>CP125976.1:23465965-23968103 GCA_030063025.1 Avena longiglumis
TCTTAATGTAACTTTGGCGACTAAGAAATAACAAACCAGATTTTCTATCTCGGGTAATCTCCATACCTAAGATCTTTTAGCAGACCAAGATCCTTCATCTCAAACTCACTACTTAGGTGTGCCTTCAAAGTAGTGATTTCTTTCATGCCCTTGGCAGCAATTAACATATCATCAACATATAGCAACAAGTATATAGGTGACCCATCAACAAACTTGATATAAACACAACTATCATATTTAGACCTCTCAAAACCATGTGAGATCATAAATGAATCAAACCTTTTATACCACTGTCTTGGAGATTGCTTTAAGCCATAAAGAGACTTCTTTAATTTGCACACAAAATCCTCTTTACTGTGGCACTATGAACCCTTCCGTTGGTCCATGTATATTTCCTCATCAAGCTCTCCATGCGTAAAAAGTCTTGACATCTAACTGCTCAAGCTCAAGATCACGCATAGCCACAATACTAAAGAAAGTACGAATGGAACTATGCTTCACAACCGGAGAGAACACATCATTGTAATCAATACCGGAATCTGGTGAACCCTTTTGCTACTAACCTTGCCTTGTACCTTGAAGGCTCTTAGGAGATAGACCTTCCTTTTCTTGAAGATCCACTTGCAATGACCGCCTTCTTTTGTTTAGGCAAGCGCACAACATCCCATGTGCCATTTTTCTCAAGCGATTGCATCTCTTCTTGCATAGCGTAAACCCAATTCTCGCGGTCAACGGATGCAATGGCTTCATTATATGTAGCATGTTCAATCGCTTCCAATTGCTCAAAGACAACTCAAAGCATAATGTACAAGATTACACTCTTCAATTAAACGAGGACGAGGACCACGACGCCTCGGTCTATCAGCAGCAATGGACTCATGTGGCTGCTGCAAACAAGAGGTGAGTGCTGAACAACAATATTATCAATGTTTTCCTCATGTGTATCTTCAACGATATCATCATTATCAATAGTTTTCTCGGTTCTCCACTGCACATTAACTCTCTCTCCAACAGAACAGAGAGGTATCGATGGCAAGCTATCATGATACATAACGGACTCATTGAAAACAACGTTTCTACTTAGCAAAATCCTTTTAGTTTCAGGATTCCATAGTTTATATACTTTAACTCGAACCATAACCAAGGAATATGCACTTAACAGCCCAGGCTCTAACTTTCCATTATCAACATGAGCATATGTGCAGCCAAAACTCTCAATCGTGAATAATCAGCAGGCGAACCTGACCATACCTCAATGGGAGTTTTCTTCTCATGTGGAATAGAAGATGACCTGTTGATGAGGTAACACACTGTGTTGGCTGCTTCATCCTAGAAACGCCTATGCATACCTGCATTAGACAACATACAATGAGCCCTCGAGATGATGGTTCTGTTCATGCGCTCTGCCACACCATTCTGCTGAGGAGTATATGGGATGGTGTGATGCCTGATCATGCCATCGTTACTGCAAAACTCCTCAAACTCATTAGAACAGAATTTCATACCGTTGTTAGTACGTAGTACCTTTACCTTCTTCTCGATCTGTTTTTCAACCATAACTTTCCACTTCTTAAAAGCATCAAAACATCGATTTATGCTTCAGAAAATAAGGCCACACCTTTCTTGAGTAATCATCAATAATAGTAAGCATATAATTAGCACCACCAATAGAAGTCTTACGGACGGACCCCATACATCAGCATGCACATAATCTAATATGTCTTTGGTGGTATGAACGGAAGCATTGAATTTAACTCTTTTATGCTTACCAAAGATGCGTGCTCACAGAACTCAAACTTACTCAAGTTGCAACCATCAATCAGCTCTCTCTTGACCAACTCGCCATGCCTTGTTCGCTCATATGCCCAAGACGCATATGCCAAAGATGTGTTTTACCACAATCATCGAATCATTAGAAGTAATGACAGCAATACCGCAAAGTGCTACCTCTAAGAACATATAATTTAGCGTAATTCATATCACCTATCATGTGAATAAGAGAACCTTTTGATACCTTGAACTCGATGCCCACCGCATACTTGTATCCATCAACGTCCATGGTACTCGGGAGATCAAATTTCTGCCATGCTTGGTATGTGCTTCACCACTCAACGTATGTGTCACGCCATCATGTGTCCTAATCTTAACAGATCCAACACCAACGATATGGCATGGGTTGTCATTCCCACACGCAAAAATCTCCGATCGCAGACTCATATGAACTGAACCAATCTTTGTTACAACAAATATGAAACGAACATGTAGTATCAAGTATCCATTCATCATCACGAGAAGCACAAGCAGCAAAAACGGCTAAGCATTCACCATCAGAACTATCAGAAACAACAGAGCCTTACCAACCTTCACCCTATCTTTCGGTTGGTAAGTTCCGCTTTCTTCTCCTTATTCTGCAACTTCCAACAATCATCAATAACATGATTACATTTCTTACAATACCGCCGAATTTATCCTTTCCTTGGACTTTGAACGACTTCTACCATCCTTGCTCTTATCTCTGCCATAGTTGTTGTACTTCTGCCACGAACCTGCAGAGCCTCACCTTGGATGACGTCCCATCCGACCCTACCATAGTTTTCATCTTTTCCCTCGTTTGAGGGCGTCATGTACGGCAAGGGTTAGTTCATCACTCAACAATATTGTATCACGAAAGTGTGTATAGGAACTAGGCAACGAGCATAAGAGTAGAAGAGCTAAATCCTCATCATCATATTTTACCTCCATAGACCGCAAGTCGAAACAATCTCTTTAAAACAGATATGTGATTCATTACCGATCCACCTTCTTGCAGCCTGTGAGAACAACTTCATCTTCACGTTCATCTTCTGGTTAGATCCTTTGACACACAGATCGTTTCAGTTTTTCCCATAGGGCAGCAGATTTCATCTCCAAGATTTCGCAAAATATTATTGGACAGATGAAGTTGAATCAAAGACAAAGCCTTACGGTCCTTCCGCTTCTCTTCGGCGGACCAGGTCTTAGCATCCTTTTCACCGAATCCATCCAGCGCTTCATCCAGATCAGAAGTTTGGGCGAGAATCGCCCGCATCTTCACCTGCCACAAGGAGAATCTTGTGGTGTAGTCTAGCTGTGGTAGATCGAACTTCAATGACGACATGTCGCAAACCCTAGATTAGAACCTGGGGCTCTGATACCACTTGTTACAATTGCGACAAGAAGATAACGAAGAACGAAAACAAAAAACACAGCAAGGGGACACAGATTTAACGTGGAAAACCTCTCCAACAAAGAGAGGAAAAAACCACGGGCGCCAGCCAGCGAAACTTCACTATATCGAGAAGTGTTTACAAACGCCGGGGATTTCACCAGATGCAACTCTCCCAACCGGCGGCTTACAAGGGGTTTATATATCGGTGGAAACCTAGGTCTTCGACGATCCGTACCGGCGGCTTACAAGGGGTTTACACTCGGCCCAAGCCTCCGGCGACGGGCCTCGCTCCACTCGTCAGAAGTTGGCCTATACTTTGTAGAATTTGGATCAACATATAACACTTTTGACGTCAAAAAAAGAAAAGAAAAATCAAGAGCAACATGAGCCCGTTCTAATTTCCATGATTCCCTCAAACAATAACAAAAAAGGCAACGGAGAGTCAACTCGTTTTGTGTTGCATGAATCGATGAACCCTCGCGTGCGGAGTTGGCGTCGTGATCATATCATTGTATAAAATGTAGGTAAAGCTCTCCTTTAGAAAACTGAAGACCTTTCTGAGGGGCTCATGTGGCGGTGCCCTAGTTCTGCAAAAGAATAAATATATTATTTCTAGAATTAACAAAAACAAATATTTAAAAAATCAAATTTACAAGTCCATTACAAAATTGTATAACACATAACAAGTTCATACGAAAAGTTAGCGAAGGAAGAAGTCAAGAGCAACACGAGCCCATTCGATTTTCCATGCTTCCCTCCAATTAAGAAAAACAAAAGCAGCAAAGACAGCAGTTTTGTGTTGCACTGATAATGAACCCTCCCTGCACGGCGGAGTTGGCCGTGCGGGATTGTACTGTAATTCGCTCCGCTTTTAGAAAACGAAAATCGTGCTGACTCCGCAAATTAGCCCGTACTATAGTTAGTGCTTTATCCTGTTTTTCTTGACATGGACGTCTTTTTTGTGAAGGATTTGACTCCACAAATTAGCCCGTACTCTAGGTACTCCACCATATTTGTGCTGACAGGGACTTTGAAGGACTTGACCCCTCTCCACTACTCTGCGACCAGACCATTGTCCACGTACATAGTCACCATCACCCCACCTTGTCACATAATCCACGTTTATTAATTAAGCTAAACCATTTCCCAAACTCCTCTTGGCGGGCATGACGTCTCCCAAGTCAACAACTGCCTAATCAACTCCTCTAATCTCACACTATAAAATCATGGATCGCATGCTCCATTGAGCACCACTCACCAGGACATCACCCGATTGACCATCATCAAGCCATAAACCTCACGGTACTAGCTAGCTACACGTCACACTGATTTAGAAACAATGGCTCTGGCTGCCTGGAGAAGCAAGACAGCCGAAGCCGCCGTCCAGAGCCGGTACTTCATCCTTGCCGGTAATGGCGAGGCCAACGCCCGGAGGACCCCGAAGGGGTACATTCCGATAGTGTTGGTCGGGGACGGCGATGAGGGATGTGCAGAGGAGAGGGTCCTGGTGCACGTCGCCATGCTTAGGGAGCCGTGCATGGAGGGGTTGCTGGAGATGGCTGCGCAACAGTTCAGGTACGGTCAGCACGGCGGTCTCCGGATCCCTGCAGCGCACGGCAGTTCCACCAGATGATGGTTAGCGTCCACAGCAAATCCAGATAAACTTCTGACTTGCATTGTCGCATCAAACCGTTCTTTTGTTTCATGTGACCTTGTGTTCGATGATATATGTTAGTTGGTGAATTATATTCTTGATTACATGTAGTCGAGCATTAGAAAGCCAAGTCCCGGCTCAATTATATTAGTTGGTGAAAATGAGAAGTACAGCAGTGACAAGTGCTCATTCGAATATTTTTTATCCTATTGTATACAAAGTCAATTTGTTTATATGTGAATGGGTGCACATCAAGATGTAATGTATGTTGTAACAAGAGAGTTCCCCCGCTATTCTTCTTTCTCTTGAACGGAGGCCACAAAATGCCACAATCTATAATTAATTAATGGACAACTCGATGAAAACTGTGACAACACAAGCTGCCAAACCGACAAAAAAAAGAACACAAACATTATTGCCGTAGCTCCTCCGTGAGGAAGCAAGTTCAACTTTGTCGTGGAACGCTGCCTACAACCGTCGCCAAACGCCCATCCACGAAGACCCCCCAGGCATGACGGCCAAGGTCCTAGAAATTGGACCCCGGCGCCTTGCTGCGAGACCGGTCGAGATCTACCGCTGAGAGAGTCGGGCGCGAAGCCGCAACCACACCACCAACTGAAAGCCGCAGACCCGTCACTAACCAGAAGCTACAGTAGCATGGTCACAACACTGACGCTTTCCTGGAACAACACCATGCACATCACACACGCGACTGCATCTTCAGGGGAGAGGGAGCTGGCCGGAGAGACCACCACCGCGCCTTGAACTTTCTATGGATCCCCCAATTCTGAGTTCGCTGCATTCTGTTAACTTTAGAAGCTCCGATAAATGTGAGAGAACAATATTTGGTCCCTATCTTTGTTAGTAAAACATAGTTGGTATCACTTATTTTCATAATCGCACATCACCTCGAATTGAAGAAACATAAAATTCACACGAAAATCGCATAAGCAAAATTCTCGACTTGTGCATTACAAACTCACATTAAAAGTACAACATCATAGACATTGCAATTTTCAAGTTCAGAACAGAAATGCCTGTTTGGCTTGGTTCAGAAGCTAAGGTGTTGTCTCAGGACCTGAAACATGGCCTCGTTGTATGCCCTATAGATTAATAAAGCCACTTTTACCCAAAAAAAAGGAAAAGAAAAAGAGCAGCAAAGAGAGCAGTCTTGTGATGCACGGGTCGATCAACATCTCCCTGCGTGACGGCCGGAGTTGGCCGTGCGTGATCGTACTGTAATTTGTACGTATAGGTGGCTCCGCTTTTAGAAAATGAAATCGTGCTGACTCCGCAAATGAAATCGTCCGTACTCTAGTTAGTGCTCTCCCCTGTTTTTCTTGACATGGACCTCTTTTTTGTGAAGGATTGGACTCCGCAAATTAGCCTGTGCACTAGCTAGTACTTCACCATGTTTTGTTGACAGGGACCCTTGGTGAAGGATTTGACCAATCTCTGATGCTGCGATCAGACCCCATCATCCATGTACATAGTCACCATCACCCCACCTTGTTACATAGTCCACGTTTATTAATTAAGCTGAACCATTTCCCAAACTCCTCTTGACAGGCATCACGTCTCTCCAAAACCAACCATTTCCCTAATCAACTTCTCTAATCTCACACTATAAAATCATGGATCGCATGCTCCATTGAGCATCACCACTCAACAGGACATCACCGATTGATCATCAAGCCATAAACCTCACCGCACTAGCTAGCTACGCGGCACACTGATTCAGCAACAATGGCTCTGGCTGCCTGGAGAAGCAAGAACAGCACGACCGAGGCCGCCGTCCACAGCCGGTACTTCGTCCTCGCCGGTACTGGAGACGGCCAGAAGACCCCGAAGGGGTACGTTCCGATAGTGCTGGTCGGCGACGGCGACGAGGGATGTGCAGAGGAGAGGGTCCTAGTGCAAGTCGCCATGCTCAGAGAGCCGTGCATGGAGGGGTTGCTGGAGATGGCCGCGCAACAGTTCGGGTACGGCCAGCAGGGAGTGCTTAGGATCCCTTGCAACGCACGGCAGTTCAACCAGACGATGGTCAGCATCCACGGAAAATCCAGATAAATTTTGATCTGCATTGTTGTAGAAGGTTCTTTTGGTTTCATGTGACCTTGTGTTCGATGGTATATACTTATGTAGTCGAGTATTAGAAAGCCAAGGCTCAGCTCAATTATATTAGTTGGTAAAAAATGAGTAGTAATACAATAGTGACTTGTGCTCATTCGAATATTTGATCCTCTTGTATAAAAGTCAATTGGTTTATATATGAATGGGTGTACATCAAGATGTAATGTATGTTTTAGCCAGAGAGATCCCCCCTATTCTTCTTTTTCTCGAAACGGAGGACAAAAATACCACAATCTATTATAGTATTATTAAGAAGAGAGTTGCAACACCGCCGCTGACCGGAGCAGTGTCTGCAACCCTGTCGTTGACCGGAAGCCGGAGGAGCATGGTCGCGGCAATGACGCCTTTCAGGGGAACAATACCACGCAACCATGCCATCCAAAGGGAGGGAGAGGTAGCACACACGCCACAGCATCTCCCGGGGAGAGGGAGCCGACGTCTGGGAGACCGCACCATGCCTTGAACTTTTTTTGGGATCCCACCATTCCGAGTTCACTGCATTATATTAGGTTAACTTTAGAAGAGGACAACATTTGGCCCCTATTTTTGCCATTAAAACATTGTTGGCATCACTTTTTTCTTCATAATAACACATCATTCTAATTGACGAAGCAAAAAAAATCACTCCAAAATTGCCTAAGCAATCATCTCGAACTGTGCATTACAAACTCACATTAAAAATGCAGCACCATAGAGATTTTCAAGTTCAGAACAGAATCACATAACACATAATAAGATTCTTGCAAAAGAAAAGTCGGTATGGGGTTTAGGGACACACACCTTTTCAATCAAGGTTTACTTGCTAGACAGGCTTGGCGTATTCTCCACAACCGAAATAGTTTGTGTGCCAGGTTATTAAAAGCCAGATATTTTCCCCATGGTAAATTTCTGGACACGGTTTTCACCTCGGAGGCCTCACCGGCTTGGAGAGGAATAGAACATGGTTTAGAACTCCTCAAAGAAGGGATCATTTAGAGAATCATAGATGGGTCCATAATGGAGTTTCAAAGGTGCAATTGGATCCCTCGGAGGATGCCAATGAGGATCACCAACACACGACACAGTACTAGAAACAGGAAATTAAAGGACCTGTTTATCCCAGGCACTAGAACTTGGAACGAGGCTAAGGCGAGGGAAATATTTCTCCCACATGATGCAAGTGACATTATGCAAGTGAAAACTTTGCAAAAATGAGAAGATGTTCCAGCATGGCATTTCGAAAATTCAGGTATTTTTTTTGGTTAAAAGTGCTTACAAGCTAGCTCATGACCTGGCAAGAGATGCACATCTCAATAGCGCAAACAGTAACACAGGGATGATTCTATAAACATATGAAAGTTGATCTGGAAATCCCATGTGCCAAACAGGATCCGTATTTTTGCCTGGAGGTGTGCGTGTGACAACCTTCCTACTAAGAGGAATAAGTGGCGTAGAAATCTGGAGCTCGACAGCACCTGTAATCTCTGTGGCACGAGCGAAGAGAGAAGCTACCATGCCACAGTCTCGTGCACAAAAGCTAAAGTGCTCAGGACAAAAATGAGAGAAGCCTAAAATCTTCTGTAGGGTTCGCAACATATAAAACAAAAGTTTTCCTACGATGGAAACAACTATATACCAAGATCTATCTACTAGATACAAACAATGGGCGGATGTATACCGTAGAGAACATACCCTTGAAGACCGATAAAGCTTAACGAGTCAAACTTGTGGTTGATGTAGACGATCTCTTGCCGATCTCAAGATCGAGAGGAAGTCCTTAGCGCCACAACTCAGCAGCGCATCCGTGCTCGCACACACGTTCGAGGCACCGAGCAACCTCCGCCTCCTCGCTCCAGGGATGCAGCGGAAGCATAAATATTCCTTGCCGAATAGCCACCGGAAACATGTATCTCGCTAGTCCGAGACTATGGGGGATAAATACTAGAGGGGGAGAGAGAGATCCTTCACGAGGAGGTGTGAGTGAGAAGTGAGGAGGGGTGCCTTTTATAGGAGAGGGGGGACCCCAAGGGGGTGGCCGGCGCATGGGGCTGCCCCCTTGCCCTCCCCTCATTCATGTGGGTGGACACTCCACTCACAAAAATCCTTTCAATTCCCTCCACTCAAAATCCCACTCAAATTCCCATTAAATTTCCACCAAATTTAATGCAAACTCTCATTAAATAAAATTCTTTTTATTTATTCAGAATTTTGTCAATTACTTTAATGACAAACATTCATATATAACCCCTTGTTTGTATTTCATTTCACATGCAAAAACACTTTCTGCAATTTCACCCGAAAAACTATTTCAGTATCTAGTGAAATAAATTCCTGCGCTTGTTATTCTTTCTGGCATGAAACTTTTGCTCCAATTGGATGTCGGTGTCTCTTAAGTGTGCCACCCTATGGTTCGCGAATAATGCGGACATGATCGAGACCCTTCTCCGATCAATAATCAGAAGCGGGATCTGGAGACCCATACTGACTTCCACACATTCAACGATGACTTTCTTGTGATCGTCGGAACCTTTTACGCTAGTATCTTAATCCCTTTGTTTCACGATATATTATATGTCCGAGATTCGATCATCGGTATCTCCATACCTAGTTTGATCTCGTTACTGACATGCACTCTTTTCTCGTTCTCGTGATATAACATTCTAGTGATCAAATCACTTGCTTGCAAGCTAATTAATGTGATATCACCGAGAGGGCCCAGAGCATATCTATCCATCATCGGGATGAACAAATTCCACTCTCGATCCATGGGCCTCAACATAACACTTTAGTAGTTCATAACCCATCTTTATAATCACCCAGTTACGGTGTGACGTTTGATGTTATTAAGAAACTCTTCCGCTGTTAGTGATTGACATGATCTCATGGTCTAAGGATTAGGATCACTTCATAAGTTATTATAGCAATATGACTTTGATCGTAATGCTATAATTCGGATGAATGTTCATCACACCATTACACTAATGTTGTGACCTCGTTATTAACAACATCCAATGTCTATGATTAGGAAATCTTGATCATCTTGTTAATCAACGAGCTAGTTTATGAGAGAGGCATAACTAGGAACTTTCTGTTTGTTTATTAAACACACATGCATTAACGTTTCCGTATTAATACAATTATAGCATGCAAAATAAATATCTATCATATACTTGGAATACACATAATAAACATTTTATTATTGTCTCTCATGGCATATTCCCTTCATCTTCCCAATGAAAATATGTTCAGATATTCTGGACCTGATTGGCTTCAAATACTTTTGTGTAGTACCCAGCAGAACAACACCCGATGATCCTTCTCCTCTTATGGCGTGTTTGGCACCTGAGAAACAACATTATCCATGAAAATGGAATAGGTTCCATTGAAGCCTCATCGGTTTATTTGCAAACTTACTTGTATATGATGAACTGCACTGGTTCCCCCTTTGACACAGGAAAAGGGAAAGGAGATGTGTTAGCCACAATAAGACAAAGTGGTTGGGATGAATACTCCCCGCCTAGATCTATGGTTTGTTGGAGCGCTCCAGAACAGGGTGAGTTAGAATTGAATGTAGATGCTTCATTCCTTCAAGATTCCGGTAAAGCCACCATGGGTGGGGTCGTCAGGAACTGTGAAGGATCTGTTATTTGGTCTATGAATGATGTGTTACACAATTGTTTGGATGCGGAGAAAGCGGAAGCTACTGCGTTGCTGTTAGGCCTCCAACAATGTGCTGAGTTGGATACTCAACCTGCTGTTGTTGAAACCGATTGTGCAGGTGTGGCGAATGCAGTTAACTATCAACGTCAAGACCTGTCAAGACTATGTCACATATATAGAGAAGTCAAGAGCAGGAGAACATAAGTTTGTAATTTTTCTTTGTCCTTAGTCAAGAGAGATTGTAATCATGTTGTCCATGATTTGGCGAAATTAGCTAGAGTAGAGGGAGTTATAGGTACTTGGCATCAGTCTGTACCTGAACAAGTCATGTCCTCTGTTCTGATCGATTGTAGCTAGATGATAATGATATAAATACTCTTTTGATGTCAAAAAAAGAAAAGAAAAGTCAAGAGCAACATGAGCCCGTTCTAATTTCCATGATTCCCTCAAACAATAACAAAAAAGGCAACGGAGAGTCAACTCGTTTTGTGTTGCATGAATCGATGAACCCCTCCCCGCGTGGCGGAGTTGGCCGTGCGTGATCATATCATTGTATAAAATGTAGGTAAAGCTCTCTCCTTTTAGAAAACTGAAGACCTTTCTCGCAGGGCTCATGTGGCGGTGCCCTAGTTCTGCAAAAGAATAAATATATTATTTCTAGAATTAACAAAAACAAATATTTAAAAAATCAAATTTACAAGTCCATTACAAAATTGTATAACACATAACAAGTTCATACGAAAAGTTAGCGAAGGATGAAGTCAAGAGCAACACGAGCCCATTCGATTTTCCATGAGTCCCTCCAATTAAGAAAAACAAAAGCAGCAAAGACAACAGTTTTGTGTTGCACTGATAATGAACCCTCCCTGCACGGCGGAGTTGGCCGTGCGGGATCGTACTGTAATTCGCTCCGCTTTTAGAAAACGAAAATCGTGCTGACTCCGCAAATTAGCCCGTACTATAGTTAGTGCTCTATCCTGTTTTTCTTGACATGGACGTCTTTTTTGTGAAGGATTTGACTCCACAAATTAGCCCGTACTCTAGGTACTCCACCATATTTGTGCTGACAGGGACTTTGAAGGACTTGACCAGTCTCCACTACTCTGCGACCAGACCATTGTCCACGTACATAGTCACCATCACCCCACCTTGTCACATAATCCACGTTTATTAATTAAGCTGAACCATTTCCCAAACTCCTCTTGCGGGCATGACGTCTCCCAAGCCAACAACTGCCTAATCAACTCCTCTAATCTCACACTATAAAAGCATGGATCGCATGCCTCCATTGAGCATCACTACTCAGCAGGACATCACCCGATTGACCATCTTCAAGCCATAAACCTCACCGTACTAGCTAGCTTCGCAGCACACTGATTCAGTAAGACAGTAACAATGGCTCTGGCTGCCTGGAGAAGCAAGAACAGCACCACCGATGCCGGCGTCAAGAGCAGGTACTTCGTCCTCGCCGGTACTGGTGACGGCGGGAGAACACCGAAGGGGTACCTTCCGATAGTGCTGGTCGGGGACGGCGACGAGGGATGCGTGGAGGAGAGGGTCCTGGTGCACGTCGCCATGCTCAGGGAGCCGTGCATGGAGGGGTTGCTGGAGATGGCCGCGCAGCAGTTCGGGTACGGTCAGCAGGGCGTGCTCCGGATCCCGTGCGACGCACGCCAGTTCCACCAGATGATGGTTAGTGTCCACAACAAATCCAGTTTCATGTGACCTTGTGTTCGGTGATATATATTAGTTGGTGAATTATATTTTTGATTTCATGTAGTCGAGCATTAGAAAGCCAAGGCCTAGCTCAATTATATTAATTGGTGAAAATGAGTAGTACAGTAGTGACTAGTGTTCGTTCGAATATTTTTGATCCTATTGTATACAAAGTCAATTGGTTTATATGTGAATGGATGCACATCAAGATGTAATGTATGTTGTAACAAGAGAGTTCCCCCTCTATTCTTCTTTCTCTTGAACGGAGGCCATAAAATGCCACAATCTATTTTAATTAAGAAGAGAGTTACCTAATTAATTAATGGACAACTGGATGAAAACCGTGACAACACAAGGGGCCGAACCGACAAAAAAAAGAACACAAACATTATTGTCGTCGCTCCTCCATGAGGAGGCAAGTTCAACTTCATCGTGGAACGCTGCCTACAACCGTCGCCAAACGCCCATCCACGGAGAACCCCCCCTAGGCATGTCGTCCAAGGTCCTAGAAATTGGACCCCGGTGCCTTGCTGCTAGACCGGTCAAGATTTACCGTCGAGGGAGTCGGGCTCCAAGCCGCAACCACACTACCAACTAAAATCCGCAACCCCGTCACTAACCAGAAGCTGTAGGAGCATGGTCGCAACAATGACGCTTTCCTGGAACAACACCATGCACATCAGACACGCCGCTGCATCTTCAGGGGAGAGGGAGATGACGCCGGGGAGACCACCACCGCGCCTTGAACTTTCTATGGATCCCCCAATTCTGAGTTCACTGCATTCTGTTAACTTTAGAAGCTCTGGTAAATGTGAGCGAACAATATTTGGTCCCTATTTTTGGTAGTAAAACATAGTTGGTATCACTTATTTTCATAATAACACATCACCTCGAATTGAAGAAGCATAAAATTCACTCCCAAATCGCATAAGCAAACATCTAGAATTGTGCATTACAAACTCACATTAATAGAGCAGCATCATAGACATTGCAATTTTCAAGTTCAAAACAGAAATGCCTAACACATAACAATTTCACATGAAAAGTTTGCGAAAGGAAAGTCAAGAGCAACTCGACTAAAGACCTTTCGCGCAGGGCTCACGCAGTGGTGCCCCAGTTTCGCAAAAGAATAAATCCTACTAATATTTTTGGATTTCCAAGGGAAAAAATCCAATTTTCAAGTCCAGAATAAAATTACATAACACATAACAAGTTCACACGAAAAGTTTGCAAACGAAGAATTCAAGAGCAACAGGAGCATATTCGAATGGACGACGCTACGCGTCCCCCGGACGATACCTGCGATCCATCGTCCTGGTCCGGAGCCGTCCGATCGGCCAGATCGTAGCCGTCCAATCACCCAGCCCCTTATAACCCCGCTGATGCTTGTATAAAAAAACGCTTGATTGCAGCAACTCTATCTCTATCCAGCCCGCGGATCCGCTTTTCCTCGCAAGACGGTGCACGGCGGCGCCGCGGCGACACCTGCACCAAAACCCGGCGACGCCCATGGCTCACCTGCGCCCATCCATCAAGTACCCCACCCCTGTTCATCCTCACCACGCCAATCCACCGCCAATCGTCGCCTCGAGCAATTCATCGAACCCAGCAGCACGAAGCCGCCATGGATCAAATTCGGCGAGATGCGGCCGAAATCAGTTGCAAGAATTATGCGCGGCGGTACAACAATCCCGTGTGTTCTTCGATCAAGACCCCGAGATCGATCTACCAGCTCCTTCATCGGTAAGTATTTTGAAGCTAGGTTTGAAGTCAATGGCAGCAGCAATTTTGCCTCAACTTGCACGGAGATAGCTTCAGTAGCAAAGCTGTTAGGAAAACAGATAGATTTGATATCATCCAAACAAGTTGCTTCAGTAGCAAAGTTGTTTAGAACACACACTAGAACAATCAATTAGCTTCATTAGCAAAGTAGTTAGCAAAAAAAAAACAGTATAGAAACTACTATTTACTATATTGTTGCATTATTTAGTTGATTTGCTAGAAAATTAGTATTGCTACATGTACCAATTATGGTAGCAATAGATTATGGGAACAATTATGCTGCGTTCATTTGGTAGCAACAATATATGTTGATTTTGTAAAATTTTGCTATCTTGTGATTTTCCAACTCTGAATCTTATTAAATGCGGGATTTGTAGTGATAGTATGCTTGGAGGTTTTGACTGAACCAGCCTCCGGAAGCTTATCTGCGGACATTGGAGAAAGCAATGATGAAGGACAAAGGACAGAATTTCAACTGGCCTGAAAGTGTAGCAAGTGACAATGCTTCAATTGCTGCTGAAAATCCGGGAAGAGATTTGCTCTCAGCCAGAGTACCTTATGTTGGTATGACATTTGATGACCTTGTCGTGCGACAAGTGTATAATGACTATGCTTTCAAACTTGGCGGAATACACATAGGAAATACAAAATACAGCATGGCAAGGGGAGCAAAGGACACTATTCGGCGGGGTTTTCGAGTGTGCACAGGAAGCCTATTGAAGCAAAACAACATTGCGAACAACCGGTCTTCGCTAACGGAGAAGATGCTACAATCGACATGAGCAACACGCACGCGAAACCTCGCAGCAAACAAGGTTTGAAGAAGGATGTCACGACTCAAGGCAAAGAAACAGATTCTGCGCTTGGTTGTAAAGCAAAGATGCTTGTTGGGAAGCGAGGCGGAAGTGGATCTGTAGTTTTCAACGAGGAGCATACCCATCCAATGGTGCAAATTGGCAAGCGTGGTATTATCGTTCTCACAGAAAGTTTCAAGAGGATTTCAGCTAATAAAGACCTTACATGAGCAAAACATAACGACAGTACAGATGATGGGGTGCCTCGGCGGTGTTCATGGGGTGATCCTAGATGCCTTGGGTATGTGAGCGTGATGTTTCCAACATTAGAACAATGCTGCGAGAAGAAGTTTGGGCGTGATTTGAGCATGACAATTGAATACTTGAGATGAGAAAGGCGGAATGCCCTCGGTTCTTCTTTGAGAAGCAAGTAGATAAGGACAACGCTATGGGCACTCTTTTGGGTTGATGGAAGGACAAGACACTGTACCCCAAGTACAAAGACTGTGTTCTTGACGACCTTTTGCACCAACAAATACAACCTTCCATTTGCTCCTCTTGTGGGTGTCAACAACCACACACACAATAGTTTTGGGATGTGCTCTCTTGCGATGAAACAATTGAAACGTTTGAATGGGTTTTCAAACAAATGAAGAAAGTGCAAATGGGTTGTGCCTGACCATATAATGACCGATCGGACCAAGCAATGGCAGGCGATCTCAAATGTGTTTCGATGCTATTCACAGATCGCCTATTCCATGTCTTTGCGTCTTGCAAGAACGAAACTCGGACAACACTTGAGAGAAGGCCATCCATTCGAGAAGCATTCTATGCATGTATCTATGGCATCGACACGGTTCTTTGAGTTCGAGGTCTGGCGCATAATGCTACAAACCTTTGAGATGGTGAGAACAATCACCAAAACATGTGGAAAACAAGGAACACATGGGCACTGTATATTTCAGGAAAAGTTTCTTCCCATTCACCAAAGACACTGGCGGATCGAAGGCCTAACAGCCTACTTCAAAACACTAGTTCGGCCAAGTGACACGATATGGAACTTTGTGCAGCAATATGAGTTGTGCCAAAACGATGCTTGATCGTGAAGACAATGCAGTTTTACAATGGACACAACAACAGCCACTTTGGGGCGGTGAGTGCTATAAAACATTTGCTTGATGGTCTGTTTTGCTTGATAGTAGTCATTTTTGCTTCGAAAGTGTATTTTTGCTTCGAAGTGTCGTTATTGCTTGAAGTGTGTTTTGCATCAAGATCTTGTGTTTGTTGCTTAGAGTGTGTCTGTTGCTACAAAATGTGTTTTGCTTCAATTAACTTTGATAGCATTCCCGACAATATGTGAAACTTATTTTCCTTGCAGTTGGCGCATTGAAAAGCAGGCCCTTGAATTCTACACAAGGGAGGTTTTTGGCAGGTTCCAGAAGATTCTTGAAGCATCAACAAGGTTTTATCCAATCCGGGCAGAGGCAGAAATGCATTGTTTCGATCTTGTACCAAACCCCGGATTCGATCTCAAGACATATCGGGTTGAAGCAAACATTGAAGAGGGGATATATTTGTGTGGCTGCAACTCATTTGAGATGTGTGGACTGATATGCCCTCACATCGTCAGGGTGATGGTGCAATTGAACATCCAGAGAATACCAGACCGATACATGCTCCAACGTTGGTCTGCTGCAGCAACAACACATGCCCCTGATCCTGGTTCCAATGCATCAATATTTGGTGTGCCGGGCACAAATACTCTAAAATACAACTCATTGTGCAGGAAGTTTAATGACTTGGCATCAGATGCATGTTTCAACGATGAAACATATCGTGTTGTGTCAACAATGATTGATGAAGCAAGAAAAATTGTTGCTGCCATGAGGAGTGCTTCGGATGATGCGCAACAAAATTCTGTGGCTCATGAACAAGGATTGCCTCCACACCAAGGTGAACAACAACCTACAGACACACAGCAGCAACATCAAGATGCTCAAGATGATGTTCCCAGTAGCATGTTGAAGAACCCGTCAAGAGTTAAACCAAAGGGGCGTCCAAAAGAAAAGTCAGTTAGAAGAAAGCAACTGGTTGAGATTCGGGATGAAAAGAATGCAAAACGAAGGAAGAAAGCACAAGAAGGCGAACTACATCCCACGGAGAAGAAGACAAAGAAGGCAACTATGAAGCGGAAGCCAAGGGCACAGAAGTGCCCATACTGCCATGAAGAGGGTCACACGGTGCAACAATGTGTGTTATTCCAAGCTATGATGTCGGTCAATTCTGCGAAGATAGATTTGAATCTATAGTTTTGAGTACCTTTTTTTGCATACATACAGTCACCATTGCCATGTAAAGTGGTTCCATACATACAGTAAAAGTTCATATTCAGTGTGTGTGCAGCAACATGTGTGAACAGATGTATCAACTTTTCAGGTTTTACCAAATTGTCATTCCTGTAGCATTTCTGGTAGCAAATTTTACTACATTGTGAGCAAGAAAGTTTAACCATGTTAGCATTTTTGCTCTTATAATGCAGAAACTACAATTATGTCCAGATATTCAAAATTTTGTTTACGGCAAAGATATCCGTGTGATGGGTAAATTGTGTCCAGATATTCAAAAAATCTGCAGTGGCATGTGTTGTCTGAATTTGAGAGCAAAAATCAGAGGATGACATGTAGCATTTCATATGCACTGTTGAAGCTGCTAATATATTGGTTTGTAGCAAATATGTACTACTCTTTGTAGCAAAATGATCTTTATCACGCAAACAATAAAAAGGAGGAGGACCATCAACACCAAATTGTCATTAACATTTGTCTTAATTTCAAAAGAACTAGTTATGCGATTACACCGAACCATCATTCACGGTTACATCGCAATACAAAAGAAAGTTTCAAACATTCACGGTTACATCGCGCAAACTACAATAGAAAGCTTCCATCACACTAGTGCTACTACATAAGCTAATCTACTTTGGGTTCAACTCCTCTTCCATGAGCTTCTCCACCGAATCTTGGTTCTCCCTTGCTTCAATGAGATCTGCTGCAAGAGTCCTGCGAAGATCCGGGCAGTAGTTGTTGTCGAATTCCGCCATGACCTTGCCGTTGAAATTCTCCATGAAGAGGATGCCAAAGAATCCACAGTCAAATCTGGAAAATGCAGAAAAGAAGCAAAGCTAAATGTGAGAAAAAGGAGAAGATATAGCAAACAAGTGAGGATGCAAACTTACAATGTTACTTGCTGCGGGTGATCAGGAGTCTTGAGAAGGTATAGCTCCATGTCTTTAGAAAGTTTAGGAGCTAACTTTGATTCATCAACAAGAGTGGTGAAGTTCAAAAACTGCACCATTCAAACAAGAAAAGGTTAATTATTAAATGAAGCAAAAAAGAAAAGACGGAAGCTACTAAAAATAGCATAAACATTTCTTGCTTCATCATACCAAGTTTCGTGCAAGCTCATCCAAGAGACCAGCCCCCTTTTCCAACTTCATCGAATCAAAGATGTGGTATTGCTTCATCATAATGTTGACAGTAGGTACAGCCCAGTGCTCATTCCTCACAGTAGGGAAATAAAGCTACATCGAAGCATGTAAACAAAAAACAAGATTAAACAAGATGTAGCATGTATCAGTACATGTAGCAGTACATGTAGCAGTACATGTAGCAAGAAAAAACAACTCACAATATCACACTTTAGGATCTTGTACTTTGCACACTGATCATTGAACTCATCCAAACAAGTTGATGCGTTGAATGTCTTCGGATCAGAAACCAATTTTTCCTGTAATCGAGGATAACAACAAGATCTTGCTCACCACAATATGAAGCAAATAAAAAAACAGAAAAAAAAACTACGCAGCAAGATATTGCTCACCACAATGTTATGCGTGAATGCATATCTTCTTTTCTGGCGTGCACTGTTCTTGCAAATAATCATAGCCTCGTGGTTGAACTTCTCAATCCACACATCCATCACCTCGGTGCTAAGAAATGCACGTGGCTTTAGAGATTCTTTAAAACCCTTGTATGTGCAAAAGTAGCGTCCAATTTGCACAAAACACCTCCTGCAAACAAAAAGAAAAACACATCATTTAAATCTGAACATGTAATCTACACACAACTACTACAGATGCTGCAAAGCTCATGTAATGAAGCATATTGAACAAATGAAAAAAATGAATCAAACAAAAAAGATGAAGCAAATATTTTAGAGTAAATAAGCTACTAAATAACACAATTGTAGAACACACAGGACACTAATGAAGCATCTACAGGAAAAAGTTGGAAAACGACATAAAGACATCTAAATCAGTGTAGCAAATAAAATATAGTTAATGAGCAAAAAGTTAAAACAAATGTAGCAGATTTCAAAAGCTTCTGAAGCAAAACAAAATGTGACAGAAAACTCACTGGCCCTGTCCCTCCTCCTTCCTCTTCTTTGTGAGCCTCTTAAATGTCCTTCCATTTGAGACAAACCTGGTATAAATTTCATCCTGATTTTTAGACACCTTTATCTTCTTGCTCTTTGGAGGTGTAAGTTCCTCCTTCGCTGCCCGCTTGAACCTCGTCTTCTTCTCATGTGTCACCATCCCAGAGCTTCCATCACCCTTTGCACTAGAATCAATAGGCACGACACCTTGCAAAACACAAAAAAAGTCATTTTTAGCACAAACGACGCTTGTATGGGAGGCCAACAGGAACAAAAAAGTAGCAAAACAAAAGTAAGCAAAAGCTATGCATAAAAGTAAAAAATGCTACGAAAGGGACAAAGGTACATACATGGTTCAGTTCGATCCACTACACTAGGTGTCTCAAAGAAGCGAGGAGGCGGAATCGGTACCTCCACGGTGGTATACCTGCAGCCACTTTATTTGCGTCTCCTTCAACATCATCAGAATCTTGCGAAAACAGCTCAAAACCTGGAGCTTCAGGAGCACGATTCCATGCTTCAGGGTCTATATGTGCAGGGCAAGGTGACGGTTCACGGCGCCGCGGTGATGTGACTGGGCTATCAACAGGTTGCTGCTCTGGCACATCAATTGAATCCAAAACTACAGCAGACTGTGGTATGTCGATGTGAACATGTGTTTGCATCTCAGACTCTTGCATTTTCTCACCTCTATTAGCTGCTGCCTCATTCTCTTTTGCTTCATCCTCTATTGCTTCCGTATCATCCTCTTTTGCTTCATCCCTTCTTGCTTTAGCAACATCCTCTTTTGCTGCATACACACTTGCTTCAACATCATCGGACTTGTTCAAACCGTCAATTGGTTCTTGCTCCTCGAAAACATTTTCACGTTCTTCTTCATTGTCCATCTGCATCGGCTGGAAACACGACTAGGACCAGCCCGTCCTTCAATTGTGCATCAATGTACCAATAACGCAGCCATGCGTTGGGAATGCATCCGTTTCAAACCAACAAGATTCTTCATTGTAGTTTCAACATCGACGCCAAAGGCCTTATGCTTCTCGCCAAGTGCTTGAAGCGAGAAGGTACGATAGTAAGAAAAAGGAAACAAAAGAAACAAAAACATCAAAACTAAATATAAGCATGGCAGCAAAATATCTACACCATGTTAGCACTACAAAAACTAAATGTAGCAAACAATTAAACTGATGTAGCAAGAATGTTATAGTTACGCAAGGAAACAAAATCTTGTATGCAATCTGGAAGCAAAATATGTGCACCAATGAAGCAACTATTAAAACTAATGAAGCAAATAATTAAAACTAATGTAGCAAGAATGTTATAGTTTTGCAAGAATGTTATAGAATCATGAAGCAATCGATGCATACAAAGCAAAAATTTAGATAATGAAGCAACCTATCTAAGGCAATGTAGCAATCTTGAAACATTAATGCAAAGATTCTATACCTCCGGTTCTTGGCTACTAGGAAACACTAGCCATTCATTCAACGAGGCGTAAAGATTGACTTGATTCATCTAAAGTATGAGTTGTAGGAGCTTCGTTTACTTGCTCATTACCAAGATCAGTATTGTACGGAGTTTCCGATAGGGGGAGAAACTACACACAAATGACGATATAGTCAGATGACAAACAAAAGGACAAAAACACAAAAAACACAAACAAGATAACCAAGTAAATGCTGCCAGAAATGCCATACCGGGCGCCAACCGAAAACTGTAGTATTGTTCAATATCTTAAGCTCAAGGTCGTGTTCCACGACAAAATCAAAGTCGTTGTTTGTCACGAAGCATACTCTTGGCAGTGACTTGTTGAAAACATGGCCACAGTTTCGTGGGAAGCTCAAATGGTCCATGTATGAAATCTGTTATAGGGAATGGAACAAAAAAGTAGTAAGGTACAGAAATCCAAAGTAGAACAAAACATAATGGAAACTAGAAAAGTATGAAGAGGAGTAACATACACCAAGGAAAGCAAAAGGGCCAGTGATCCAGAACTCATATTTGCTCTCTCCCTCAGTGAGCTTAAGTGGCATCGCCTTTTGCTTCCGAATATGATCAACTTGTGCCATAGCTAGATCCAAAAGGTGTTCATCCCAAGCATACTCATCGGTCTTGGTGGGGTCAACCATGGAAGCAAGATATTCAATGCTAATGTTGTTGGAGCTCTTAGGAGCAACCACGAGCCAAGCAAAGAAGGTCCCATGGGATTATTGTTGCCTCATCGGTGTTCTTGCATGATTCGAGCAAAGCTCTGCGTAGCTATCTCAGCCCAGTGCTACCAGCTTTGTAAATGTCCCGAAGCTCAGGGTCATTTTTATTCAGGAGCTCTGAGTTTGTTGCATGGCGAATTCGAACACCTTCCTCACCATATCTCTTGTGAAAACCATAACGTTTTTGCGTGTTTTATACTCCATAAATTAGGATCAGTGTGCAAAGCAATGAAATCTATCAACCCACTAGGAATCTGAATGGCGACACATCTAAATATGATCAACGCACTCTTGAAGCAATAATCTGACGCTTTTCGGGATTAAGACCTTTTGCCAGGGTGAGCAAACGCTTCGCAGATAGGCGGTTTTTAGACATCCATGTCTTCACCCTTTCCTCCTGCACAACATCAAACACGAAAAACAAAACTCAGTGCAGCAAAACTAGTTGACAATGTAGCAGCTGCATTAAAGCAACAAATCTAAAATAGATAGATGCACAGCAAAAACAAAAACAAAAGGTAAGGACAAAAGCTGCCTAGAAAAGCTATTGAAAAAGCGAAGATTACTAGCAATTCCTTACAGACACTAGCTGGAGGAGCAACAAAACCTATCAAATTAGTAGATACACCAAAACCTATCAAATTACAGATCTAGAAGTTGCAAAGGCAATTCCTTACAGACACTAGAACATCAATCCTACCGCAATAAATAACAACACAGAAACATCCCGAAACGCAGCAAAAATGGAGAAACCCTAAGCGGCGAAACGAAGATGAACTCACCGCCATGGCTAAGGCCGCGAGTTGGCTTCCCTTCGAACGGTCTTCTTCTTCAACGGCACCATCCGAGATTTTTGCCCTGCAATACACGGTGGCTACCTAAGGATTCGAGATCCGAAGAAATCGAGGCGTGTCTTTGGAGAAAGCGGAAGGAAATAGATCTGAGGAGAGGGATTCGAACCGGAAGATCTGACCGCTGGCGGCGCCATCCCCGGCCAGCACTCGCCGTCGACGAGGGGAATCGCTTTGTGCTCGCCTCCGTCTCCGTCTCCGTCGCCTCCCTGTCCGCCTCCACAGAAACCGCAGGTGAAAACTGCCCAAATGAACTGCGGCCGTGCAGGGCGACGGTGTCCGGGATTGTGCACGTGGCGCATGTTGGACGGTTGGATCGCTTCCGATCCAACGGCGCACGAGCAGGACGACGGGAAGACGCGATCGTCCGGGGGAAACACATTATTTTCCTATTCGAATTTCCATGACTCCCTCCAATTATGAAAGAAACAAAGCATTTTGTGTTGCACGGATCGATGAACCCCTCTCTGTGTGTGGCGGAGTTGGCCGTGCAAGATCGTACTGTGATTCGTGATTCGTACGTACAGCTCGCTCCACTATTAGGAAACAAAAATCGTGCTGACTCCGCAAATTAGCCCGTACTCTAGTTAATTAGTTCTCTATCCTGTTTTTCTTGAAAGGAACCTCATTTTTTTTAAGGATTTGACTGGGCTCAAATTAGTGCGTACTTAGTACTCCATCCTAATTCTCTTGACAAGGGACCCTTTGTCATGGATTTGACCAATCTCTGATGCTCTGAGACCAGACCCCATTGTCCACGTACATAGTCACCATCACCACACCTTGTCATATAGTCCACGTTTCATTGTTAAGCAGAACCATCTCCACCTCCTAATCACCCCCTGGCCCCTGTGATTTCATTTCACACTATAAAAGCATCGATCACATGCCTCCATTGAGCATCAACACTCACTGACAACACAACACACGATCGACCATCATCAAGCCATAAACCTTAACCTACTTCCTAGTTATTACTCGACACACAAACTAACATCAATGGCTCTGTCTGCATGGATAATCAAGAAGACAACTGAAACCGCCATCCAGAGCCGGTACTTTGTCCTCGCTGGTCCGGGCGACGGCGGGAAGATCCCGAAGGGATACCTTCCGATAGTGCTCGTCGGGGATGGCAACGAGGGATGCGTGGAGGAGAGGGTCCTGGTGCACGTCGCGATCCTCAAGGAACCGTGCATGGAGGGGTTGCTGGAGATGGCCGCGCAGCAGTTTGGGTATGGCCAGCAGGGCGTGCTCAGGATCCCCTGCAGCGCACAACAGTTCAACCAGATGATGGTTAGCCTCCACAGTAAATCTAGATAAACATTTTTGAATTGTATTGTTGTATCAGACGGTTCTTTTGGTTTCATGTGACCTTGTGTTCGGTGATATATACTTATGTAGTCTAGCATTAGAAAGCCAAGGCCCATCTCAATTATATTAGTTTGTGAAAATGACTAGTACAATAGTGATTAGTGCTTATTCAATTATTCGATCCTCTTGTATACGAAGTTAACCGGATTATGAGTGAATGGGTGCACATCATGTATTGTATGTTTTTTAACAAATAGATTCGCTTTGATTCTTATTTTTCTCGAACGGAGGCCAAAAAATGCCACAAACTTTTATTAACTAAGATAAGACTTGAGTTGCCTAATTAATTAATGGACAACTCGATGAAAACTTTAAGTACGCAACCGGCCCGAGTAACACTAAACAATAACGAGACACGCTGCCGAGGGAACAACACATATGTTATTATCATCGCTCCTCCACGAGGAAGCGAGTCCGACTCCGCTCTGGGTCTATGACGCGCTCGTCGCAAGAAGGTCATGAAGCCAAACTAAGAACCGTTAGATATCCTCCTCATTTGAGATCTTAGGAGAAGCACATTGAAATCTTTTTGGGCTGCCAACTACATGCAACGGCCCGCTATCCAATAGTGTTATAACGAAGAGTTGTATAAAACTTTGCACATGGAGGAAGGGCATCTTAAGACTCTCATTTAGCCACCACTAGGTGGAGTGATGGAAATCTGAGGTCAGCCTCTGTTGAAAAAAGAGGAGGAAAAAAGAGAAAGTTGAAGGAAGAGGTTGATATCAAACACCGAGTGTTACCCAAGCATATGAGGTCCAGATCCACTATCTTGTGTCACTTAAGCTATTGGGCGGTGTCATGGCGCGCATTGACGTCAGCCCTTCGCCCCCACACCACGCCGATGAGATGTCTCCCTGCATTCGCCTGGGGAACCGACACTGCCATAAAAGCGCCCGCACGGAGGTACGCGACGATCATAAATAAAACTGACCAACTGTTGTGTCAATTACAGGGCTGGCCCACGCTTCGCCATGTCACCAGCGTGTTGTGTTTGGCATGCCCATAAGGAGTCCCGTGGGCGGGGACGACCTAGATGCGCCAGACACGCTATTGGGCCACGCCGGATAGAAACAACCCTTGGGGCACGTGGTTGGGCGTGACTTTCTGGCTGACGCGCCCAATAGCGTTTGGGACGTCGTTTGGAGACCTCGGCTGGAGATGCTCGGAGCATCCCAATTCCAAGTTCACTCTATTTGGTTAACTTTAGAAGTTCCGATAAATGTGAGAGGGCAACATTTGGCCCCTATTTTGGTCGGTAAAACATTGTTGGCATCACTTGTTTTTCATAATAATTCACATCAAAAGTGTGGCGCCTTAGACATTGAAATTTTCAAGTCGAGAACAAAATTGCATAACGCATAACAAGTTCACACAAAAATGTTGCAAACCCAGAAGTCAAGAGCAACACGAGCCCCTTTGAATTTCCATCTCGTTCCTCCAATTAAGAAAAGGGGTAGCAAAGAGAGTAGTTTTGTGTTGCACGGATCGATGTACCCCTCCCTGCGTGGCGGAGTTGGACGTGCGTGATCGTACTGTAATTCGTACGTACAGCTCACTCCACTTTTAGAAAACGATTTATGCTAACCCCGCAAATTAGCTCGTACTCTAGTAAGTGCTCTACCCTGTTTTTCCTGATAGGGACCTCTTTTTTTCTGACTGCGCCCAAATTAGCCCGTACTCTAGTACTCCACCCGGTTGCTCATGACAGGGACCCTTTGTGAAGTATTTGACCAGTCTGTCATGCTCTGCGACCAGACCATTGTCCACGTACATAGTCACCATCACCACACCTTGTCACATAGTCCACGTTTCTTAGTTAAGCTGAACCATCTCCAAATTCTTCTTAGCATGTCGTTTCCCAAAACCCAGCCACCTCCTAATCACCCTCCTGTGATTTCATTTCACGCTATAAAAGCATGGATCGCATGCCTCCATTGAGAAAGCATCACCACTCACCTTCAGGACATAACACGATCGATCATCATCGAGCCATAAACCTTAACTTACGTCCTAACTAGTAGCCTAGTGCGCGACACAGCAAAACAACAACAACAATGGCTTTGGCTGCCTGGAGAAGTAAGAAGACAGCCGAAGCCGCCGTCCAGAGCCGGTACTTCGTCCTCGCTGGTCCCGGCGACGCCGGGAAGACTCCGAAGGGGTACATTCCGATATTGCTGGTCGGGGATGGCGACGAGGGATGTGCGGAGGAGAGGGTGCTGGTGCACCTGGCGATGCTCAAGGAGCCGTGCATGGAGGGGTTGCTAGAGATGGCCGCGCGACAGTTTGGGTACGGCCAGCAGGGCGTGCTTAGGATCCCCTGCAGCGCACTGCAGTTCCACCAGATGATGGTTAGCGTCCACAGCAAGTCCACATAAACTTTTGATTTGCATAGTTGCACTGACGGTTCTTTTGGTTTCCTGATTTTGTGCTCGGTGGTATGTGTATGTCAATATTTGTACTGGAGTAAGCTCAGTTCTTTGGTGAAAACACACTTCGCCCCTGTTTGTGTCATCAAGATGTAGTATGTTTTAAGAAGAGAGATACTGCATTCAGTTAAGTTTGAGGCTCCAGTAAACGCGTAGGAACACCACTTCGCCCATGTTTCTGTCAGTAAAGCAGGGTTTTCCAATCTTAATTTCTTTGACAACATGTCTGAAAAACATACGTATCATATTGTTCTTTTTTTCCCGATGTTTACCGACCGTATATACCAGAGCAATATCTTGAAGGACAAGAGTTGCTTGCCGATCGAGGCATCTTCAAACTTGGCGCTGGTCGGGAGCCGAGTCCGGCGGCCTCCAGCATTCTTGATTTCTTGGTGATAGCAGTGGAAGGCAAGACGCTTTGCTCTGAAACATGGGACTGAAAGGACCTACTGCCAACAAATTTAGCTCCTACTGCGAAGTCAAGAATTGGCTACTAAAGAAAATGCAAAAATACACTCATGTCCTCACCGTGGAGTATGGATGCAGAAGTGGGACAATTGGGACAATTTGGACAAGTGGAATATCATTTTTAGACTACTAGAATAATTCTAATTTAGGTGGGATAAGTGAAATAAGCGGGATATGTCAAATCTAGCTTATCCCAATTGTCCCACTTAATTTTGAGTTAGTCTAGTTCTAGTAGTCAAAAAAGGTATCACACTTGTCCCAATTGTCCCACTTCTGCATCCCTACTGTGGAGATCAACCAAGACCCGGCCATCGCTGGTCGCGGGGCACGGCTGGTGGGACAGTGGAAGAAGGTCATGCCATGAAGTTGGTTATGCGTGATCGCTACAAAAACATTTTACTGTAACTAACTACGTAAAGCTCCGTCCGTGTGCAGAAAACAAAACAAAGCCGATCGTGCTGACTCCGCCGATTAAACGTACGGACTACCTTGTTTTTCATGACACGGACTTATGTCATGTGAAGGATTTGATAAAGCTGCGATCAGACCCCATGGTCCACGTAACTAGTCACCATCAGCCTTGACGTTCCCACGTGAGTGCTGAGCAGCAGGGGGCGCTGACGATGAGAACGAGCACGGAGCGATCATCAGGATGGGAATGGGCCGGGTTGGCCTGCTGGATCGCCCACCCGATCCAGAAAGGAAAATGATTCCTTTCCCCCGGACGAGCATCGTCCGAGCTAGTCGGCCTTAACGATACGTGGGTTGGTGGTTGTCACACGATGCGTTTCCGTCCTACGCCCCCACTCATACTTTATCTCATTCTCTCGTACTTCCATGTCTTCTTCCTCAAATTGCTGCCATGTCCTGCTCGTCTCGCCGGCGCTCCCATGCTCACCACCCGCCAGCGCTCCTCCACCTCCATGAGCACACCCGCGCCGCTCATGAGGACCTCTCCTCCACCTTCGTCAGTTCCACCACCGACCTACACCTCCTTGAGGCCGCCCATGCCGCCCACAGGAAACTCTCCCCTCCAGCCTCCACCTCCGTCAGCTCCAGCTCGTCCCGCCGCATGCTTCCATGGGCAAACGACCTTGCTGCCACGGGCAGCCGTGGTTGCTTCCAGCGGTGGCCGAGCTTGCTTCTATGGACATCCTTGGTCGCTGCCATGGGCTGCCGAGCTTGCTTCCATGGGCAGTGTCATTTGGTTCTTTGCCGGTAATGGCCTGGCTTTTTCTACAAGTTCTCCGTCGAGCTCTTCCGGCTAAATTCTTCGGCCATATATCCGACGAAGTCAATTTTTTGCTACATTAGAAAAACTTTGTTGGTACAACCGTCTTGTGGTTTTGCTACAACAGTGTCAATTATTTGCTACAAGGTCTCCGGCGAGAGTCACCAGCGAGTTTTTTTCGACGATGTCTCTGACGAAGTTGGTTTTGCTATATTAGCACAATTTTTTTGCTGCATGGTCTTCGACGAGGTCTTCGACGGGACGTTTTATTTCTGGAACGAACCGTTTTTTGCTTCAGAAGCAAAAGCGGGAACATTTATAGCGAAAAGGGGGTGTTTTACAGTAAAAAAGGGAATTTGGGGCGATTTTAGAAACACGTGGCGTGCGGGGAAGGAGGACGATGGGAGCTCCCCATCGGTCCTAGGGACGCATAGCGTTGTCCATCCATTAGGCTGGAACATACCCACTAGGTTAGTCGGGTGGGATGTACTACCCATCTTACTAAAAATAGTTTATATTATGAAAGCGGAGAAAGTATATTATAACCTTTATACCTAGTACTACATATAACTAGTTGCATTTTGGCATGTGTTAATTCAGGGGATCTCAAACAAGAAGACACACAGGAGATGTTAATATGAGCAATTTACCACATGATTTAATAGTAAATAAATATGATTAATATTATAGAAATAAAACTAGTCATGCAATCTAACAAAGAGATGTAAAAAACATGTTTAAAAAGATTGCTAGAACTATTATTTGAAATATGATCTAAACAAGTGTTGCCTGCCAAAACTCACCGGCGAGCAGCGACGAGCAACACGAAGAGGCTCCGGAGGCTCCTGAGTGGGCCACGGTCCCTCGGGCGGCACGCAAAACTCCGCACGTCTGGCTTGGTTCGAGGGCGTGCCACGACTTATACCTGGTCGAAGGTGAAGGATTGCTCCGATTGATTTCTGCATGGTAAACAAGTATCGTAAAATTCGAGCCGTGACCGGCTCCTGTTTCCACAAATCGGCTCCTAGAGCCGATTGCCCCATGGTTCGCATTAGATTTACGATAACATGGGGTTTTGCTTGATCACTACAAGTTAAATCGATCTCGACAGTTTAATGTTTTCACCACGTAATCGGAGCGTCCTACGTAATGAGCTGGTATGTACAAAGATGAAGAATATTAACCCTAGAGGAGGCCTAATAACCAACGTAAAGTCAATTGGAATAACTTCTCTAGAATAAGCTACGTACCTTACTCTTGGATCGTTCAACCCGTTTGTAAGGCCTGACTACGTAGATATCAAACTGAACCTTGGCGAGCAAGGCACAACCATAACAGATCGAATCAGCTAAATAAAGATCAAGCAAGGTGCTACCCTTGCACTTGAGAAAAAGGTGCAAAGGTAGCGAGACAACTAGAGTTAACAAAATCAAACGATTATAACGAAGAACACCGATGCTAACCTCGACAGATCTATGATAATAATGTTACTCGCCATCAACAAGGCTTCAGTACGAGTAACACCGACTAACGCATAAGTAAAATCGCCTAGATCGCAAGATGCAATCTAAGCATGACACTACCGAAAGAAACCCTCGAAAACAAGGGGTGGCGATACGAGATTGTGTTTGTTGTGAACGTGATTGTCCTCCTTTTCTTGATAACCTTAGGTACATATTTATAGTCAGGAGACTCTCTACTTTTGGAATAACTCTACAACTCTATCTTTACCTAAACTGAAACGGAACCTAAGCGAAACGAAACCTACTATGATACAAGATACACGGCGGTTTAGCCCAATTCTCACGTACTAGGCCGATCCAACAACACGTTGAATATCGCATCTTCCAAGCCCATCTTGATCACGGCCCACCTCCTTCTTTGGCCAAAATATGGTGATAACACATGCCCCCCTGGTTTTGGCAATGATAATTCCAAAACCACTCTGTGTTTTTTTTCTTCTCCTGTTTTTTTTTTCGTATCGGGTTGCGCGTTCGACAGAACGCGTGGCAGAACCGGATCGTCATGCTACCCCTTCATCATGATGCCCTGTCTTCTCAACTCCTTCGCAGTGCATGATTTGTGATTTTGGCGGTAACTGGAAACCGCTATGGCATTGAACCGTCTCTCCACTATTCCTTATTTAAATTAAAAGCGATTCGCAGTCCCCATCTTCCTCCAGTAGCCAAAAACCCTCTTTCTCCGCCATGGCCTCCTCTGCTTCCTCTTTTCTGTCCTCCCACGCCTCCAACTCAATGAGCGGCCGAGAGGCGGCCAGAGCACCCGCGATGGCGGCAACACTCTTGCCCCACAATGGTGGGACGAGAGGGTTGGGACTTCGCCGTTTGGTCGAGGACCAGCGTCCTTGGCCCGGCGAAGAAGACCTGCATTCCTTGATGAGGCGGGCGAGATAGCATCGACGGCGCCATGTCTGGGGCGGCGTCGACTCCTCCGAAGAGGAGGAAGAGGAGGACACCTCCTCAGGAGTACCAGCCGGTGAAGTACTTCGCACCGGGTCGGCGAGGACACCGGCGACGAGGCAGGAGGCCCTCGCTTCTTGATGGCGGCGAAGGCGGCATGATAGCGATCTTTGAGGATAGCGCGAAAGACGGCGATAGCGGCAATGACGACGACCTCGGCCTAGATTAGGAACCAGTAGTAGTAGTAGTAGCAATAATCTCCCTTTTGTAATCAATCGTCCTTTGTAAGCAATCATCTTTTGAATGAATGAAAATTCGTTTCCCAAAGATTGTTCTTTTTCGCTCCAATTTTGCCGATAGCCGAAATAGGTCGATGCTCCAGAAGTCGATGACACTGTATCGGCTTTCAACATCTCGCACTTGTCTGATCAAACAAGTCAAATCGCAAAGAGCCGATGACTACCCATCGGCTTCTCCCAAAAACGTTGACGGTCAAAACTTGGTCGTATCTTTAGGCACATTAAGCGGCCACTTCTTGGTTTCAAACGGTAACTGCCCTTTTCAAAGCAGGCGACTGCGCCTTTTTCAAAAGCGACCCAAATCTCAATTGCCCATCAAAACACGTGCCTGAACAAACAGCTAGTGACAAGCAAGGGTGAAGATAGCGAGGTGAGATCGCCGAGTGGATCGTGTCCGTCGGCCTCCACGCCTTCCAAGCATTTCTTGATGGCTTGTATGTGCGGCCGCTTTGTAACATGTGTGAACCTCTAGAGTCGATGACCGTGCATCGGCTATATATTTTGCTTTTATTCGCCGATTTCCAAGATCGGCCCCACATTTACTGTCCATCGTTCACGTGCTTTTACTTAACCGATTTCATGTATCGGCCCTGAAGTTTCTTGTCCAACATCCCACATGCTTGGGAAATATTTCTTGAGATGTTGACCGTTGACCGCCATCGGAATTTCACGTCCGGCTCCTCAAGCATGTACGTTTCCTCTTAAAACTTGGTCGACCTGCGGCCGTGCCAATTTGGAGACCATTTACCATATGTTGCATCCTTAGTCCCCAAGGGCAACACTTCCCATACCGGATCACCAACGTGGAACTCCTTTGGCTTCACTTTCTTGTTGTATGCACGAGCTACTTTGGCCTTGTTCTCTTTGATTTTCTCGTGACCACAACTGAGCTCGGTTAAATCCTCCACATCACTCATCGGGGTTGCGTATTCTTGATCGTTAGATCGTCACGAAAAGTGACCGTCTCGACCAGCCGTAATTTCCAAGGCAACACGGCTTCTTGTCCATATACTAGATGGTATGGCGGTTTTAATCGCCCATGGCATGACATGCGATAAGCCCACAATGCCTCGACAAAACCTCGTGCGCTAGGGTGCTCATCGACTTTTCTCTTGATCGCCTTGATGAGGCTCGGTTGGGCCTTGACTTGCCCATTCGCTGAGCATAGTATGGAGATGATCGATCGCTTAATCCGTGTCCTCGCAAAACTTTCTAAACTCACGAGAAATAAGACCGAACCTCCATCGGTCGTGATAGTTTGGGGAATCGAATCTATGGATGACATGTTCTTTCACAAAGTTGATAACATCCTTTGAGTTTCTTGATTTCATCGGGACAGCCTCCACCCATTTAGTGAAATAATCAAGATGGCCAAAATCCACATGTGGCCTTTGCTTGATGGGGATTGATTTTGCCGATCATATCCATGCCCCAACCTCGGAATGGCCAAGGCTTGATGATGGGGTTCATTGCGGCCGGGTACCATCTGAATTTTCCAAACTTGACATGCTTGGCACCCTTTGTAGTACTTGAACAGTCCTCAAGCATGGTGGGCCAATAAAACCACGATCGCTGATCAACCATTTCATCTTGTGAGCTGATTGGTGAGTTCCACAGCGCCTTCGTGTACCTCGTGTAGGCCGATTAGCCTCTGTCCCAGACATTTGAGCAATAATCCTTCGAGTCACAGTAAAACATGTCATCCCCAATAAGCACATACTTCATGGCTTTGTACCTTATCCGTTTAGGTGCCCCCAGGCGAATCCTTCAAGTAATTGAAGATATCGGCTCTCGATCGTCGACTTCCGACTGCACTGAACATCGGCTCCTTCCGCTACATCCTTGTAGCCTCAAGTCATTGTGCAAGATCATTTGCCTCGTATTCATGACCGTGGGATCCGGTGAAGTTTATGTACCGCTGCGCCATCGACTCACGGCGGTCTCAACCATAATGGGAAGAGGGACTCGCTCTCACACTTGTACTCCTCCGTGAGTTGGGAAATTACCAACTTGGAGTCTCAAAAATTTCCTTCTTACGCTCCGAGGAGTAACTCCATTCCCTTGCGTATCGCCTTGCTCGGCTACATTGTTGGTGCGAGGTAGACAATCGATGGAGAAGGAAAATTTTGCCCAAGGCGACACGAGTAAAATGCCGATGCCGCAGCCCATCGTCACAAACTGATCCGTCGAAAAACATAGCGCTCTTATGGACGGTCTTTGCTATATTAGTGTTGATCCTTTCGTGATAAGATCGGCGGTAGCGCTTTCCTTTAAGCTACTGGGTTGATACGGATATCAAACTACGATAATGCAAACATCCATTTGCCCGGTCGGCCTTTTAACATAGGAGCCGGCATGTGCTTTATGTCGATTTGCATATGATGATGATCTCTGCCGATAGCAAAATGTGGCGCGACTTAGTGCGGTGAAAAGCAGTGAGGCACAACTTATCGATATCGGGATACCTTGTCTGCGTCCGGCATCATACGCTTATGTAAAATACGACTCGCTCAGCCCATCATAAACTTGCACCACCGAGGCGATGGATGTGTCGACTGACAAGTAAATGTAGAGCGATGTCGGTCCGGGGTGGAACCAACACTGGCGGCCGTCGGATATTCTTTGATTTCGTCAAAGGCTCGTTGTTGTTACGCCCCACGGAATTCCTCGTCGATTTAATTTTCACGGTCCATGAACGGCTCTATTCTTCTGAAAGATTGAGATGAATCTTACGAAGTTGATCTTGGCGATGAGAGACTGCAGTTCTTTCTTTGTGGTGGGTGGCTTCATTGTTCGCACTGCCTCCTGACTTTTCAGGCCGATCTCAATTCCGCTTTCATGGACCAAAAAACCCAAGAACTGACCGTCACCCGAAGGCACACTTCTTTGGATTCATCCGTGGCGAATTTTCTTGTTCGGTCCGGGGCGTCGTAGATCGTCTAAGTGTCCTTGCGCTGACGGACTTGACCACCACGTCATCGATGTAGATTTCCACCAGCTTGCGATCGGATCATGAAAAATATAATTCATGGCTCTTTGATGCGTGGCGCCGGCATTCTTGATCCAAACGTCATGACTACATACTCGAACAACCCCACGAACAGGACTACGAATGCGTCTTGTGTATGTCTTACGGAGCCATAAAAATTTGGTTGTAACCGGCATTGCCATCCATGAAGCTCAAGATCTTATGACCAGCTGCGTTGATTAACGTTTACGCCACGGCATCGGATACTCATCCTTTGGGGTAGCTCTGTTGAGATCCGAAAATCTATGGCAACACGCCACCGGCCATCCTTTTTCTCACAGTGCGATACTAGAAATCCACTCGGCATACCCGCATGGCTGATTAACTTGGTTGTCAACATTTTCTCGACCTCTTTCTTGACTTCTTCGAATTTCGCCTTCATTTGTCGTGCTCGCTGCTGAAATGGCGAAATCCTTTTTGAGGAGTAGATGCTCAATGATGCTCTGTCTAACCGAGCATCTGTGTAGTCGAGCGGCGATCGGATATTGTTTCAACAGGGCTATCATCGGGCCCCAGATTCGGATCTAACTTTTCGATAAATGTTGGTCGTGGCTTATCCCCAGGACCAATGTCGATCTCTTCTAGCTCATCAGCGGATGTAAACCCATACCCTAGCTTTCCGTCACCTGTCAAATCGACGCTAAACACAGGGCAAACAGTAGGTGAGGGTAACAAAAATGATTTGGGCCGATTGCCTGAATCGGCCCCCTTTTTGATTGCATTAGTCAAGGACGGTTTATACCTCGTTGTGTTACAATGGCAGGGCATTTCCTTGCTACGACTACGTGATCCGATTGTCGTACGAGTGGTGCTTCCTATTTTTAGTGGCCGATCGCGAGGATCGGCCGTACCACGTGCGCTCGTGGACCTTGCTACTCTGTCGGGCGGTGGATAAGATCAGCCTCACGCGTTTTTGTAGCTTCAATGCTCACAGCCGTCTAGACCGATTCGAGATCGGCTCTTGGTCTTCCCTTCCTGCACGTTCATGCCAGCTATGGAAATCTCGATAGAATCATGCATGGATGACCTCCACTTCATCTTCGTCCCTTGTATTAGGCCGGTGCATCGTGGATGGAATGCAGCAATTAGCGTGAATCCGGTCTCTACCTAGCAAGGCGTAGGTACTTTTGTTGTCCACGAAAAAAATGGCGTGGGTATGGTTTTCACCTTGCTCATCGGATCCACGTTGACGCCTTGCGTTTGAAGACTGACCGTTGAAGTCGCTTAACGTAACGTTGGTTTTGATCGGATCTGCGAGAGCGTCCCAAGCGTCGTAGCATGGAGTACGGCATGATATTGGTGCCGCTCGGTGTCCACCAACATCTTGCGACAGGTTGCCCATTGATGTAACCTCGTAGGTGCAGGGCTTTCAGATGTTTGTAACCCTTCTCACGTGGCTTCTCAAAGATAACGGCCGTGGACGCGATCAAGCTGCCACGGTAGCTCATTGGTTCTTGGCGCGATTACGGCGGAATACGAACACCATGTTTGTGCCGGCCGATGTCTGCATCGGCTTTTTGGTTTAGGCGCCATTCTTTCCTTGTCGGTCTTCCGTTTCGTGGTCCGCCCTAATTTTGACGGCGGATCGGGTCGTGCTTTCTTTAAAGCGTGGAGATACTGCGCCTCAGCTTCCTCCAAGTTACGCAGCCGCTGCACTCTACGTTTTTGGGTGTGTCTGAGTCCGTCGGGCCACCACCTCGGACGGTGATATATGTCTTCGTCTTTGTCATTCTTTGGCTTCTCGAGGTCCTCTGCTCGAGCGGACTCCCTGTAACGGCTCTGGGGTGGAAGAGGCCCTAGATGTTTGAACACTGACACTGGCCTCGTGTCCTCCTTCTCACCGACCGCATTCCGGCGTTGTCATTGTAGGCAATCGGCTCATTCAGCGTCCAGCAATACTTGAAGAAAGGACAATCCCAATGCTTGTCTGCGCCTTCCTTTTTCTTTGACGGTCCTTAGCGGTGCTCATATCCTTCATCGTCTCCATCGCGGCGATGTTGGTCATCTTGACGCTCATACTTGTTAAGGAGATGAGCGGAATGTGGCTTCGATACCTCTCCTCACTGTTCCTCTGTTAAGTACCGCTTTGTCATTGTATTTGGGCGGTCGCATGGACCAGCCTCCTTTCTTTCTTTGCCCGAGGCGGACACCTCCCTCCTTATGCGTGTCATGGTGGTACCTGGACCTGCCATATTAACACGAGCGAAAAATCCGGTTGACGCCTGAGCGAGTTCTACCATGTTGACGCCGGAAATGGGTTCGTGTCCACTTTCATGGCGACGCCCAAGGATCGACGGCCTTGTTCTATCGCCATTTGGATTTGGCGGTAGCTCTTTGCACTCATTGGTGGTGTGGGTGAGCAGTGATGCCACTTGCAGTATGGTCTCCGTTCATTTCTAGCCGTAGGGATTTTGTGGCCTTCGGGTAACCTCGGTACTTCTCCTTGAGTAAATCGAATATCCGCTGCTTTGCTCACATCAGTCGAACCCTTTTGCGGGCCCTTCTTTGTTTCACCCATTTGCGGGATCTGAGATCGCCCCGAGCCCATTCGGCCACTTCTGGTCTGTGTAGGATCATCTTCTTACGCATCGACCGAGGCCTATCGGACGTTGAATTTGTCTTGGTACAACTTCGGTGGCGCTGTTCATACATCGTCAGTTTACAGGCCATGTGCCAATGAGTTGTACTACTTGGAAAGCCGGATCCTTGATGGGTCTTTGAGAGACCCAACACTGCCAGCTCATTGCTTCCTTCTCGATTAAACGAGCTGAGAAACATCGGTTCTTAGCGGTCTGGCGCTGGATGTACTCGACTCTGATTTCTCCCGCTACGCACCTGCGCCAGTGCAATGCCAGCCTCGGTAGCCTACGAATAGTCTTGGATGTGGGCTGCTCTTCCGGTTGCTTCGGTATGAATCGAATCGTGGCGGTGAGGTGTACCACCCAAAAGCTGGTCTGTCGGCGATTGCGCCAAAAACCTTCACGCTGATCCGATGCCGAAATTATGCCTAGTTGTGCGGTATCGAATGTGCTCGATCGAGCTTGACCCTTGACCCGCTAAACCTTGAGAACTCGGGAGCCGATACTTGGGTGGCGGCGGAATCGAGATCATACTCGTTGAAGTGCGGCTTTGAATAGCGATTGTCCTTCTCTTGACACGCCGAACCGGTCTCTCGGGATGGTGATTTGCTCCTTTGTTTGAGCTGCGAGGCTAGATTCTCATGACTTGTTCGATGGCATACTTGGCTAGCCACGCTTTGTTTGTCGGCGTCTATCCGGACATCGCTCAAACGCTCGACGCTCACGAAGATCTGCCCGAGAACCCCGCCGAGAAACTCCAGCGATTGCAATTTGGTTGGTGCGTGTCGAGTTATTGCGATCCGCGTAGGTGCATATATATCGTGTGGGATTTCCTTAGGTGGCTCAAACAGGAATTGGCAATCGCTGGGTCGCCTCGGCCTTGTGAGCGGCGTGGCGGTTTGCTCTGGCGGCTCTGGAGCCATAAGTGTGAATGGCTTGTGGCACAGTGCAGGCGGTCTTTCTCCTGGTGAGTCCCTAAAGTAGGCCCCGACGAATGCGATGTTTCATGATCTCTGAACTAGCGAACAGCGACCCGTTCAGCGTTCACGGGCTCTCGAGAATGGCGGTGCAGAATGAGCCACCATGTAGTTGACTTCACGTAGAGCTACAGTGCGCTCCTCAGGAAACAGCAGATCCACCTCATCAAGAGCACCCTGAGGAGAACCCTCCACTTGATTCCATGCTTACGGGTCCTCTCAAAAGGCCGATGAGATCGGCGAAGATTCGATCTCATCATGCCCGCCTTGTGCTCTTGAGGCGGCTCGTCGTGCGTGGTGAGTGCTCTCCATCGCGTCGGATGTTGATGTGAAGCGTTGTTGAAGGTCCCACCGGGCGTGCGAATGTGTTGCTGCCAAAACTCACGGTGACAGCGGCGAGCAACACGGGCCGGGAGGCTCCAGGCTGTTGGTGGGCCCTGGTCCCTCGGGCAGCGGCCATAAAAATCCGGCACGTCCGGCTTGGTTCGAGGCGTGCCAAACTGCACCTACTCACTGGTCTGGCGGTGAAGGATTGCTCGGATTGATTTCTGCATGGTAAACAAGTATCGTAAAATTAGGCCGTGGCCGGCTCCGGGTTTCCACAGCAAATCGGCTCCTAGAGCCGATTGCCTCATCAGTTCTGCATTAGATTTACGATAACATGGGGTTTTGCTTGGTCACTACAAGTTAAATCGATCTCTGACGGTTTAATGTTTTCACCACGTAAGCTGGAGCGTCCTACGTAATTGAGCACGGTATGTACAAAAGATGAAGAATATTAGCGCTAGGAGGCCTAATAACCAGCGTAAAGTCAATTGCGGAATAACTTCTCTAGAGCGAATAAGCTCGTCCTTCGTACTCTTTGGATCGTTCAACCCGTTTGTAAGGCGACTACGTAGATATCAAGCTGAACCTTGGCGAGCAAGGCACAACCATAACGGATCGAATCGGCTAAATAAAGATCAAGCAAGGTGCTACCCTTGCACTTGGGAAAAAGGTGCAAAGGTAGCGAGACAACTAGAGTTAGCAAAATCAAAGCGATTATAAAGAACACCGATGCTAACCTCGGCGGATCTATGATAATAATGTCACTCGCCATCAACAAGGCTTGATCTGAGTAACACCGACTAACGCATAAGTAAAAATCGCCTAGATCGCAAGATGCAATCTAGGCGGCATGACATACTACCGAAGAAACCCTCGAAAACAAGGGGTGGCGATCTTGGCGAGATTGTGTTTGTTGTGAGCGTGATTGTCCTCCTTTTCTTGATAACCTTAGGTACATATTTATAGTCCGGAGACTCTCTACTTTTGGAATAACTCTACAACTCTATCTTTACCTAAGCTAAGCGGAACCTAAGCTGAAGCGAAACCTACTATGATACAAGATACCACGGGCAATTTAGCCCAATTCGCACTAGGCCGATCCAACAACACGTTGAATACTCGCATCTTCCAAGCCCATCTTGATCACGGCCCATCTCCGTTGGCCAAAAATAAGTTTGGTTCCGTTTGATTTAGGTAAAGTTAGAGTTATTCTTGAAAAACTTCAAAAGTAGACTTAGAAATCACGTTCTAAACTGATCTAGTATTCTTCGGTAAATGTCATCTTCTGGGCATCTTCTGGCGGCTGCTGCTGCGCGTGGTGCCGTGTGAAAACGTTGATGGCGGTGGCCAGTGACCATCATGAATCTCTTCAGGCATCCGGTCGCCGTTATAATGGTTGATTTCTTCTGCGCCTTTCCAAGTGCTGAGGTAACACTGGATCTTTGTTGGTGATTTCGTTGTGCTGCTGCTTTTAGGTTGATATCTCGTGGTCGGGCCTGCGGGTTGAGCGTGGAGCGGAGCCTGGGTTCGGACGACCGGTGACTTTTCGTTGATGGCCTCCTCTGGGGTTAACTGTTCTTCATCTTTATGCAGGGCTCAATGCGATGGGCGTTCGGTCGTGGTCGTGGGAAGGCCATTCGGAGCGATCGCATTTCTGCTGTTTACCATGCAGAAATCAATCGGAGCAATCCTTCCCCTGACCAGGTATAGGTCGGTGTGCGCATCTGCGCCGGGCTTGCGGGCCGAGCCGAGACCAGCCCACCAGATTAGGAGCCTCTCGGCCGTGTTGCTCGTCGCTACTCGCCGTGAGTTTTGGCGAGCATTCTGCGCGCCAGTGGGACATTCAACAACGTCTACATCAACGTAAAGCGGCTGCGATGGAAGCGGACCCGATCCGCGTCTGACGAGCTGCAGAGCACAAAGGCGGTATGATGAGATCGAAATCTCTTGAAGCCGATCTCATCGGCTCTTTTGAGAGGACCGTAAGCATGGCATCAAGTGGAGGGTTCTCCCAGTGCTCTTGATGAGGTAGATCTGTCGCCTTCGGAGGCGCAGAGATCTCTGACGGAATCAACTACATGGTGGCTCATTCTCTGCACCGCCATTCGAGAGCACGTGAACGCTTTCGGGTCGCGGTTAGCGTAGTTCAGGAGATCATGAAACATCAGACTCTCCATGGGGCCTACTTTAGGGACTCACGGAGAAAGACCGCTCCGAACCCACAGTGCCATTCACTGCGGCTCCAGCCGCCGGGAAGCAACGGCTACAAGGTGGAGGCGACCGGTGACCAATTCCTGTTTGAGCCACCTAAAATCCCACACGGATATATATGCACCCTACGTGCGGCTGCAATAACACGACCACCAGATTGCAGCAGCGGGAGTTTGCGGCAGGGGGTTCTGAGGCAGGATCTTGAGCGGCGTTTGGAGGCGATGCAGGATGAGCGGCAAGCAGTGGCCAAGTATGCCGCTGGAACAAGTCGAGAATCTAGCCCTGCAGCTCAAGCGGTGAGCAAATCCGTACCATCACGAGACCAGCTTGACTTCATGCGAAGAGAAGGACAATCGGCTATTCAAAAGCGTACCAACGAAGTTTGATCGATTCTGCCACCCAAGTATCGGCTCCACGAGTTCTCAAGGTTTAGCGGGTCGGAAGGGTCAAGCTCGATCGAGCACATAAGCCGATACGGCACGCGACTAGGCATAATTTGACATCGGATCGGATCTGGCGTAAGGTTTCTTGCCAATCGGCAGGACCAGCTTTTGGGTAGTACACCTCGCCACGATTAAGTTCATACCGGAAGCGGAAGAGCGATTCCACATCGGTACCATTGAGGCTCTTGAGGCGCATTGCGGACAAAGTGGCGGTGCAGCGAGCGAAGCGAGTACATCGGTAACCGGGACCGTCAAGAACCGATGTTACTCGGCTCGTTTAGGAAGAGCAATGATTTGGCGGTGTTGGGTCTCGGCACCCATCAAGGATCGGCTTTCAAGTGGAGTACAACTCATTGGCGCATGGCCCGGCCCGGCGATGTATGAACAGCGCCACCTGAGTTGTACCAAGACAAATTCAAGCGTCCGATAGGCACGGTCGATCAGAAGAAGATGATCCTACAGGACGAAGTGGCCGTAGCTGAATGGGCTCGGGGCAAATCCGAGCTGCAAATGGGTGAAAACGGCAAGGGCTCGCAAAGGTTCGACTTGATGTGAGCAAAGCCAGCAGATATTCGATTTCTTCTTGAAGGAGAAGGTGAGGTTACCGAAGGCCACAAAATCCCTACGGCTCGGAAATGAGCGGAGACCATGCAAGTGGCATCACTCGTTCACCCACACCACCAATGATTGCAAAGAGCTTCGCCAAATCCAAATGGCGATAGAACAAGGCCGTCGATCCTTGGGCAGTTCGCCATGAAAGTGGACACGAACCCATTTCCGGCGTCAATATGGTAGAACTTCGATCGCTCATGGCGTCAATGGATTTTTCGTTCGGTGTTAATATGGCAGGTCTGGGTACCACCATGACACATAAAGGAGGTGTCGCTCTCGGGCAAAGAAAGAAAGGAGGCTGGTCCATGCGTTGACCCAGCCCACAATGATGCCGAGAGGAACGGTGAGGAGAGTGCGGTATCGAAGCCACATTCCGCTCATCTCCTTAACAAGTATGAGCGTCGGACCAAGCGTCGCGGTAGCGATGGAGACGATGAAGGATGTGAGCACCTCGCTAAGGACCGTCTAAAGAAAAGGAAGCGCAGACAAGCATTGGGATTGTCCTTTCTTCAAGTATTCTTGGGACAGGAATGAGCCGATTGCCTACGGTCGACAACTTCCGAATGCGGTCGTTGAAGGAGGACACAAGGCGATGTGTTCAACGTCTAGGGCCTCTTCCACGAGAAATACATAGGAGTCCGCTCGGCGAGAAGACCTCGAGAAGCCAAAGAATGACAAAGACGAAGCGGATATCACCGTCCAAGGTGGTGTCGACGGACTCGAGACACACCCAAAAGCGTAGAGTGCTGCGTAACTTGGAGGAAAAGCGCAAGATCTCACGCTTTAAAAAGCCGCGGCCCGATCGGCCGTCAAATTAAGCGAGACCACGAAGCAGACCTTGCGGCAAGGAAAGAATGGCGCCCAAACCCGAAAGCCGATGCGACATCGGCACAAACATGGTGTTCGATTTCGCTAGAGTTCTCGTGCGCCAAGAACCAATGAGCTACCAAGGTACAGTTTGACTGCGGTCCACGGAGTTATCTTTGAGAAGCCACGTGAGAAGGGTTACAAACATCGGCCACTGCATCTACGAGGTTACATCAATGGGCAACCTGTCGACAAGATGTTGGTGGACACCGGAGCGGCATCAATATCATGCCGTACTCCATGCTACGACGTTTGGGACGCCCACGCAGATCGATCAAAACCAACGTCACGTTAAGCGACTTCAACGGCGGTCTTGAGCAAGCGTCTTGACGTGGATCGGCGGTGGGAAAACCATACCCGTCATTTTTCGTCAGGACACAAATGTACCTCTGTGTCTTGCTAGGTAGAGACTAGATTCACGCTAATTGCTGCATTCCATCCACGATGCACCATTACCTGTCTGATGGGACGGAGATGAAGTGGAGGTCATCCGCGATGATTCTATCGAGATTTCCATGGCATGAGCGTCAGAGCGGAAGACCAAGAGCGATCTCCAGAATCGTCTAGACGCCGTGGCGCGTGAAGCTACAAAAAGCGGTGAGCTGGTCTTATCCGCGGCCCGACAGAGTAGCAAGGTCCACGTGGTGCGGCCGATCCTCGCGATCGCCACTAAAAGTAGGAAGTAAATCGACAAGCGGATCACGTAGTCGAGGGAGATGCTGCCATTGTAACACAATAAGGTGTAAACCATCCTTAACTAATTCAATCAAAAGGGGCGATTAGAATCGCCCAAATCATTTTTGTTACCTCACCCTCTTGTTGCCCCGTGTTTAGCGTCGATTTTGCTGTGTGAAGAAAGCTAGGGTATGGTTTTACATCCCGATGATCTAGAAGAGATCGACATTGGTCTGAGGATAAGCCGACCAACATTTATCGCCAGAAGTTAGATCCGAATCTGCGGCCCGATGATAGCTGTTGAAACAATATCCAGATTGCTGGGACTACGAGAGATGCCAGGTTGAGCAGAGCATCATTGAGCATCGACTCGCTCAAAAAGGATTTCAGCCATTTCAGCGAGCACGACAAATGAAGGCGAAATTCGGAAGAAGTCAAGAAAGAGGTCGAGAAAATGTTGATACCAAGTTAATCGTGCCATGCGGTATCTTTGAGTGGATTTCTAGTATCGTACAGAGAAAAAAGGATGGCGTGTTGCCATAGATTTTCGGGATCTCAACAGCTACCCCAAAGGATGAGTATCCGTCTGGTGTAAACGTTAATCAACAAATGGGGCGGCATGGGTGGTCATAAGATCTTGAGCTTCATGGATGGCAATGCGGTTACAACCAAATTTTATGGCTCAAGACATACACAAGACGCATTGAGTCCGGGTTCGGTGGGGTTGTTCGAGTATGTAGTCATGACGTTTGGGAAGAATGCGGCGCTACGTACCAAAGAGCCATGAATTATATTTTTCATGATCGATCGGCAAGTGGTGGAAATCTACATCGATGACGTGGTGGTCAAGTGCCTTCAGCGCAAGGACACTTAGACGATCTCGACGCGTCTGGACCGAACAAGAAAATTCGCCCACGGATGAATCAAGAAGTGTGCCTCGGGTGACGACGGCCAGTTCTTGGGTTTTTGGTCCATGAACGCGGATTGAGATCGACTGAAAAGTCGAGGCGGTCACGAACAATGAAGCCACCCACTACAAAGAAAGAACTGCGATCTCTCATCGGCAAGATCAACCGTCGCCAGATTCATCTCAATCACGGAAGAATAGAGCGTTCATGGGGTAGTGAAAATTAAATCGACGAGGAATTCGGCGGGGCGAACAACAGCCTTGAAATCAAAGAATATCGTGAAGCCGCCGATGTTGGTTCCACGGCCGGACGGATCGTTCTACATTTACTTGTCGATGCGACACATCCATCGCCTCGGTGGTGGTGCAAGTTTATGATGGGGCGAGTCGTATTTTACATAAGCGAGAAGGATCTTTGGACGCGGAGACAAGGTATCGATATCGATAAGTTGTGCATCTGCTTTTCACCGCAAGTTGCGCCACATTTTGCTATCGCAGAGATCATCATCATATGCAAATCGACGTCATAAAGCACATCTTGCCGGCTCCTATGTTAAAAGGCCGACCGGGCAAATGGATGTTTGCATTATCGTAGTTTGATATCCGGTATCAACCCGCGAAAGCGATTAAAGGTTGGCCGATCTTATCGCTGAAAAGATCAACACTAACATAGCACTGTCCATAGGCGTGGGCTATGTTTTTCGGATCAGTTTGTGACGATGGCTGCGACATCGGCATTTTACTCGTGTCGCCCGGGGCAACATTTTCTTCTCCATCGATTGTCTACCTCTCGCACCAACAATGTAGCCGAGTACGGCGATACGCAAGGAATGGAGTTACTCCTCGGCGGGCGAAGCGATGGAAATTTTGGAGACTCAAGTTGGTGATTTCCCAACTCACGGAGGAGTACAAGTGTGAGAGCGAGTCCCTCTTCCCATTATGGTTGCCTTTGCCGTGAGTGATGGCGCGATTCCTACATAAACTTCACTGGATCCCATCGCAGAATCTGAGGCAAATGATCTTGCACAAATGGCTTGGGCTACAAGGATGTAGCGAAGGAGCCGATGTTCGTGCAGTTCACGGAAGTCGACGGAGGCCGATATCTTCAATTACTTGAAGGATTCTTGGGGCACCTAAACGGATAAGGTACAAAGCCATGAAGTATGTGCTTATTGGGGATGACATGTTTCTGAGGACTCGAAGGATTATTGCTCAAATGTCTGGGGACCGAGGCTAATCGGCTCCTACAGGTACGAAGGCGCTGTGGAACTCACCAATCAGCTCACAAGATGAAATGGTTGATCGTGATCAGGGTTTATTGGCCCACCATGCTTGAGGACTGTTTCAAGTACTACAAAGGGTGCCAAGCATGTCGAAGTTTGGGAAAATTCAGATGGTACAGCGTCGGCAATGAACCCCATCATCAAGCCTTGGCCATTCAGGTTGGGGCATGGATATGATAGGCAAAATCAATCCCCATCAAGCAAAGGCCACATGTGGATTTTGGCCATTACCGATTATTTCACTAAATGGGTGGAGGCTGTCCCGATGAAATCAAGAAACTCAAAGGATGTTATCAACTTTGTGAAAGAACATGTCATCCATAGATTCGGATTCTAAACTATCACGACCGATGGAGGTTCGGTCTTTATTTCTCGAGTTTAGAAAGTTTTGCGGACAGGGATTAAGCCGACGATCATCTCCATACTATGCTCAGCGAATGGGCAAGTGAAGCGTCAACGAGCCTCATCAAGTGATCAAGAGAAAAATCGATGAGCACCCTAGGCGCCGCACGAGGTTTTGTCGAGGCATTGTGGGCTTATCGCATGTCATGCCATGGGGATTAAAACCTCGCCATACCATCTAGTATATGGACAAGAAGCCGTATTGCCTTGGGAAATTACGGCTGGTCGAGATGGGTCACTTTTAGACGATCTAACGATCAAGAATACGCAACCCCGATGAGTGAAGTGTGGAGGATTTAACGAGCTCAGCCGTGGTCCGGAGAAAATCAAAGAGAACAAGGCTAAAGTAGCTCGTGCATACAACAAGAAAGTGAAGCCAAAGGAGTTCCGTTGGTGATCGGTATGGAAACTGTGTTGCCTTGGGACTAAGGATGCAACATATGGTAAATGGTCTCCAAATTGGCACGGCTGCAGTCGACCAAGTTTTAAGAGGAAAACGTACATGCTTGAGGAGGGCGGCGTGAAATTCCAGATGGCAGTCAACGGTCAACATCTCAAGAAATATTTCCCAAGCATGTGGGATGTTGGACAAAACTTGAGGGCGATACATGAAATCGCTAAGTAAAAGCACGTGAGACGATGGACAATAAAATGTGGGGGCGATCTAAATCGGCGAATAAAAGCAAATATATAGCCCGTGGAGGGCATACAAGCCATCAAGAAATGCTTGGCGTGGAGGCGCCAAAGACGGACACGATCCACCTCGGCGATCTCAGCCGTCATCTTCATCCTTGCTTGTCACTAGTTGTTTGTTCAGGCACACGTTTTTGATGGGCAATTGGAGATTTGGGTCGCCCTTTTGAAAAAGGGCGCGGTCGCCTGCTTTGAAAAAGGTCGCGTTATTGAAACCAAGAAGTGGCCGTTTTAATGTGCCTAAAGATGCGACCAAGTTTTGACCCTGTCAACGTTTTTTGGGAGAAGCCGATGGGTAGTCATCGGCTCTTTGCGATTTGACTTGTTTGACTGTATGCGTGCAGTATGTTGAAAGCCGATACAGTGTCATCGACTTCTGGGACATCGACCTATCGTGGCTATAGGCAAAATTGGAGCGAAAAAGAACAATCTTTGGGAAACAGATTTTCATTCATTCGAAAGATGATTGTTTACAAAAGGATGATTGATTACAAAAGGGAGCCTACTACTACTGTTGCTGCTACTGATTCCTAATCTAAAGGGCGAGATCGTCGCCGCTGTCGTCGCCGCCGTCTTCTTCACTGTCTTCAGCGCTGCTGCCGGCGTCGTCTTCTTCTTCTTGAAGAAGCTGGGCCTCTCATCCTCGTCATCTTGATGTCTCGCTGGACCCGGCGGCGCTTCGTCGGTACTCGTCGGAGGAGGTTTCCTCCTCCGATTCCTCCTCCTCGTCGGAGGACTCGGCGCAATCCCAAGACCAAGCTCTGTTGCTCTTCGCCTCCGGTTCCCGTCAACGAGGAATGAGGCTCTCCTCGTCGATCGGGCGCGTCCTCCGACCGGCGAAATCGATCCTTCGTCCCACCATCGTGGGCGAAAACATCAGACGCCGTGGTGGGGTCTGGCGTCGGCTCTCGGTCCAATCTTTGTTGGAAGACCGGGAGGAGCAGGCGGAAGGAAGAAGCCATGGCGGAGGAGGAGGTTTTTTCGCGAAGGAAGAGGGTTTTTGGCTCTTTGGAGGAAGATGGGGACCGCGAATGCTCGATTTAATTTAAATAAGGGAATAGTGGAGAGCGGTTCAATGCCATAGCGGTTTCCAGTTGCGCCGAAATCGTCAAATCATGCACTACGGAGGAGTTGAGAAGACAGGGCATCATGATGAAGGGGTAGCGTGACGATTCTGTTACGCCGCGATACATCGCGCAACCCGATACAAAAAAAAGGAGAGAAGAAAAGCAGAGTGGTTTGGAATTATCATTGCCAAAACCAGGGGGCATGTTATCGCCATATTTTGTTGAAGGAGATGGGCCGTGATCAAGATGGGCTTGGAAGATGCGTATATTCAACGTGTTGTTGGATCGGCCTAGTGCGTAGAATTGGGCTAAATTGCCCGTGTATCTTGTATCATAGTAGGTTTCGTTTCAGTTTAGGTTCCGTTTCAGTTTAGGTAAAGATAGAGTTGTAGAGTTATTCCAAAAGTAGAGAGTCTCCGGACTATAAATATGTACCTAAGGTTATCAAGAAAAGGAGGACAATCACGTTCACAACAAACACAATCTCGGCGCATCGCCACCCCTTGTTTTCGAGGGTTTCTTTCGGGTAAGTGTCATGCTGCCTAGATTGCATCTTGCGATCTAGGCAGTACTTTTACTTATGCGTTATTTGGTGTTACTCGTACCGAAGCCTTGTTGATGGCGAGTAACATTATTATCATAGATCTGTTGAGGTTAGCATCGGTGTTCTTCGTTATAATCGTTTGATTTTGCTACCTCTAGTTGTCTCGCTACCTTTGCACCTTTTTCCCAAGTGCAAGGGTAGCACCTTGCTTGATCTTTATTTAGCTGATTCGATCTGTTATGGTTGTGCCTTGCTCGCCAAGGTTTAGTTTGATATCTACGTAGTCAGGCCTTACAATCGGGTTGAACGATCCAGTAGTACGTAGGGACGGGGCTTATTCGTTCTAGAGAAGTTGTTCCGGTAATTGACTTTACGTTGGTTATTAGGCCTCCTCTAGGGTTAATATTCTTCATCTTTGTACATACCAGGCTCAATTACGTGTAGGACGTTCCAGTTATGTGGTGAAAACATTAAACTGTCGTAGATCGATTTAACTTGTAGTGATCAAGCAAAACCCCATGTTATCGTAAATCTAATGCAGAACCATGGGGCAATCGGCTCTAGGAGCCGATTCTGTGAAACACAGGAGCCGGTCACGGCTCAATTTTACGATACTTGTTTACCATGCAGAAATCAATCGAGCAATCCTTCACCTTCGACCAGGTATAGGTCGGTGTACATCTCGAACCAAGCCGGGGCGTGTGCGGAGTTTTGCGGGCCGTTGCTGAGGACCAGAGCCGTGGCCCAGGTTGGAGCCTCCCGGCTCTTCGTGTTGCTCGTCGCTGCTCGCCGGTGAGTTTTGGCAGGGGTCACCTTATTGTGTTACAAAATGCGTATAGTGGCGAATCAGCTAAATAAAGTTCAAGCAAGGTGCTACCCTTGCACTTGGAAAAAAGGTGCAAAGGTAGCGAGACAACTAGAGGTAGCAAAATCAAACGATTATAACGAAGAACACCGATGCTAACCTCGATCTATCTATAATAATGTTACCGCCATCAACAAGGCTTCAAGACGAGTAACACCGACTAACGATAAGTAAGTACGCTAGATCGCAGATGCAATCTAGGCAGCATGACACTTACCCGAAGAAACCCTCGAAAACAAGGGGTGGTGATGCGTCGAGATTGTGTTTGTTGTGAACGTGATTGTCCTCCTTTTCTTGATAACCTTAGGTACATATTTATAGTCCGGAGACTCTCTACTTTTGGAATAACTCTACAACTCTATCTTTACCTAAACTGAAACGGAACCTAAACTGAAACGAAACCTACTATGATACAAGATACACGGGCAGTTTAGCCCAATTCTACGTACTAGGCCGATCCAACAACACGTTGAATATACGCATCTTCCAAGCCCATCTTGATCACGGCTCATCTCCTTCGTTGGCCAAAATATGGCGATAACAACAAGATGAAAGAAAATCACATACAATGCAGCACATGAGGAACTATTCACATTGGTGTTGGCGGCAACCATGTCGACCAAGAGGTAGTCGATGTCAGGAAAGTATTCGTCGATGAAGAAGTCGTTAGTGTCTATGAATGTGTCACTACGGCAAAATTCTAATGTTGTTGCTAAATTTTGGCCTACCTGGATACCCGTTGAGCCACCGAGGCCGCTGGTGTGAGGCCAATTTTAGGGATCATGGATTGACTCATTTCAAGAAAGTGGATGGCCTCGTGCAAATAAAATTCAAATCAACATGCATATACATGAGTTTTTTAGAGACTTGAAAATACGAAAATTTGCACATTTTGAAACTACTCATGAACCGAAATCCATTCACGTATTTTCCCTTTTTTGTACGAGAGTACTTTTTTTAACTGTGCTACGAGAGAGTTGAGTAGTTATGTCTTCTGTTGAGCATGGCAAACAACTCCGTGCTTTTCAAAGTTGGCCATGCGGGATCGTAAATTAATAACTTGGTTATATGTCCTTCGACCCATATTAGTTGACTTAGATTTATCTAAATACAAATATATCTAAATCAATTTTAAGACTAGAATCTGTGTATGTAGACAATTTGAGTAATTAATAGGACAGGCGAGGCGGAAGCATGTATTGGTTGGTGTCAAATGACACCAACGAAATTTTACTTTCCCCTTTATAAATGATGCAAAAATGTTTGATATTCAAAATGACACCGGTAAATTCAAAGGAATGATACCAACAAACTTTTGTTTTGGCTTCGCCCCTGCCAGAGGGAGTAGTATATTGTAATGCCGAAATCTCTCATCCGTTTCTAAAACAAAATAATCGTGCTGACCCCGCAAATTAGCCCGTGTACTCTAGTTAGTACGTGTACTGTACCCTTGTGTTTTCTTGACAGGGACCTTTTTTGGAAGGATTCGACCAATCTCTGGAGCCGCGATCAGACCCCAACGTCCACGTACGCTATCACCATCACCACACCTTGTCGCATAGTTTACGTTTCATAATCTCTGAACCCTCCCCGAAGTCCAAACTCCTCTAATTGAGATGGCGTTTCTCAGACCAACCTCCTAATTACGTCCTCTAATCTCACGCTATAAAAGCATCGGGCACATGCCTCCCTCAAGCATCATCACAAGCTCGACTATCATAAAGCCATAAACCCCACCATAGGTACTAGCCACGATAATTCAGCAACAATGGCTCTGGCTGCCTGGAGAAGGAAGAACATCACAATCGAAGCCGCCGTCCAGAGCCAGTACTCCGTCCTCGCCGGTACTGGCGACGGCGGGAGGACCCCCAAGGGGTACGTTCCGATAGTGCTGGTCGGCAATGAGGGACAAGTCGACGCGACGGAGGAGAGGGTCTTGGTGCAAGTAGCCATGCTCAAGGAGCCGTGCATGGAGGGGTTGCTGGAGATGGCCGCACAACAGTTCGGGTACGGCCAGCAGGGTGTGCTCAGAATCCCCTGCAGCGCACGCCAATTCCACGAGACGATGGTTAGCGTCCACAGCAAATCCAGATAAACTTTTGATTTGTATATTGTTGCATCAGACGATTGTCTTGGCTTGCTGACCTTCTGTTCGGTGATAATATATGTGTTGGATTGGCTGGACTAGGCAGAGTTTAATTAGTTGGTGAAGATGAGTATTAGTAGTAGTAGTAGTGAACTAATGACCATGAGCTCGTTGGATAATTAGATCCTCTTCTTTGTACAACTCAATTACTTTATGTGAATGGGTGTACATCATCTGTGTACTGTTTTACTAAGAATGATTTCCCTCAATTTTGAGTTCGATGCACTCGAAGCTCCGATTAATGTGTGAAAACACCATTTAGCCATTGTTTAAAGAAAAATGATTCCCATCCCCCGGACGATGGGCCGTTTCCATCGCCTGGGCCGCTCGCTCCACGCTTCCTCGCTAATTCAATACACGTATACGCGTCCCTATCCTAGGACCACTTCTCTTATCCTCGCGTTCTCATCCACCAACTACTCTATCTCCTCTGCAGTCCCTCACAATGAGAGATTCCTTGACGGCCTTGCACCTGCTCCGCCGCCTCCCCAGCAAGATACACGGCCAGCCCTCCTCTCTTGATCGCCTCGCCACCTCCTTGCCTGTGCCATCGCCGCCCGCCTCTGCCTCACCGAACCTCGCTGGAGTCAAGGGTGCCTAGCCACAAGGCCTGCAAGGTCGTCGACACTGCGAGGTCCAAACCCGTCGTCTGTCACTCCGCAAGATGTTCACGATCCGCTCGACAAGCTTGCTTCCACGGTCGGCCTGGCTTTTGCTATAAGTTCTCCGGCGAGGTATTCCGGCTAAATTCTCTGGCGATGTCTCCGACGAAGTAGGTCTTCTTCTACATTAGAAAAACTTTGTTGCTGCAACTGGCTTGTGTATTTGCTACAACAGTGTCAACTATTTGCTATAAGGTCTCCGACGAGAATCACCAACGAGTTTTTTCGACGACGTCTCCGGCAAAGTCGGTTTTGCTACATTACCAAAAAAAAAATGATGCATGGTCTCCGACGAGGTTTCCAGCGAGGTCTCCGGCTGGGCGTTCTATTTCTGGAACGAACCGTTTTTTTGCTTCGACAGCAAAAGCAGGACATACGTAGTAAAAAGGGATGTTTTGCAGCAAACGAGGGATTTGTGGGGGAAAAGCAGGACACGTGTCAGGCAACAGACCAGGACGATGAAAAAGATTGTATCATCTGGGGGACGCTCAGCATCGTCCTTGTTTAAAACATGGTTGTCCCGTTGTGATATTTTGACGCCATGTATGTAGAACGCATCATATTGTTGACACAACTATCAGAATAAAAAATCACCTCGAATTGAAGAACCTAAAATTCACGCCAAAATCGCACCAACAAGCATGTCGGCTCGTGATCCAAAGTTCACCAACATAGATATTTTCTCCAATCCGATTTAATTATGGACAGTGCTACGCGTCCCCGGGGATAAAAAAAAACTTCTGATCCCCCGGGTCCTCGTGCTGACACGTGTCCACCCAAATCCCGCTTTTGCTACACTCAGACCCGCTTTTGCTACGTATGTCCCGCTTTTGCTACGCTGTAGAAAAAAAGGTTCAACACAAAAAAAAAACATACTATATCTCGCCGGAGAGTTCGCCGGAGACCTCGCCGGCGACTGTGTAGCAAAAAAAAGTACTAATGTAGCAAAACCGACTTCGCCGGAGACTTTCGCGGGAGACTTTCGCCAGATACTGCGTAGCAAAAAAAATTATGCTTTTGTAGCAAAATCAAAAAACGGATGTAGCAAGATGATTATGCTGATGTAGCAAAAGCCTAACTTCGCTGGAGACATCGTCAGAGCAAAAATTGTAGCAAAGAAATATACCATAGAGCTGCGTCGCTCCACGAAATGTTATTAGCACCAAAACTCATAGCAAGTACTCCCTCCGTTTGGAAATATAAAATGTTTTAGGTTTGTGAATAAGATTTATCTAGACATCTTTTAGTGTTTAGATTCACTCCACAACTGAGTGAATTTAGACACTAAAACAAGTCTAGATACATTTTCTTCACAAACCTAAAACATCTTATATTTTGAAACGGAGGGAGTAACACATAGCAAGTTCACGAAATGTTATTAGCACCAAAACTCAATACCAACACGATTCCATTTGAATTTCCACGATTCCCTCCACGGTACTTGCGAAACAAAACACTCCCGCCAATGAGTAGCGCTCTCAGGCCATCTCTGCACCATCAGATCTTCATCGTGCGGCTACCACGCATCCTCTCCAGCTCGGAAACGTCAAACCCCGCCTCCTATTCCCTCTCCTCCATCCATTCCCCAATTCCCCCAAATCCCATCTCCCCATCAGATCCCCTAACCCTAACATCACCGGCGCCGTCGCCACCGCCCCCTCCCCCTCCCCCGCCGCCTCTACGACTTCGCCATGGACTTCACGGCCCCCTCATTTTCCCTCGGCATCGACTTCGACGACCCGCCTCCGGCCGCCCCCGCTCGAAGCGACCCGCGTGGGCAGGCGCGAGGGTACGCGGCGCCCGACGCGCCTTCCTTTTCTCTCGGCCTCGATTTCGAGGACGACAGCGGCGGGGAGGAGCCGCGGTTTCCCGCTGGAGGACGCTCGGAGGGGCTGGCGCGGGGATATGAGGCGCCCGACGCTCCCTCGTTCTCCCTCGGCTTCGACGACGACGACGAAGATGACGACGGCGGTGCTTGCCAGCCCCAGTTCCCCGCTGGAGGGCGCCGGGAGGAGCAGGCGCAGCGCTACGAGGCCCCCGACCCACCCTCCTTCTCCCTCGGCATCGACGACGACGACCACCACGGCGGCGCCGGCGAGCCCCGCCTCCCCGCCAGAAGCCGCCGGGAGGAACAGCCGCGTCGCTACGAGGCGCCAGACGCACCCTCGTTCTCCCTCGGCATCGATGACGACGACGACGACTTCGTTCCCGTTGAACGGCGTCACGACCAACAGCGACCCCAGGTGGCTCCCTCGGACCTCTCCTGCCTTGACGAGGAGGACGAGGAGTTCCTCCTCGCCGGCGGTGGACTGCCAGATCGAGCACGAGGCGAGGCTCTACACCCAGAGCCTGTGCAACCTGAGACGACTCGGTTGAAGAGATTGCGGAGGGGTCCTGCGCCGCGACAGATGGCGCCTCCTCGTCCTAGTACACCAGCGCCCCTGGCAACGGAAACATCTCCTGGGACTGCAGCTTGGGGTGATATTGGGAGCATCGAGGATGAGATCGAAGGTTTCAGTGACGAGGAGCGACCACAAGGTGAGGGAAACACTGGCCCTTATTTCTGCAATCTCTGTCCAGATCTCTTACTTAAATGTGTTTGTTACTTATCATGCAACTACAATCTAATATGTCCACCTGCCTGCGTGAATTGATGAACCTATTGTTTCATTTCTTCTGTAGAAATGTGCAAAGTTGATTTGTAATTTGCAATCTAATATTTGGAAAAATGGAATGGACATTGGAAATGTTGACCTTATCTGTGTAATTGTCTGGTAACTTGGTATGTTTTTGTAGCGTTAGTGTATATGTGTGCAGATGGGAGTGCTCGTTGTCGTTGGAGGCCTGTTATGCCTGTACAGTCCCACTCTTGTTAAGTGGGCATTCCACGGCAACCTTCTAACAGGCATGGTAATACGCCTCTGCTGCTGCTGCTGCCCACATAACAAGCAACTGTTGTACCATAGTTCTTATTGATCAACTGGATATGTCAACTAATTTAAAACATCAACCTAAGGATTTAGAACATGTTGCTGTGTCTAGAAATATAATCAATCCATCAAAGAGACACAGCCGTGAACACACTTGAAGGACAATTCACTGCTTGGCTCCTAATTCTTTCATGTTTAGACATGAACACATTCTCATACAGAGAGGAAGCAGTTTACAGTTTTCTGTTGCCACTATGTGTTAGAATTTTGAGGTCAGTGGTTGATGGACAGATCTATAAACTGCAAGAAATTAAACAGAACACTTTCAAAATGTAACACCTGAAGAAATCAAACATGATGCAGGTGTGTATACTGTTAAATGGACACAGGGTAGCATATAAAAATAAAGATGTTCATGTACTCTGTTGTAATGTAAATACAAGTAAATATGTAGCCACTGAGCATCTGAACTGGCACTGTTAAGCAAACATGACACCTTCTCATTATCTCATTTAGAAAATACCAATATAAAAATCGAACAAGTTTGCAGCTTCAGTTGAATATACTATATAAGTGCATTAAACAAGTTGTTAAACCTGAATGAGCATTCAAAAATAATGGGCACCTGAACTAACTAAAGCTCTTGATTTCTGATTTTGTTCCTTTGGATATGTTTTCTTTTTGGACATCTTTATCCTTCATAATCCCTTACTTTTAGCTCTCTGTTTATTTCTTCATGCATTGACAAAATCTACAACAGAGTTGCTTCTATGCCTTTTTTCTAAAATCATCTCCATTTCTTTGTGTTGATCAACTTCTCTTCTTTACCTGCAGGCATGCCACCATCAGTTGGTAGCTGCAGGACTTCTTGCAATTCCAAATTTTCGCTGCTGAGCCATAGTGTATTGACGACTCAATCAACAAGGAAAGCAAATATAGCAAAATCTACACCATTGTCAAATTCCGCTGTTTCAAAACCATTAGAAGAAAGCTGCACGAAGAAGCTGCTTCCTAAGATAACAATAAGTCCACTAAGGAAAATCCATTTTCTAGATTCTGACACTGATTCGGATGATAACAAGAGTCTTAATAAAGCAAAGAAGCCTGTGAGTCCTATAAAAAAGAGACAAGAGTCCATGCACAAGTATCTGCAGAAGAAGCCTACTTTGCAGCAAAATAGCAAATCCGAAGGAAGCAGTGTTGTGCAGAAGAGGAAAGATAGTGTTGTGCAGAAGAGCAAAGATAGTGTTGTGCAGAAGAGCAAAGATAGTGTTGTGCAGAAGAGCAAAGATAACATGAATGACAGTTGGGCGACACCAGCCCTTGATGACTTCTGCAGCGAGTATTTCAAATCTGTGCAAGACTCAAGACCATCTCAGCAGAAGGAAGTCAACAGTTTTTCTGGTTCCAAAGTTCCTAGACCCTCTGTTGGTGAAACTGGGGAACATTTCCAGCATCAGAGCAGTTCAAGTCGAGTTGTACTAGAAGAGAATCTGACTGACAGCCATCCTCCTGCCATGCATTACTTCTTCCATCATGATCAAATGGTACAGAAGCTGGTCCGCGAAAGATTGCAGCATTTTTTCCCCATTGGGGCAGAAACTTCTCAGGGAAATGAGTATGGCGTAGAGAATCTGAACTACAGGTAACAGCCATCATAAACATTGCATTATTCTTTTTGGCAATCTCCTCTGCTAATAACTTTTTACTTTACTTCTTTTTACAGGAGCCAGTTTGGCCAGTGTGGTGATGCTAATGGTCGGTGGGTGACTCCTAATAAAACAACATCTGTCCCAACAGATTTTGGCAAAAGAAGGGTACATGCCGGTGGAACTCAGTCTGGCTCTGGCCATTGGTTCACAGGGGAGGATGGCAGGAAGGTAAATCCGGACGTTTATTTGAGAATTCCAGTTCATTATTTCTTACATTTTGACAGAATAGACCTTTTTGTCACTTCTAGTTAGTTGAATGCATTGTGCAATCATTTTACTTAACTGAATTTTTTGCAGGTTTATGTTTCCAAGAATGGACAGGAGCTAACTGGCCGTGGTGCCTATCAACAGTATAAGAAGGTGAAAGGCTTATCTATTTTGAATGACAGCAATGCATTTACTTTCTCCTGGTTTAATCTGTGTACATATATGGAGACTGTTTTATGCTTGATCGCAACCTTAATATCCACCAGTTGCTTAGGGTGTTTGTTGGATCTCTATAGGTAGCTTCACCCAGGTAAGCTAGTAGAAGATAACTCAGTTTTGCCGCCTTGCTGCAGCCCAATGTGGCTGGGCTGCTTGTTTGTTCCTTTGCTTTACAGTGTAAGCTGAAAATACATTTTCAATGGAGATTTCAGATTAACTTTCTTATCTACTTCCAACTGAAGCCACCTAGAGTCTGCTCTGCTCCCTTGCTGATAGTAGACATATGATTTAGCTCTCCTTTCCAAGCAAGGATTTTTGGGCAGCTATGTAATATGAGCACTAATAAACTAGCTTAGCAAAGCTAGTGTTCTTTTTTGTTTGTTTTGGGAATGCATAATTTTGCATTAACTAGCGAGCGAAGCTGACAGGGTCGCCAGCACAACAATTACACCGAGTATGAAACGTTCCTCGGCAGATCAGGTTTGGCAGATCTTAGATGTCCTGCTGCAGCAATGGCATGAGCTCAGGAGTTACAGCTCCGAGGGAAGTACAACACTTTAACATTGGACAGTTTATCAGCCAAAAGCTCCTTGATCTGACATGTCTTCAGCATTGTTCGCAGTAGAGGATTTAAGTGTCTGTCAATCCATCTCCAGATCACAGCTTCAGATGCCCAGGGAAACAACAGCCCTGAGCTGTGAGTGCTCGCTGGACAGTTTCCGCTTCAGCTTGTAGAGCACTCTGAATATTGTCCAGGCAAGCTGCACTTGGTGCGAGAACCCTTCCATTGCTATCTCTGAAAACCGTAGCCCAACCTCCAAAATTCCCCTCTGCCAGATAAGAGCCATCAGTGTTGACTTGGATATGTCCCTCATCTGGAGGCTGCCATTGCTGGTTTGCCCTTGGTGTAGCAGTGGTCTTAGTACTTAGGATCTTGAGATACTCTTCAGCCTGATGCATGACAGTCCAGCTCAGATTTTATGCAGAACGAGCCACACCTTCTCTCACTCTTTGTTTCACACCACTAAGCCCACACATGAAGGTAGCACAAATACCTCGTTGACTTTCAAGCAGCTTCGTTAACTCTTCCATCATTTCAAAGGCAAGATTTCCCAGCCAGATATATTTTTACTGTGTCCAGATCACACTCTCCACAGCTGCCTTACATGCTTGTACTTAAAGAAAAAGTGGCCACCATCCTCGCAGTCTCGGAAGGAAATTGGGCATTTAGGACTGATATCCATTCCCTTCTTGAGCAGAGAAATACAGTTTGGGACAGTATTGCGTGCCACTCTCCAGCAGAAGTGTTTCACCTTGTTAGGCACCGACAAACAGCCATAGGACATACCTGCCTCCTCGTCTGCTGACGATAACCTACCATCTGGAAAGTATTTTGCTGCCAGGATCCTTGCACATAGGGACTCTGGATTTTGCAGAATCTGCCTCCCTTGCTGGGCCAACAAGGCAATGTCAAATCATAGATTTCTTGTTACCCCAGACCTCCCTCCCTATTTTGTTTTGTCGAACTTTCCCATCTGAGCCAATATATTTTGTTTGTTTTCTCTAGTTCGCTCCACCAGTATATCCCAATTAAGGTGCTCATCTGATCACATAGTCTTCATCAAATAAATACACGACATAGTAAAGGTGGAATAGTTTGGGCCACTGCTTTTATCATAATTTCTTCCCCGCATACGTGAGAAGCATTTCCTGCTGCCCTTCAGTCCCTTGCCACATCTGGTCTTTCATATGGACAGAAGACTTGTTCCTTGATCTCCCCACATGAATAAGCAGTGTTCTTTAAAGAATATAATTGTGCCAGATTGCTCTCCTAGCTAAGGAAGGCCAGAGTTTAGTTTGCCTGAGATCCAAACGGACCATATATTGTACCTACAGTGGTTTGTGTTACATGAGATTGATTCAGAATGCTCAAAAGAACTTGGCATGATCATGTCCATCCTTTGTTGGTACTCCTTCGGACCCATATTAATTGACTTGGATTTGTCAAAATTTGGATGAATCTAGACACTATTTAGTATATAGGTTCATCCAAAATTTGACAAATCCAAGTCAATTAATATGGGCCGGAGGGAGTAGCAATTTATTTCCCAGGGACCATTGCTTGAACTAAATCAATCCTAGAACCTTTTCTGCAAGTGGTAAAATGGGTGGATTTTGTGCCAGCGGGCTAATGGAAACAATTATATTCCCTTCACTTCATTGTGGTACTGCTTTCTAACTACATGTTCCTTGCAGGAAAGTGGCAAGGGATTTCGCAAGTTCAAGAAGAAAAGTGGAGTCAAGAAGGAAGGTTCTTCTGGAGCTAGGCGAGGTACTGCAGCAGCAAGCAAAGCCAGTTCCTCAGCGAAACGAAGCTCGGCAGCCAAGAGGAAGCGGTGAGATAAAAGAGGTGGTTTTGGTGGTAGATTTCACAATAGATAAGATTTCACTCTGTAGTTACATAGTTCGTCCTGTGCATTTCGCCTCGGAGATACAAAAGATTAGATTACGGTCCCATGATTTACTCTTGTCGATATATAAACACATACTGTAAGCTTCGGCTGCTATCCTTTGAGCGACTCATTGTGTAAAACTGTTGCTGTGCTTCCTCCGTTCCTCGTGTGCTTGTATTCCACTAGAGAGAGGAGCGACGCACATGTTCGGTCAAAAAAACCCTGGATTTGCCTTCATGGCGCATGGCTTTGATCCGATGTCTTGTTTGGCCGCTGGGATGCCAGTTCTGAACTCGTATTTCTCTGAATTTAAGGAGACTAGGCCGTGGGCACGTACTGCTCTGTACATGCAGGGTACTTTTGTCTTGTCTTCACTTCGTGTCGATCGGGCAAAGTTATGTATCTCCAACAGGCAACAGCGTGAACAGTTTTATAGTGCTGCCTGATATATGGACTCGCCGTACAATATCATGTGGGTATCCGTGTGGTTGGCAGTGGGGCAATGAATTTGACGACCCAACGGCTGTCGGCTGTCGTCCTCTCATCAAATCAAGGAAAATGATACTACTTCTCTTGGGATTACCGTTTTCCATCCCCGGGTCGTACATCGCGCGCGTGGAGCGTTACTTTTCCACGTCCCATGTCTCTGATTCTATCCTTATCTTTGCCATACGTGCGCACGGTTTATCTTCTCCAATAGGTGACGCCGCCTGGCTGCTCTTGTCGCCTGCCATGGCTCCCCGTCTCCACATCTCCAAAGCCATGGAGGAAGCTCGCCGCTGGCGCACCGCGCCGCCTCAAGCATGGCGCCGGCGCGCCGTCGTTCGAGCACGTCCGCCCGCCGCCTTTCGCAGGTTGCACGAGCTTCGCCTTCTGACTCCGCGCCCGCAGCGGCTCCCGACGTGCCGCCACCTGCCCTATAGGTCCGCCGTGTGTCTCATGATGGCCATGTGGAGCTTCGGGCTGTCCATGGGGTTGTGCTGCCACGCCGGTGGTTGTGTTAGGAGATGCCTGAGATGCTACCGAATGACAGACGATTTTGCTACACACGGCATCTGATATTGCTATCACAGATTAGAGTGCTTGCTAGTCTAGTTGACCGGTGTCGCTACTTTTGTTTTTGTCTACAAACGTTTTGCTATTTTAGTATATTATTTTTGCTATGTATTTATATATTTTTTGCTACTTTCGCATATATTTTTTGCTACAACTAGTCTCTACGGTTTTGCTATGGGGTCTCCAGCGATGTCTTCGGCAACGTCCCCTTTGCTATATTAGAAGAAATTTTTTGCTATAAAAGTTTTGTGGTTTTGCTACAATAGCGTAAATTTTATGCTACAAAGTCTCCGGTGATATTTTCCGGCGAAGTAGTTTTGCTACATTAGAATGTTTTTTTTGCTACAAGGTTGCATGTGAGGTCTCCGACGAACTCTCCGGCGAGGCATGACATGTCTGTTCTTTTTTTGGCCCGAACAGTTTTCTGCTACATGTAACAAAAATGGGGTTATTTGTAGCAAAACCGGACTGTTTTGTAGCAAAAGCGTGCTTTTAGACATAAAAGGGTGGACACGTGGTTGGCTGGGACCCGTGGATAAAAACCACCGATCCTAGGGACGCGTAGTAGTGTCCTCAAATCAATGGGTAGGAGACTTTTAAAAAACAGGATGGGTGTCTCATCCCCACCTGATATCTGTCTCGACCTCAATGACCTGATTCATCCCCTCCAAGGTTTAGAAGCACTCTCAGAGCCATTCTCACAGGATGAGATAAATGAGGTTGTGAAGAAAATGCCGATTGATAAAGCGCCGGGTCCTGACGGATTCAATGGTCTTTTCCTGAAGTCATGTTGGAACATCGTCAAAACAGATTTTTATAAGCTGTGTGAAGATTTCTGGGGAGGAAAGGTCTCACTTCAATGCCTGAACAACTCCTTCATCACGCTGATCCCGAAGAAGATCTCTCCTGAAACAGTGAACGCTTTTCGACCAATTTCACTGCTCAACTGTGTTATGAAGGTTTTAACTAAACTGCTCGCTGATCGGTTGCAGAAATGGATTCTCCGTCTTGTTCACAGAAATCAGTATGGCTTTATCAGGGGGCGCACCATCCAAGACTGCCTCGCGTGGGCATACGAGTATCTACACCAATGCCACGCCTCAGGTGAACCGTGTGTGGTTTTGAAAATTGATTTCGAGAAAGCGTTCGATACGGTGGAACACACCACAATCCTGGAAATCCTAAAACACAAAGGGTTTGATCAAAGATGGATCAACATGTCAAGGCTTATTCTTGACTCAGGTAGTTCTTCTGTTCTGATAAACGGAGTTCCAGGCAAGGAATTCAAATGCAAGCGCGGTGTGTGTCAGGGGGACCCTCTGTCCCCTCTTTTCTTCGTGGCAGTGGGTGACTTACTACAATCGACGGTCAATAGAGCTTTTGCTGAAGGGATTATCCAAACTCCAATTACTCAGCCTGCTTCTGAAGATTATCCAATAATTCAGTATGCCGACGACACCATTGTTGTGATGCCAGCTTCAGCTGACCAGTTGAGCAACATGCAGGCCATCTTGCAATCTTTTGCTAGAAGCACAGGACTGAAAATCAACTTCAATAAAACGCAACTCATCCCAATCAACATTTCAGAAGGTGTAGCCAGGGAGTTAGCTGCAACGATCGGTTGTCAGGTGGCAGCAATGCCTTTCACTTATCTTGGGCTACCGATGGGCACCACAAGGCCTACTGTGGAAGATTTGATGACGCTGGTTTGCGCTGTCGAGAGAAGACTATCTAGCTCCGCCATGTGGCTCACGTACGGTGGCAGGGTAACTTACGTTAATACTGCTATTACGCCGCTGCTCACCTTCGCGATGTGCACCCTGAAAATTCCGCTAAAAATCTTTGAATTTTGCGACCGGGGAAGGAGGCACTGCCTATGGCGTAAGATGGTGAATGGTGAGGAGAAGTGTCAGTCCTTGGCCTCTTGGGAGATGGTATGCCAGCCCAAGGCAAAGGGAGGTTTAGGCGTGATCAATCTGAAAATTCAGAACCAGGGCCTCTTGCTCAAATCTCTCGACAAGTTCTATAGGAAATGTGATACTCCGTGGGTTCAGCTGGTTTGGTCGGAGTACTATGAAGACAATGTTCCACATGCCCGTGTAGGGGTTCGTAGCATGGAAAACAAAAATTTTCTATCGCATACAAATAAACAAGCCAAGATCTATCTACTAGATTGTAGCAACGAGTCGATGGAATAACTTACCCTCGAAGATTCCAAAGCGGTTAACGAGAGCAGATTCTCGTGGGTGATGTAGTCGTACACTTTCCGATCTCAAGATCGTAGACGATCCTTCCGGCCACGTTCGGCAGCGCTCCGTGATCGGTCACCGTTCGGTACTCGACGAAAACCTTCCTCTCCCTTGTTCCAAAGAAATGGAGGTTGTAGCACTCTCCTCGCGATTCCTAAGAAGGCAACTGGCGTGGTCTAAGTAGAGGGAAATCCGCAGGCTTCGTCTTAAGCGGTGCAGTATGGTGGAGCTTATGAGAGGCTATTAGTGGTCTAGTAATTAGACACACCAATTAGAAGGCTCTAAACCAATTAGAAGGCTCTAAACCTGGCTAAAGCAATTAGAAGCTCTAAACCAAAACGGCTCTAAACGGAGATTTAGAGGTAGAAAGTTGTGTGTCTAGGAGGGAGCCCGCCTTCCTTTTATGGGTGGGGAGGCGCGGGAGGGAGTCCTCCCAAGTTGGCCTTGGGTGGCTACGGCTTGGGAGGAGACTCCTCACTCAAGTCGGTTTCAACTCCTCTTTCTTGTTTCCCACGGTTTCTTGTTTTAGCCGTTTGACTTTCAAACTGGACATTTGACTTTTCTGTTTGATTCAATTTAATCCTTTATTTGGGACAGCAAGAACACTTAGTACATGATGCAATCATTCCAATATGTAATGACACATCCATGTACCCTCCCCCGGAGTCTTGGGACAATCCGAACCTTCGAACATTCCGATGAAAACAGGAATCATTCCCGAACTCCAAACGGACTTTCCTTATATGAATCTTATTCTCCGGACCATTCGGATCACCTTGTGATATCCGGATCCCATCCGAGACTCGAACAACATTGGTCTCTTTCTCATAATACCATAACTACTCAAACAACGTCGAATCCTTAAGTGTGTCTCCCTACGGTTCGTGAATTATGCGGACATGATCGAGACACTTCTCCGAACAATAACCAATAGAGGAATCTGGAAATTCATATGGCTCCCACATATTTCTCGATTACTTTGCGATCGAATGAACCACTTACATACGATACCAATTTCCCTTTGTCTCACGATATGTTACTTATCCGAGGTTATGATCGTCGGTATCTCGCATACCTAGTTCAACCTCGTTCGATAAGTACTCTTTTCTCGTTCCGTGATATGTGATCCCTTGTGACCAAGTCACATGCTTGCAAGCTAATTGGATGACATTCCACCGAGAGGGCCCAGTATATCTATCCGTCATGTGGATGGACAAATCCACTCTTGATCCATGTGTCTCAACCAATACTTTCCGAACACTCAATGCCACCTTTATAACCACCCGATTACGGTGTGGTGTTTGATGTCATCAAAGCATCCATCCGGTAAAGGTGATATGCATGATCTCATGGTCGAAGGAATTAGGTTACTATGTATCAGAAAGCATATAGCAATTGAACTATTGAAATGACTTGATCTTTATGCTACGCTTATTTATAGGAGTATGTCCATCACATCATTCTCCTAATGATATGATCCTGTTGTTAATAACATCTCTATGTTCATGATCAGGAAACCATGATCATATATTAACCAACAAGCTAGTTTAACAAGAGGCTATACTAGGGACTCTTATTTTAGTTTACAAATCACACAAGTATTAATGTTTCCGGTTAATACAATTATAGCATGGTATGTAAACATTTATCATAAGTGTGAAGATATGATAATAACCACTTTATTATTGCCTCTTGGGCATATCTCCAACAGTCTCCCACTTGCACTAGAGTCAATAATCTAGTTTCAAACCTTTGTGTATTCAACACCTATGGCTTTCCGGTGTTGTATGTACACGATTGCTAGTGGTCAACTGATCTTCGGATCTTGACACTTCCAGGTCCGTGTGTAATTGCATGTCTTTGCGTTTCTACGCATCACTCATTCTCTAATGAGATGGATTTGTATGAATTTGGTCATTCGGTGTGACCTTTAGTTCTTTGGGGTTAAAACATGTTGATAATATTGTCGCACAATATATCTTCATAGTATTATCCTCGTGAACTACACCTAGTTTGATAACAAACTATTTGACACAAATGCCCTCTTTTCGCTATAATAGCAGTCATATAGCCTTTTGTTGTAGTATCTGTCACAATGTCTTAACTTTGGAACTCATCCAAATCCATTATGGAACTCACATTCCATTATATTGTGCCACCCTTAGTTTAGATTGAGATAAACTTAATTTGTACTTTGTGACAAAACTAGTATCAATGTAGTACTTTTACAATGAACTAACCATCTATTTGTCACTTCTACAAATATTATACTCTTAGTTCTTCCAAAAGATCATAAGAATATCCTTACTATTGTCCAATGATCATCTTATGAATCATTTCGGTATATGCTCACAACATTTAGAGCATAGGACATATCTGGATTTGTACATATCACAAAGATGATTGATATAAATACTCTTTGTGATTTCATACATCAAGTATCAATCTATACTTGATTATTTGTTTCACTTTACCAAATGTCAATACACTTGAATATATCATCAACATTGAACTTATTCAATCCTTTACGTGTGTGACAAGAACCTCTCTTGTAGTTTCTATATTGAACTCATTCAATATCTTGTCTATGTACTACGCACAACCATATTAGCGTCTATGGATGCCAAATATTTGGATTTGTCCTAAGTCTTTCATCGGGATGAAATTCTTAATATGTGTTAATAAAAGATACATCTTTTCTAATCAACAATATGTCCTCCACATAATGTATTAGAAATATGTCTTAGCGCTCCCACTTAATTTCTTGCAAATGCAAGCATCTTCATTGTCTCTAATGAACTTTTAAAACTCCTTTAACAGTTTCATCATAGTGAAGATTCCAACTCCGCTACGTTTACTTCAACCATTGAAGTTTGCATATGTTTTTAGCATCCCTTGAATTTAAAAAAAACCCTTTGGACCGCGTCATGCACACGTCCTAGGTAACAATTCTATTAGAAGAACTTGTTTTGTTTATTCAACTACCATATAACAAAATTTATATGTAGTGGTTGCTACATTAATCCGTCTAGACTAAACATCGCTATGAAAGATCAAATCTTGTCATATACAACCTTTGAACATTGTTGTGAACTCTTTCCCAACATGTCGACTATTTCATAGATGTGAAACATTCATGTCTATTTCTTTATAGATCCAAACACAACTGTAAGGTCTTACACCTTTCTCGAGGGTCCTTCAAGTTCAAAACTTGATTTCTCGTGTATGGAACTATCACGGATTTTATGGCTTCAAGCCATTTGGAGTCAGGCCCATCATCGCTTCTTTGCATGTAGTCGGTTCATTATTCTCAAATAATGATTCAACCCTCAAATCTTGGTATTTGATTGTTTACCCGATCTACTTGTTTCAATAGGAACTTAGATCTTCGTGACCACAATCTTTGAGGCACGTGAGCCATGAGCTTTGTTCTTGCCTTGGAACACTTTTACAACTGCGCAACTCTGCACATATAGCTAAGGTTCTTTTAACCTTATCAAAGTTCTATCGTCCTCCCACTTAATTTTTCACGAAAAATTCCTTCTCAAAGAAACTTGACGTTTTAAGACAAACACTTTTGTCTCGGTGTTATGGAGGAATACTTAGCTTATTGAAATAACATACAAAGACAGGTTTATCCGACTTTGGTTGCAAAACATCTTTCTTATGCAAAGCATACCAATGTTTAAGAAAGGACAATTTGGGTTTTATCCCAAACCATAACTTTATATGGTGTCATTTCAACGGATTATGATGGAGCTCTTTTCAGTGGAAAAACGGTAATCTCTAAAGCTTTTAATCTTTAAAATATAATGGCAGTTTTATGCATTATACCTTTGATCTTACCATGTCAAACAAGGTTTAATTACATACCTCGAACCCCCATACCCTTATGGTGTTTGGAAATGCAAATCCACTAACAATTCCTTAAATCTTAGGTATTATGCTAAACTCTGTAACTCAAATATCTCCCTTTATGATCTTTATCATAAACTATTTATATTCTTGTTACTATGATTTTGCACTTCATCTTGAAAGTCTTTGAACTTTTAAAGTGTTTCATACTTTAACCTTATTAAGTAAATATTCAAATATTCACTCAATTTCTGGAGAAAGCATATGAAGTTGAAATCCATCGCTTTTGACTACACATGATGGTCTTTGTACAACAATATGTACAATTTCCAATAAGCTAGTCATTCGTTCCTTTTGGCCTATGAACGAAGTTTTAATTATCTCTAGGAAAGTTTCACAAGCGTCATGTGATCAAAAATCAAAAGACTCCAAAATTCCATCCACATGGAGTTTCTTCATGTGTTCTTTCCAATATAATTTAAACGGCGATGTCACTGCCTAAGTGACCTTTCAATCAATTTGTCTTTTCGACATTTTTAGCACTAGTTTTATGGACGTGATTTCTCCAACGAGATTTTGTGAATCATCCATCTTTTATGGATTACGGCAATTATTTGAACAACCCTTTTGTTCTCATAATACTGATAAAACAAATCTTGAAGGCAAGCTTTGATGTTTAACGAGCAACACAATAACCCTTTATTTGTTCTCGATGAACATCATCACATATTCTTTGCTAGTTACTTAGGCCATTGTAGTTCATGAATTACATTGTTTCGTATATGACGATTCATACCAACAAATTCAGTATTAAATACTTAAGAACCACATTGTTTAATAAGCAAAGAATATAGCCATAACATGTATATCATCTATATACTTAAACCGAACAATTCTAGTCTTTTCTTTCTCGCCATATATTTATGAGATTCTCTTTCAAGATTTCCTATTCCGCTGTTTGAAAGAATCTATCAACATCAACAGGAGTCATACATATGACATATAGTCCAAAGCGTGTATAGTTAAATACCAATGTCTTTGGACTTGCACTTGAAGTAGATCACCATCATCAAATGTTTGGTGTTCTTTCAAATTCCTTTCTTTAGTAATCTCTTGGTGTAGTAAACATTTTACCTACATCAAATATTCACCCTTAACATGGAATTGTCCATGATCAAGCTACTTTTAGCTTATAACGATGAATTATGAGTATAATGTTGCTATCCAAAACCTTTTGGAGGATCAGGACAACAAGTGTCTCCAACCTTTTGCAAATTCTCATCAAATATGAGAACATGACTTTTGCCATATTATACTCTATCATGTTGCAACCAAAACTTTGTTTCAGATATCACAATATCTTCCACACATCATGGTTTCGAAATAACTCTTTCAGATCCTAGATAACCTTGATATTAAGAGAATTCTTTGAATATCAAGAATCATGGAGACAAACATGATACTCATATACTAACTCTTGGAATTGTCACTCTTGATTTAATACCAATTATTAAACTTCATGGAGAAACGGAACTTCTTGAAAGTTTGCAATAGGACTTTTAAACTTTATATTATCACTTCAAAACAATACGATACCAGGTTAGAAAGTAAATTAACGAATTATATAGTTCTATCATCTCAATTATAACTAAGCGCAGGTGGTAAACGGATGCCAATGACTACAACAACTATGCAAATTCACTTTGATTTAGTTTATGATAAATTGAGTTCTAATTAATAATAAAATTAATCTAGGTGAACTCCCTCAAAACAATATCCCTCACATTGTTTTAGTGATCACACGAACCAAATCCACCACATCAAAACCGATCATCACGAGTTGATATAGCTTCAATGGCGAACAATCGACATGTTCATCATATCTACTATATGACTCATGCTCTACCTTTCGGTAATCCGTGTTCACGAGGCCGTATGCATACATGCTAGGCTCGTCAAGATCAAACCTTAGTTTCGCATGAGCAAATGCTTGCTCACGTTGTATACACTTGCAGAATCTAGCACACCCGATCATCACGTGGTGTTTCGAAACAACAAGCTTTAGCAACGGTGCTAACTAAGGGTGAACACTTTATGATTTGAAATTCATGTGCATGAGGGATCATCTTATAATGCTACCGTCGTCTACTAAGCAATACAAGATGCATAAAGGATTAACATCACATGCAATTCATAATATGTGATATGATATGGCCTTTTCTTCTTTGTGCTTCCGATCTCCATCTTCTAGCACGAACATGATCTCCATCATCATCGGCATTGCATCAAGGTCAATGACGCTTCTCCATGGTTGTCATCCACCGGCTTCAACTATTACAACTACTTTGAATAGACACGCGGGTCTTAACATAAATTAAAGACAACCATATGGCTCCTGCCGGTTGCTGACTTACAATAAGGAACATTGCATACATAATATATAATCACAATCATGACCATATCACATCACAGCACACCCCTGCAAAACAAAGTTAGACGCCTCTACTTTCTTTGCATATTTTACGTGGTTTGGGGCTTTCAATAAGTGTCGTTCTAACTTACGAACATGAACCACAACATTGATACTAGCATTGTTGATTACCCGTTGTAAATTGGATCTTAACTATGCTAGGAGAAAGCACCATAAAGCCACTTATGCAATACAAGTTGCATGTCAAGCGTGGAGCAAGTCTCATGAACGATGTCATGTAAGGTTAGCTGGGCGCTTCATCCCAACATACCGCAAGATGCAAAGTACACAAGAAGGAATCGACAATAAAAGCATCAACGCCCACAATGACCATTGTGTTCTACTCGTGCAACAGATCTACATATAGACACGGCTCGATACCCTTGTAGGGGTTCGTAGCATGGAAAACAAAAATTTTCTATCGCATACAAACAAACAAGCCAAGATCTATCTACTAGATTGTAGCAACGAGTCGATGGAATAACTTACCCTCGAAGATTCCAGCGGTTAACGAGCGATTCTCGTGGGTGATGTAGTCGTACTCTTTCCGATCTCAAGATCGTGTAGACGATCCTTCGGCACGTTCGGCAGCGCTCCATGATCGGTCACTGCGTTCGGTACTCGGCGAAAACCTTCCTCTCCTTGTTCCAGCGGAGGTTGTAGCACTCTCCTCGCGATTCGGACCTGGCGTGTGCAGGAAGTAGAGGGATCCGAGGCTTCGTCTTAAGCGGTGCGAGTATGGTGGAGCTTATGAGAGAGGCTATTAGTGGTCTAGTAATTAGACACACCAATTAGAAGGCTCTAAACCAATTAGAAGGCTCTAAACCTGGCTAAAGCAATTAGAAGCTCTAAACCAAAACGGCTCTAAACCGGAGATTTAGAGGTAGAAAGTTGTGTGTCTAGGAGGGAGCCTGCCCTTCCTTTTATGGGTGGGAGGCGCCAGGGAGGAGTCCCTCCCAAGTTGGCCTGGTGGCGCGGGCTTGGAGGAGACTCCTCCTCAAGTCGGTTTCAACTCCTCTTGTTTCCCAGTTTCTTGTTTTAGTTTGACTTTCAAGCTGGACATTTGACTTTTCTTTGTGATTCAATTTAATCCTTTATTTGGGACAGCAAGAACACTTAGTACATGATGCAATCATTCCAATATGTAATGACACATCCATGTACCCCCCCCCCCCCCCCCGGAGTGCCGGACAATCCGGAACCTTCCAGAACATTCCCGATGAAAACACCGGAATCATTCCCGAACTCCGAAACGGGACTTTCCTTATATGAATCTTATTCTCCGGACCATTCCGGATCACCTCGTGATATCCCGGATCCCATCCGAGACTCAACAACATTCGGTCTCTTTCTCATAATACCATAACTACTCAAACAACGTGAATCCTTAAGTGTGTCTCCCTACGGTTCGTGAATTATGCGGACATGATCGAGACACTTCTCGAACAATAACCAATAGAGGAATCTGGAAATTCATATGGCTCCCACATATTTCTCGATTACTTTGCGATCGAATGAACCACTTACATACGATACCAATTTCCCTTTGTCTCACGATATGTTACTTATCCGAGGTTATGATCGTCGGTATCTGCATACCTAGTTCAACCTCGTTCGATAAGTACTCTTTTCTCGTTCCGTGATATGTGATCCCTTGTGACCAAGTCACATGCTTGCAAGCTAATTGGATGACATTTCACCGAGAGGGCCCAGAGTATATCTATCCGTCATGTGGATGGACAAATCCCACTCTTGATCCATGTGTCTCAACCAATACTTTCCGAACACTCAATGCCACCTTTATAACCACCCAGTTACGGTGTGGTGTTTGATGTCATCAAAGCATACATCCGGTAAAGGTGATATGCATGATCTCATGGTCGAAGGAATTAGGTTACTATGTATCAGAAAGCATATAGCAATTGAACTATTGAAATGACTTGATCTTTATGCTACGCTTATTTATAGGAGTATGTCCATCACATCATTCTCCTAATGATATGATCCTGTTGTTAATAACATCTCTATGTTCATGATCAGGAAACCATGATCATATATTAACCAACAAGCTAGTTTAACAAGAGGCTATACTAGGGACTCTTATTTTAGTTTACAAATCACACAAGTATTAATGTTTCCGGTTAATACAATTATAGCATGGTATGTAAACATTTATCATAAGTGTGAAGATATGATAATAACCACTTTATTATTGCCTCTTGGGCATATCTCCAACAGCCCGACCTCCGTGCGGCTCCTTCTGGTGGCGGGATAGCATGAGCATTGTGGATATTTTCAGAGGAATCACCAAGTGCGAGATCAAGGCTGGTGACAACGTGCTGTTATGGAAAGATAACTGGATTGATCCTCCTCTTTGCATCAACTCTGCGAGACTGTTCTCGTTCACACTTAATGAGGACATCTCGGTTAAAAAATTTGCCGAAAGCATGAATCCTGAAGAATTCTTTCAGCTGCCGTTGTCAACCGAAGCCCATGAGGAGCTGAACCAGTTGGGTTCGGTCATACATGAGGGCATGATTGATGAGAGGATTCCGATACTTGAGCTTCGTTTGGGGCGGATAAGTAAAAAACGCGTGACTTCTATGATTTACGCTACGGAGAAGTCACGCCAAATTATCTAGTGAGATATGGGAATCTAAGTGCACAATGAAACACAGGGTCTTTGCTTGGCTCATGCTAGTGGACGAGACTAAACACACGACATGCTCCGGAGAAGGAACTACAATATTGGTTCTGATTTCACCCGCATGACGTGCCGTAGGGCAAGAGAGACTCGGAACCACCTCTTCTTCACCTGTAGTTTTGCGTTGGAGTGCTGGAATACCATAGAAATCAAATGGGACACCAGTCTTGCACTTGATCCTATGATTGCGGATGCCAAGGAGGTGTGGAACAAACCCCTATTTGGATAAACAATGATTCTAGGCGCATGGAACATCTGGAAAATAAGGAACCGAGCTTACTTTGAAGGGGTGCAGCCTGACATCGTAAACTAGCAGTGACAACTTAAGCAGGACCTTTCTATCCTAGAGTGTAGGATCAAGGAGGATCTACAAGAACCTCTTAGAGGGATTATAGCACGTATCCACTTGTAAAAGGGAAACTCTTGTAATAGTCAATTTCCTCTCGCTGGTTGGGCTTGGTCATCCCTGAAGGGACCAGTTGTACAAACGATGTAAATATTTCTCTACCTATATATAAAACACAGTAGGAGACTCTCCTGCTGTCATTCCTCAAAAAAACGGGTAGGAATTAGGGAATCAAAACACTGCCGCTTGCAGGACTGTTGTGTCGAGCCGACATGAGTTGCCAATGGTGGAACACGAGAGGAGAAGAAAAGAAAAAACACACACCGACAAACACACAAGAACGAGGAAAAAGAAGTGACCAGCCCACAAAACCTGGGGGACGGTTGATCGATGACAAAAACTCTTCATGGCCCAAGCACACCGATCACAAGGAAGAGCCCACATACGGAATCAAAACGCTGTCGCTTGCAGGACTGTTGTGTCGAGCCGACATGAGTTGCCAATGGTGGAACACGAGAGGAGAAGAAAAGAAAAAACACACACACCGACAAACACACAAGAATGAGGAAAAAGAAGTGACCAGCCCACAAAACCTGGGGGACGGTTGACCGATGACAAAAACTCATCGTGGCCTAAGCACACCGATCACAAGGAAGAGCCCAAATGACCCGGAGGACAACCTAGCTCGAGGCCTCGCCGGATTAATCGAAGAGCAACGCGTATCCGAGACCACACAACGCACTGACACCACCTCTGTCGCAGGTGTGGACGAAAGGTCACGCGTGCCGAGACGACGCCACGACGCATGTGTGCCACCGGCTAGAGTCGAAAGGCATCACAGAGCAGAGGCACACCCTTGAGCACTCTTGCATGGAGCACCCTCAATGCACGCGAGGGTCGCCGCTATGGTCAAAAGACATAGAACCACCAAGGACAACCCTAACCCAACCAGGTGCGATATACTCGAAGGCGGGCTGGCGAAACGCGTTGCCAAGACCACCGCGCTCACGCCATAGAGCTCTGACAAGGACCCGACACCGGAGCCTAGCACCAGCAAGAAGAAGCCACCACTACCACTGCCATGGCTCACCTTGCATCAGAGAGAAGACAGCACCTATGGCCGCCATCTACAGAACCATGGGGGCACACCATTACAATGGAAGCAGCGTCCTCTGCAAGTGATGGCAAGACAGAGGGGCTCTACACCCATCCATGATGCCCCCGTGTGGGGAGCGCGTCACCACTATGGCCGCCATCTACGAATCCATGAGACCCGCCAGCCTTAGCGGGCAACCACCCATCAGATCTTTTCCAAACCAAATTCTGCAAGCCAAATTGGCCACCGTCGCCGTCCGGAGTGCCAGTAGCACCACCTCGAGACCCACCACACCGTCGCCCGAAACACGCAGCTCCGCCACCGGTTCTCGCCACTGCGCTGCTGCACCCCACGCCAGCATGACGCTGGAGCTCGACGCCAACAACCCGCACCATTGGCTCCGAGCGGGGAAGGGGGGAGCCGTGCCACCGACGATGCTAACAGGGCTTTGCCAGCCAGCGCGCCCTGCCACGGCGAGGGGAGGGAAGGGAGGACGGGGCGCGGGTACCGACAACTAGGGTTTCCTCCTAGTCGCTCATGGGAGCAACACGAGAGGGAGACCTGTTTGAATTTTCTGGTTCATTTGAACCTATCTTGAGGTTGCAAAGCCTCATAGGCATTTGGTTGCTATATAAAGTTTAGGTTGGCTTTGTCTCGCCGTAGTTATAGTCAAAAAGAACAATGATGGAACTAGAATTAACTCATGCTTGAAGCTCAAGGTGTTTGATGTACCGCAACCCGGGCTATGGAATGTTGGCAGCTGCATTCCTCCATAAAGTCTTGGACCGACTTGATAGTCCGACTCCGATAGTTTGACTTGATGAGAATCAATGCATCTGGGCCATCACCTAGTTGTTAGACTAGTTACAGTAGAGAATAACATTGACTACCGTCATGCATATGTTACTAGTGTATGCTATCACCTTCATACATCTTATGTCTATTACCATGTAAGGTTTTATTTATTAGCTTATAAAGCCATCTTGACTTGATATGTGATGTTATGAAAATATATCTAGTTACCATAATTTTTTATTTCATCATTTAATAACATAACACATAACTAAAATAGATAGTTGACACTACACATAGATGCACATTACTATCTATGTTACTCGCACTGTGAGTAGTCTATAGGGGCATAATTCAGGACCTAGTAATCAACTTAGTAGCACGAGTTTTCCGCCAATTATGACGGTGCTGTATGAACGTACTCCTAGTGTAGGGGACCAGCGTACTGGAGGGTTCGTTGCATGGAAAACAAAAAAATTCTACCACAAGAACGCATAAAATCAAGATCTAATCTATGAGATCGGTGCAACGAGATTGTAGATAACTAACCCTCGTATATCCAAAGCGTTTAACGAGATCGAATCTCATGGTTAATATAGTCGTTAACTTGCCGATCTCAAGATCACATTGACGATCCTTCCGACGCCGCGTTCCGACAGCGCTTCCGCACTCGGTCACACGTACTAAGTCGATGAAGACCTTCATCTCCTTGTTTCAGTGCGCCAGCGGAGGTAGTAGATCCCCTCGGAATCCCAACATCATGACGGTGTGGTGGTGGTGGTGGAGGAGAGAATTATGTAGGGCTTCACCTAAGTGGAGCAGTCAATGGAGGAGGGAGGAGGGTGGCGCCTAGGGTTAGGAGGCGCAAGGGACAAGGGACTAGGGGGTGCGCCCCACCCCTCTTTATATAGAGGGGGGTTGCGGCCAAGGGTTCCCAGCCCTTGTCAAGTCCTCCCCCCAACTCGGCCCACAAGGGGGAAGAGGTGGGAACTTGCCCCCCAAGTCTTCCTCCTTTCCTAATTAGGGTTTGACCCTAATTCCTTTGGTGCCGGCCGGTTTGGCCCTTTGGGTCATGGTGCGGCTGGCCCATGGCCCCCGCAGCATACCCTCGGTCCATATGGCCCTTCCCGGGGTGGTGGGCCCACTGGTGGCCCCTTCTAGAAGCTTCCGGTCAAAACTCTGAAAATATTTCTAAACCCCATAAAATGACTTTCCTTATATGAATCTTATTCTCCGGACCATTCCAGATGTCCTTGTGATGTTCCGGATCCAATCTGAGACTCTGAACAACATTCGGTCTCCAACTCATATTCCATATCTACTTAAACAACATCGATTCCTTAAGTGTGTCACCCTACGGTTCGTGAACTATATAGACATGATCGAGACACCTCTATGATCAATAACCAATAGTGGGACCTGGAGATCCATAGTGGCTCCCACATATTCAATGATGACTTCGTGATTGAATGAACCATTTAACATACGATACCGATTCACTTTGTCGCATGATACTTTACTTATCTGAGGTTCGATCATCGGTATCTCTATACCTAGTTCAACCTCGTTACCGATAAGTACTCTTTACTCGTACTGTGATGTGACATCCCCTGTGAACTAGTCACATGCTTGCAAGACAATTGTATGACACTCCACCGAGAGGGCCCAAAGTACATCTATCCGTCATATGGATGGACAAATCCCACTCTTGATCCATGCGCTTCAACTCATACTTTCAGAATACCCAATGCCACTTTTATAAAACTACCTAGTTATGAAGTGGTGTTTGATGTCATCAAAGCATTAATCCGGTGTTGGTGATTAACATGATCTCATGGTCGAAGGATTAGGTTACTATGTATCTGAAAGCTTGTAGAAAATGAACTTTAATGACTTGATCTTATGCTATGCTTACTATGGGTGTGTGTCCATCACATCATGCTCCCAATGATATGATCTTGTTATTAATAACATCCAATGTCCATGCTCAGGAAACCATGATCATCTATTAATCAACGAGCTAGTTTAACAAGAGGCTTACTAGGGACTCTTTTATGTTTACAAAACACACAAGTATTAATGTTTCTGGTTAATACAATTATAGCATGGGATGCAAACATTTATCATAAACATAAAGATATGTTAGTAACCACTTTATTACTGCCTCTTGTGCATATCTCCAATAGTCTCCCACTTGCACTAGAGTCAATAATCTTGTTTGAAAAACTTTGGGCACTCAACACCTATGGCTTTCTGGTGTTGTATATACACGATTGCTAGTAGTAAACATAATCTTCGGATCCGACACTTTCAGGTCTGTGTATATTTGCATGTCTTTGCATTCTCTACGCATCACTTAATCTCCAATGAGATGGCATTGTATAAATTTGGTCCTTTGGTGAGACCTTTAGTTCATTGGGGTTAAATCACGTCGATACAATTTTCGTACAATAAAATATTACTAGCCTGCTATGAACCACACCTAGTTTTATAACAAACTACTTGACACAAATGCCCTCTTTTGCTGCTATAATAGCAGTCATATACTTAGAATTTTGTTATAATATCTATCACAATGTCTTAACTTGAATCTCATCCAAATCTGTTATTGAATCTCCTTTCCATTACATTGTGCCACCCATAGTTTAAATTTAGCTAAACTTATTATGTATTTTGTGACAAAACTAGTATCAATGCAACACTTTACAATGAACTATCTATCCATTTGTCACCTCTACATAAATAAAATATTCTTTGTTCTTTCAAATATCATAAGAATATCCTAACTAACTTCCAATGATCATCTTATGAATCATTCTGGTATATTCTCATAACATTTAGAGCATAGGACATATCTAGATGTTTACATATCACGGTATGATTAATCAAAATATTCTTGTGATTTCACTCACCAAGTGTCAAAACACTTGAATCTCGTTTCACTTACCAAGTTTCAATACACTTGAATCTTGATTCAATCCTTTATGTGTGGAAAGAACCTTTCTTGTCATTTTCATATTGAACTCATTCAATATATCATCTATGTACATTTGGCACAACCATATTAGCGTTTCAATCTATAGACATTGATGCCAAATATTCAGGATTTGCCTAAGTCTTTCATTGAAATGAAATTCTTAACCCGTGTCAATAAAATTACATCATTTCCAATCAATAATATGTCTTTCACATAATGTATTAGAAATATGTCTCAGCGCTCCCACTTAATTTCTTGCAAATGCAAGCATATTCATCATCTCTGATGAACCTAAACCTTTTAACAGTTTCATCACGGTGATGATTCCAACTCCGGATGCTTACTTCAACCATTGAAGTTTGCATGCCCTTTTAGCATCCTTTGAATTAACAAAACCCTTTGGATCATGTCATGTACACGTCCTAGGTAACTATTCTATTAGAAGAACTTTGTTTTGTTTGTTCAACTACCATATAAGAAAATTATATGTAGTGGTTGCTACATTAATTCGTCTAGACTAAATATTACTATGAAAGATTAAATCTTGTCATAGTCAACTTCTTGAACATTGTCGTAAACTCTTTACCAACATGTCGACAATTTCATAGATATGAAACATCCATGTCTATTTATAGATCCAAATACGTCCAATAGGTTTTACACCTTTCTAGAGGGCCTTCCATGTTCAAAAACTAGATTTTTTGTATATGGAAATATCATGGATTTTATGGCTTCAAGCCATTTGACGGAGTCAGGGACCATCATTGCTTCTTTGCATGTAGTCAGTTCATCATTATCAAACAATAATGATTTAATTCTCAAATCTTGGTATTTGATTGTTTATCCGACCTACTTGGTTCAATAGTAACTTAGATCTCCGTGACCACAACCTTTGAGCATGTGAGCCATGAGCATTGTGGCTACCTCCATAACACTTTCCGGTGCTGCGCAACTCAGCACACATAGCTAAGGTTTAATAACCTCATCAAAGTTCTATTGTCCTCCCACTTAACTTTTCACGAAAAATTCCTTCTCAAGAAACTTGACGTTCTAAGCGACAAGCACTTTTGTCTTTGATGTCATGGAGAAATACCCAGTGCTTCTTCGAAATAACCTAGAAAGACATTCTTATCTGACTTTGGCTGTAAACATTTTACTTATGCCTAGCATACCAAAAATTTAAGAAAGGACAACTTGGGTTTTATTCCAAACCATAACTTACATGGTGTAATTTCAATGGATCACGATGGATCTCTTTCTAGAATAAAAGCGATAGTCTCTGTAACATCCCAAAAATGTTAATCAATATTATCATGTTCTAATCACCCAAGTTTAGGGGTAACAAAAACTTTTGTTATTAAAATTAATATGAATATATGTGTGTGTGATTAATGCATGAATGATTGCAATTGCCATGTTTGATTGCTATGAATGATAAGGATTGGTTTAAAGATGAAAACAATATCACCTAGGTCAATTCCAAACAAAACAAATCAAAAGGAAATTCAAATAAGAAGGCATATGATCAAATGGTCATTTTGGCCAAACTTCTTCACTAGACCACTTTGAGTGTTCCTAGTAAAAGATTTCTATTAGAAACCAATCCAATTCTTTTCACCCCTTGCTAGAACAAGTAACAATGAACCTAAGCAAACTCACAAACTTATAAAAACTATTTTCAAATCCATTTGAGAGGAATTCAAAAATTGAATCCTTAATAGGTACTAAGATGCCCATTTCTCAAAACCAACCAAACCAATTCCCCTTGGCAAACACTAGAAAGCACAGACTACCAAGCTTATGACAACATCACTCACCAAAATTCATACAAAAATTCAAATCTTGTATTCATGCGGCCATTTCATTAAAAACCTGGTGAACACAGTAACAACTGTCAAACTATTACTATTCTTGATCAGTGCTTTGTCTACCAATTGTCCCCATTTCACTCCCGTGGTCCCACAACACCTAGCAACGCAGCCGACCAGCACCCCCTCTGTCGTTTGCGCCAGTGCCGCGCCACCCGAGCCGTCCTTGCCGGTCGATCATGGGCAACTCGCCGCAAGCAGGGTCGCGCCCGTCCACGATGTCTAGGAGGCAGGGCACCGTCCATCGCCACTCCCCGTCCACCCGTCGATCGCAACCCAGCCGTGGACTACCCGAGAAATGCCGCGCCCATTTATCTGTCTGCCATGCCGAGAGCACGCGAGAACACCGCAGCCGCCTCGTGCGCGGCCTCCGCGCCTCGCTATCTCCACGTGTACCTGCACTCTCCACGACCCTAGCTACCCCCAGATAGGCCCATTCGCCAACGCGCGACCAGTAGCCCCTGTACGCTGTCTCGAACATCCGTCGTTCCCGCGCAGAACACCGCCCGCTCCTGACCATCCTCGACCGCCCCGTGCCGCGACTTTAAGCCCATGATGACCGCCAGGAAATACCGCACCGTCCTCCACCCTCCGCCATGCCCATATCTCACTGCAACGGCGTCGCCGGAGAAGCCAGACCATGCCTCTCTGCCTATCTCGCCAGGGTATAAATAGAGGCCACCCCGCCTCAATTCTTCATAGCATCTCACTTCCCACTGCTCACAGAACCTCCCACACCTCTCCCCGGAGCAAGGTGATCCCCGCATCGCCAGAATTTGGCCGGGGTCTACCGCTGCAGAGGAGAAGAGGATCCGTCGATTGGAGCCACCCCAGGAACCACCGCGACCACCGTTCGAACTGTTGTCGTCTACAACGTCGTTCGCCCGCATCGCCAACCCTAGCTGGAGCCCAGGTGAGCCACCACGTACCCCCATCGTCGCTGTTAGGGTTTGGTCTTGCTGGAGTTGTCTGACGTAGATGACGAACGTCGGCCATAGATCTTGGTCTAATCGCACGACTTAGATTGAAACATACCGCTTCGGTTTGATAGAGTAAACTTACTAAGCGGACCCCTGTCGGCCATCAGTGCGGTCAAAGGCAATGTGCCCATTCCCTTTCCTCAAGATAGCCCGATTGATTCAAATAATCTTTTTCCATTTTAGTTAAAACTAGATTCTGTTAGTAGATTCAAAAATCAATTCATAGAGATTTACTGAACCAAATTGCATGATTCCAATTTTTTAGAAAGGTATTCAAATTATCTATCGAAGCCCGTTGGATTCAAACCATTTGAATTTATAGATCACCTATAGTAAAATAACAAGACATAGACTTTTCCACATTCAAACATTTTTCAAAAATCAACCATAAATGCTTTTGAGTTGATTCCAACTCTCAAAAATCACATTTGTCAAGATCTATCTGAATATGTAAAAATATTTAGGTTTACATGCAGTGATCTTGGACTAGTACTAAAAGAATGCTCTATAGGCATTTCTAGTCATTTTAATTGTATAAAATAATAATTTTTAAACTTTATAAAATATGACCACCACTTTAAATCACATTCCCAAGTATTAGAATATGTGGTGATGACATGTGTCAACATGATCCCATATTTTAATTGGAGAATATTAAATCTTAAGTAGTTTTCAATGAGTAGAAATTACTTTTCGAAAATAAGAAAGATAAGACTAGGTCTTTATTTCATGTGATGATTGTGATGATGCTAGATCATCTAGTGTGAACCTTTGTGTGCCAAATAGAGGTAGTTAAGTATTGTTTGGTGATTGTGTACCTCGTATTCATTTATAGACGCTAGTACCGACCAAGGATTCGAGGAGGAGGAGTACTGCGAAGAAGAAGAAAACTTCAACCACTACACTAATCAAGGCAAGCCTAACACTACAAGTTAACTATGCAAGCCATTCTTGCAAGATAACCTATGCAATATGCTTTATGCATGCTTTGGTTATGCAACCCTGATTATGCCAATTCCCAGTTTTACTTGCAAGCTTTATTCTTTTATTTTACCAAAGTTCTTTACTTTTAGTTAGTGCTTTTTGAGTTTTGGAAAAATACTATAGATAGCATAAAGAGCATAAAACTAGGCCTAAGTAGTTAGAAGTAGATGTCATCAAAAGGCATAAGACTAGATTTGGATAGTCACACTTGACTAACACCCCTCATTAGTGAATACCCTCAACCTTAGTGGCTAGTGCTAAGCATAAACATTGATCACTTTAGATGGGAACACTTGGTGAAAATGATTATGAAAACCTTGGAATGAGGATTCATTCTATTGAAATGTTTTGACATGTGTTATGAACACAAGTTGATTTTGATGATGAAAATGTTGAGGCATGAGCCTTGACCCTTTATAAAAATTGATGGTTGGGTTCGGATGCGATACCATTCCAATTTTATCGTACAACCACATTACCTGAATTGGGTAGGGCTTAACTGGAAGTTTATATGCCTTAGTATGGGTTCCCTTGCGGAAAGAGGTTGAGCTGAGGCTACCTCGTGAATGTGAATGTCCACCTATGCAGTTCCCAAGATGCCAGATGGTCATGTTGGGAGGCCAAGCTCATAGGGGAGGTGCCTATACTAGGGTGTGTAATTGAAAGGTTAGGATTGATTATCCCCATACTAAGTATGATGATTCAGGGTTATCCCTGACGGATATATCGAATTTTGTGGTGAAGGTGTATAATCTCTGCAGAGTGTTAAACTATTCGAATAGCCGCGTCCGCAGTTATGGAGAGTTGGAGTGGCCATACTGTTCCATCGTCAGATGTTTTCAAAATGACTTGTGAAATGAACTATGACTTTGACTTGACCACAATAGGGTTGTAGAACTTTAAACTAGTTTTCTTTACTTCTAAACTCAGTATGAAATAAACCTATATTTTTGCAAATAAACCTAGAGCTTAGGATTCCTACTCGAACTACCTTACTTGTTAGTGATAGTTTGCGTGTAATTAAAGAGTACTCATGGCTTTGTCCCTGGCTATTCCCATGGCCAGACTACGAGGAGGACTACCAGGATGATGGACAACAGGAGGTCTATGACAACTAGGATCATCTCCCATCGTCATCATTGCTTGTGACCCTGAAGATGAAGCCCCGTACGTTTAATTTCCGATGCGTTGACTCTATTAAGACTGGATCATGAGATCTTTTATTTGTAAGACCTTTATTATGGTTTGTAATGGAGGATGTACTGTGGTACCAATTCTGTTATGTCTCGCAAAAATGGTAATCCTAGGATTGCGAGGTATGGCATAACAGGCATCTGGGATTAAAAATTCGAGGTGTTGACAAGTTGGTATCAGAGCCATCCTGACTGTAGCACCCCGGGTAAATCCACTACTAGAAAATCGCGTGTTATTTTATTTAAGCATCATCATGACATCATGCATATTTCTGCACTAAACTATTTCTCTATAAGCCTCTATTTGTTTTATAAATATCCCCATCTTTTATTTCAAATCAAACCCTCTGTGCGCCTGGATCTTTTGTTTGCCTAAACTATTTTATCAAAAGGATATTTAAAACTAAATAAAATAAATAAAACCTAATTTTGTGGGTGAGGCAGTCCAGTCGTCCAGGTCTAAAAGCCGAACCAACCGGACCACCTACAACCCCACTAGTCAAAAACCCTAACCGGCTAACGCTAAACTACCTACCCCAAACCCTAGCCTAGACCCACCCCCCGCCGCCACTCACACCCTCTCTCACGCGCGCGCGGTCATGTTCCCAGTCAAACCCAACTCACCTGGCTCCTCGCCAGTCGACCACCCATGACTCGCCCTTCCTCTGGCGTCGCCCACACGCCCGCCTCTTCAACCCGCGGCCTCGTGGCCTCTTCCTCCCCTGCTTCCCGAGAGCCGCCGCCTCCAGTTACCTCTCTCTCTCCCTGCTCCTTCTCCCTCCCTAGACGTGCACGCCGCCGGCCTTCCTCCTCGGCCACCCCATCTCCCCGAGCCGCGACGCCTCCCCACCTCGCCTTCCTCTCTCTGGCCCGCCGTCGCCGCCTTGTGCTCCATCCTCGCCGGCCCTGCGTGAGCCCCTCCCACCGTCCGCTTCCCACGACCTCGCCCTCGAACGCTTCCCGTACAACCAGCGACCCTCCCTGCCACCGCCGCCGCCAGCCCCGGCCCTCCTCGCCACCGACTGCCGACAGAGCACCGCCATTGGCTGCCGTTCCTCGCCGCCGCTTGCCGCCCGCACTCGGAGTTTCCCTCCTACTCGTGCCCCCTGTTCTCGCCGACAAGAACCTCCTCGGTGACCTCCTTCCTCACGCTCGATCGATGTGTATGTATGCATCTCCTGGGAGCATCAAGCACACGTGCAGGGGTGCTTGTTCTATATTTCAGAAGACGTTTCTCTTCAAGCACGTCGGTGTGGTGTCCCTGGCCACTGTGTGTTTGCTGTTGCAAAAACCGACAGCTCTTCAGGTGCTTGCTTGTATGCAACGGATTTGGAGTGTCCCCGCGGGCCTCTGAAGATCATCGGCTACCAAACCATGAACACCACCAAGGCAAGCTCTCCGACATGGATCATGTCGCAAAGACTGACTTTGTCAAGTACATGCTATCGCAAGATCGTCCGGAGTCTTTGTACCCGAAGGCCTCCTTCTCGGAACCGAAGACCGCACAATGCCGAGCTCTTTCTCCCGCAATCCAAAGACCCCGATACCGGATCCGATGGTCGAGACCCCATCGAGCCTGAACCCCGAACCAAGATCGCCAAGCCCCCAAGTGTGACCCTTTCCCGCCTATTTTTTATTAATGATATATAATTGTTTAATATTAAATTGTTCTTACTTGCTTGGGAAAATTTGCTAGAGGACACCATTATTTTTTGGCGTTTGCCAAAACACACCGCTGGAACAGGACACACTGCATGCCACAAATGGAAAGTTTGACATATGTCCGGTTTGAACACTTTTTTCTCTAATTCAAATTCACCAAATCCAGCATATGCATATACCGAACATGAATTAGAAACTATACGTAAGTTCATATCAAGTTGGAACATCGCCAAGTCGCCATCCATTGCAGCATGCAACATCGTGGTTAAGAAAAAAAAATCAACGAGGGAATTGGGAAAAAGCTGGACAGTTTTTTATCTGAAACATCTTGCATTTCAATTAAAATTCTAGACATATTTGCAACAAGGTAAAAAGGTCTAAAATGTCAAACTTTCCGTTTTGGGCAGTACAGTGTGTTCTAGCAAATTGTCACGAAATAATAATGGTACTGGGCAAAGCCACATTCCAATAGTGTGTTTTAGCAAACGCCGGAAAATAATGGTGTCCTCTAGCAAATTTTCCCTACTTGCTTGCATATTGTGGGTGTTTGGGCTATTTCGATAACTTACTTAAATTAAATATGGAGGTCATATGCGGGCGAATCTAGTCTTATTTTCGTCCCATTTAAATTTGTGTAGCGAACTAACGATACAATTTTGCCTTGTTAATACAACATTTAAATTGTGGGGTATCTAAACAACATAAACCACCTATACATTTGTCGTGACTCGGTTCCGCTTAATATTGCCTAATTGCATCACATTTTGCCATGTCATACATCCACTGGTAGAAAACGCCCCATGCGTCCCGGTTGGTAAGGGCCATTAGTCCCGGTTGCCCAACCGGGATGGGGGCATCGGGACTAAAGCTCCAACCATTAGTCCCGGTTGCCCCACCAACCGGGACAAATGGGGGCACACGTGGCGGCATCGAGCGAGGGTGGAGCATTAGTCACGGTTCGTAACACAACCGACTAATAACTCTTCTGCCGCGTAGATTTGGCCCATTTCTTCGCCATGAAGAATTCATTTTGGCACATTTTGTTGTCGCAAGCATTTTCGCCACTTTTTGTGCCGCGGCGAAGAATTCATTTAGGTTGTTTTATTGTTTATTTAGTGTTTTGCACTTATCAATGAAGGAACCTTATATTACACAAGATCATCATGACAACATTACATTCAATACAGATCGAGTTCATGCACTACATACAAAAGTTGCTATTCGATGCTACCGCCAATTTCTTGAAAGTTGCTATTTTACAATTCCTATTGTCTATACACAGCCGTAGTATTCCCCTTGTGTTTTTAGTACTTCTGCATCCAAGAATCCCGCCAATTCCTCATGTATTCCTCGTATGCGATCCTTTGGCAGAAGACCGTCCCGTAGACGTTCGATCTGATTTAAAAAAGGAGTCATCCTAAATGAATATGAAACTAAACACAATTTGATTGTAATTAAAAACTATAGAAATTGTTTACGACGTGGAGTTGCTCTAAATTCCTGCCCTTCTCATCGCACGTCTGCCGGATGAACTCGCATACATAGTATCCACATAGATTGTTACACGTCCTCGTCGGGCACTTTACGACAACAGAGTTCAATCAAAATAATAATCAAGCATGATAATAAGCGTATCAAAACTAGAATCAAAGAGATGCGGATATAGCTAGTGGTGCTTACATCTAGTGGTTGAAATGTAAGCTCCTCTTTCCAAACACCCTAGCCTTCTTGGTGAACTGCTTCCAAACGCTGCCAGAGAAAAGCGAATAAAATAAGTTATTAAGTACTTGATATCATAAAATTCACTTAACGCTGCCGATATAGTGTCGTAATGATTAGAATTACCGCTGGAGAAGTATCTGCATGTCCTTCCACGCCTCAAGGGGTTTATGTTTGAGTCCATGACTAGTACACGCCTTTATCAAGTTGAATGATTAACAGAATATAGTGGTACTGCGAATGCAAAACTAATCAATTATATACTTAACATCGAGTAAGCGAAATAGAAAGTGTATACAAGACAATAACACTCACTCGGAAGTTGTAAGGAAATAGTATTTCCTTTGGTTTCTTGAAACCTTAACGCGTGTACTATATTATCCTCCGTATCCCGGGGCTTATTTGAGATTAGCTTCATGAACCCAATATGGGTCAATGAAGCCAATGTCATAGATTTGTCCTCTCGCATTCGAGAATCTTCATTACGCATATTAAAGTATGATTATATACATGCAATAAACAAAATATTATAGATGGAGACTAAATTAATTACAGAATTAGTACTTACAGACAATAGGCACTCATGAGAGATTTGTCCAAGCGTCTTGATTGAATAATTGAAATAGTTCATCAAATTCAATGGATATCATGTCATCGCTTTCTTTCCCATGATGCTTTTTGTAACCCTCAAGACTATCCAGTTAGCCCGGCCCTTGTGGCATGCATGTACCGATTATGCAATCTTCGCATTTTGTTGGAAGATTGTTTACCTCCTCAGGTTTGACGAGAGGTTTTCCGTCTGGTATTGGTATGCTACTTCACTCACGAGGAAGAACTCTAATCGATAAGTATCGGCAATACTCATACCTTGAGCAGCTTTCTCCAGACAGTAACTACTGGATCATACCGCTTGACGCCCCATATTTGCTCGACCCCACATTGGTTTGAGAAATCACCTTGAGAGGGGCGCAAGTCTGTTGCTTGTTCTCCGCTGGGCAACAGATTTCCGCTTGCAAGATCTTCTTCGAGGCTTTTGTGCTGCATGTGACTTGAGAATAGAACGCTCATAGTCCGATGATAGCTTTGGCTCGGGTTGATGAAGAGTCTTTAGCATTTTCAACACTTTGGCTTTTTCTTCTTTGGTCTGGGAACTCGCTCTTTCGCCTCGCTTAGCAAAACGCATTGTCGCTTCCGCATCAACGATCGCCGTAGCCTCCTCTTGATCTGATCATAAGCTCTCTTGGGAGGAACCTGGTACTTTTGGAAGAGGCTCTTGTTTACGTTTGGCGATCGCCTACGACAAGACAGGGTACGCTTACGCTTTTTATCCCGAGGCGCCGGCGATGGCTCCAAGGGCGATGGCTGCACCGAGATTGGTGAGAGGCGGGTGAGGCGACGAAGACGGCCAAGGCGCATTTAATTGGCCGGAGACGGTGAGGCGGCGGCGAAGATGGCCTTGGCGTGTGATTTGAAGCACGATACAATCCTTCGCCATAGAATGGTGACGTTTTTGCGTCACCCAAGATCACATCCCCTTCACCAGCAGGTAGTGAAGATCCAAAACCTCAAAGGTGGGCATGATTTCATCCACGCCGACAACAGCGTAGCCCTCACGAACCGGACGTGGTAAGTTGGTGTGGGTCCAATTGGTAAGGCATAGCCGACCGCCACCTTCATTGATATGTTCACAACTTTGACATGTAGCTCGCAAGGTGTCATCTCGTGATATCATCCACTGGGTAGCCAACAGAGCCATCGTCGGTGCATCATCGGCATCGCCATTGTCATCACCCGGACCTCGGTGGAAGCCATTTTTTCGATTATTCGATAGGCGGTAGCATCGAATGCAAGTGTCTTTGAGATGGGCCGTAGTACTTTTCTCTTTAAGTGAGTTAATTTCGTCTTGTTGTTGCTTTAATCGTTCTTCAATTAAACGCATTCGCTCTTTCTCGACTTTCGCTTCAACCGCCTCTTCTTACCTCCGACGGCTTCTATCGGGATATTTCTTCCTCTCTGGAAACCAGTCCTCCATGATTGGGAGCCTATTGTGCCTCGTGTTCGTCCATCATGTTCCTTATTTCCAAGGGCAGTGTGAGCTCATCATTCTCTATCGGAATGAAGTCCCCATCTTTAACAGCCTTTACGCTTTTCTCATCCTCTCGATTGGCAAGGGGTCTTCTTTATGTCGTATGGTATATATACACCTCCTTCCGAGTCCAACGTGCCCCCATGCCCGTGAAACCAATTCCTTGCACTTCTACCCAATCGTCTGCGGGGTGATATTTTTATCACGCAGCCTCGCTCAAGTTTCTCCCACTTAGGAATGCCACCAGAGCCACCTTGCCCCATAGTATGGTGATACTTCTTGTTAGCAAGATTCACTTATTCATTTTACATTTTCTTAGCTTTTACGATTTCTTGTATTCCACAAACTCATCCCGTAATGGTTTTATCTTCTCAAACCGAATATTCTTGAAATCGAGTCTTTTTTCACGACATAGTCAAGGTGCAATCTTTTCTTCCGTTGGTGAAACATTGGGCCATCTTCTTCAAAGCCCACTCCACGACCTTAGCCTCCATGGCTCTCCCATGTTGTAGGCCCTCAATCGGATCCTCCGCATTTGGATCCAGCTCTATCTTCGGTAGTTTGAAATTAACCATGAGCCTCTTCCACAAGAAATCTTTGGCGTGGTTAGGGACAAATAAACATGTTCCTCTTCATCCGCATTAGCAGGCCTATTCCAATTTCTAATGGTGATCGGGATTAAGTCCCTAATGATTACTCCGCATTGTGCCACAAATTTGGTTGCGACAACTTCGAGTCGCCGCGTCTACAATGACATCTTCGATCCTGAACCTCTCATGGTCTTCCAACTTTTGGTTGGGCCTCGTCCGCTCTTTTTCAGAGATTCCTTCGATCCGAGGGCTAAAAGAAGAAAGATCACATTATTTCTATATAGATAGCAGATGATTAATTAATGAATTGATTTATATTACATGCACCTTGCGAGCGGTCGCCTTCGATTACACAAGGCATCGCCTTCTCCTCATGAAGGCAACACCTTCAACCTCAAACAAGTTGTCTACTCCGTAAAAGAGGATCACCCTCACCGGAGTTGTTCGTAAACGTTGATACGCCTAAATTATCTTCCCACGGATCACACCTTGGATCAACTCTTCCTTTTCTTCGCCTCTGACGTGTGGGTCCATATTTTCGCAGGTGGAAAACGAATAAGTCAAAGCGGCTAAAGGAGAAAGTTAAGTATGGTGTTGAGAGATATAAACCCTAATTAGGAGAAACCCTAATATATACATACACAATAATAAAAATGAAGAGAAAGGAAACCGTAGTAGAGATAGGCACATCGTCGAACCCACATGCACCTAAGTTGCTTGACAATGTGAATCGGTGCAGGGCTACCCACGATGACTGACAAATGGGAAGACCAATAATACCAAAGTAATTAATAAACCTAATAATACCTAACTAATAATAAACCTAATAATCAAAACACAAAAGAAAGGAAACAATCAACACATGGCATCGATGCAATGCTCAAGCAAGTATGATGATATGACAAGTTAATTTGCATTGAATGTAACCCTAATACATGCTCGACGATTTCATCGGGTTAGGGGTGAAAATCCTAACTCGGGAAACTCCTAACATATGAGAGGGTGCATTTGTTCTTCTAATTATACTTGTCATTTAAGTTGTTGAACAATGCATGATTATAGTTTAGATAGATAGGTTTCATTTTTCGAACAATTTGATATATTATTTGTATTTTTTCGACTTATAAACAATAAGTTATTGATTTTACAATATTAAGTAATTTTCTCGAATTAAAAAAGGCAAATAGTTTTACACCGGCCCTAGCAGTGAGGCTGATGAAGGGCCCCAAGCAACTCAGCCTCCACGCGTATAGATCATTTTCCTACCATAGAGAAGCCTACCCATCGAGGTCGATGATGGGCCCTAGGCCACATCGGTGCCACGCAAGCACAGTGACGCCAAGACGACGCCACACCGGCGGTGAGCTCATGACAGCGGCGATAGCGAGCTCCTCGACGCGGCGGATGGGCGCGTTAGAGAGAGCACGCGGTGGAGAAAGGGAGTGGCGGCGCTTCCTTGTTGGTCACGGGCGTCGCCTCGAGCCGAGCCAGCGGCGGCGTCTGGGCACACGCGGGAGAAGTACAGAGGAGAGGGAGAGAAAGAAGAACACCGTGAGGATCAGCTCACCAGAACACGACGGAGGTGGTGGCGAGGCGAAGCTGGAGACGCGGAATCGACGGAGGCGACGGACGGAGCTTCCAATCCAGCGATTGAGGTCACGCGAGGGGGAAAAAGGCGTGGGAGCGCGTGGCGGAGGCAACAGCGGTGGCGGCGAACGCTGGGTGGCGGCGAAGCCGGCGTCGAAGGCGTCGGTGAGAAGCAAGAGAAGTGAGATGGGGAAGAAGAAGAGGAGGCGTCATTGTAAAAGGGGCCTTTAGTCCATTGGTGGCTCCAACCGGGACTAAAGACACGTCGTCGGTTGAGCCACCAACCGGACCTATACTCCAATATTTTCAGCCCAAAGCGTTACATGCGTTAGGATCTTTAGTCCCGTGGTGGCTCCAACCAGGACATATTCCTTTTTCAAATTTTTCGTATTTTCTCTGCTCCCTTTATTTTTATTTTGTGGTTTAAATTTGTATTGTTTTTAAATGATAATTAATTTGGAATTTAGAAAACTTTAAACATAAGAAGTGTTTGGATTTGAATAAATAATTCAAAACCATTTTCTATTTTAAAAATAATTAATGTAACCATTTAAAATATGAACCATTTACAATTAAAATGAATTAACTTATATTTTTAATATCAATTTGGAATTTAGAAAACTTTAAACATAAGAAGTGTTTGGATTTGAATAAATAATTCAAAAACATATTCTATTTTAAAAATAATTAATGTCACCTTTAAAATATGAACCATTTACAATTAAAATGAATTAACTTATATTTTTTAATATCAATTTGGAATTTAGAAAACTTTAAACATAAGAAGTGTATGTATTTGAATAAATAATTCAAAAACATATTCTATTTTTAAAAATAATTAATGTAACCTTTTAAAATGAATTAACTTATATTCTATTTTTGAATATTAATTTTTAAAATTCGACTTTTTTTTGCTCGGGAAAATGGAAAAGGGCTTTTCCGTCGACAAAAGGAAAACTTCCTCCCGCAACATTGTTCTCCATACCAATGTCCACACACATGCATAATATGGGCACAACATCACAAACTATGCCGTGATTCAGACATAACATCGGTCATTTGGACCAAAGCCATGAAACCTCGAACATGATAGGTCATTTTGTGAAGGTTTTTCAAACATGATCAATATACCAAGTCTGGTATTTTCCTTTCAACTATGTAACATAATATGACACCACGAAGGATTTTCATTGTTCGGATTTTTTGAATTTATTATGCCCGCTTTGAATTATCGAATTTCTAACTATGGTCGAACCGGTGTGCATGAAGATAGGGACGGGCATCGTTAGAACTTGCATTGGATCTCCAAGAAACCACATATTGCGAGTCTAAAATGATTTTTCAAAAATCACGCGATAGATCATGTACTGTAGTACAAACCGGACCACTTCGCCGATTCTACAGACATTTGTCCTTTTACCGGATGGACGAAAAGGTTTGAGATGTACGGTTGGGAGATAGTCCATGTAAGGTGGTCTAGTATTTTAGGAAAATGGACGGTAGCATTGTGAAACGGCATTTTGGTGGTTACTTCACAAAGCGACTGCTTTTTGCCGGAAAATGGAAAAGGGCTTTTCCGTATGCGACAAAAGGAAAACTTCCTCCTGCAACATTGTTCTCCATACCAATGTCCACACACATGCATAATATGGGCACAACATCACAAACTATGCCGTGATTCAGACATAACATCGGTCATTTGGACCGAAAGCCATGAAACCTCGAACATGATAGGTCATTTTGTGAAGGTTTTTTCGAAACATGATCAATATACCAAGTCTGGTATTTTTCCTTTCAACTATGTAACATAATATGACACCACGCGAAGGATTTTCATTGTTCGGATTTTTTGAATTTATTATGCCTGTTTTGAATTATCCGAATTTCTAACTATGGTCGAACCGGTGTGCATGAAGATAGGGGACGAGCATCGTTAGAAATTGCATTGGATCTCTGAAGAAACCACATATTGCGAGTCTAAAAATGATTTTTTCAAAAATCACGGCGATAGATCATGTACCGTAGTACAAACCGGACCACTTCTGCCGATTCTACAGATATTTGTCCTTTTACCCGGATGGACGAAAAGGTTTGAGATGTACGGTTGGGAGATAGTCCATGTAAGGTGGTCTAGTATTTTAGGAAAATGGGACGGTAGCATTGTGAAACGGCATTTTGGTGGTTACTTCACAAACGACGCTTTTTTGCGCTCGGAAAATGGAAAAGGGCTTTTCCGATGCGACAAAAAGGAAAACTTCCTCTGCAACATTGTTCTCCATACCAATGTCCACACACATGCATAATATGGGCACAACATCACAAACTATGCCGTGATTCAAGACATAACATCGGGTCATTTGGACCGAAAGCCATGAAACCTCGAACATGATAGGTCATTTTGTCAAGGTTTTTTCAAACATGATCAATATACCAAGTCTGTATTTTCCTTTCAACTATGTAACATAATATGACACCACGCCAAGGATTTTCATTGTTCGGATTTTTTTGAATTTATCATGCCTTTTGAATTATCCGAATTTCTAACTATGGTCGAACCGTGTGCATGAAGATAGGGACGGGCATCGTTAGAACTTGCATTAGATCTCTGAAGAAACCACATATTGTAGTCTAAAATGATTTTTCAAAAAATCACGGGCGATAGATCATGTACCTGTAGTACAAACCGACCCACTTCCCACGATTCGCAGACATTTGTCCTTTTACCCGGATGGACGAAAAGGTTTGAGATGCACCGGTTGGGAGATAGTCCATGTAAGTTGGTCTAGTATTTTAGGAAAATGGACGGTAGCATTGTGAAATGGCATTTTGGTGGTTACTTCACAAAACGACGCTTTTTTGCGCCGGAAAATGGAAAAGGGCTTTTCCGTGCGACAAAAAAGGAAAAACTCCCGCAACATTGTTCTCCATACCAATGTCCACACACATGCATAATATGGGCACAACATCACAAACTATGCCGTGATTCAGCACATAACATCGGTCATTTGGACCGAAAGCCATGAAACCTCGAACATGATAGGTCATTTTGTGAAGTTTTTTCGAAACATGATCAATATACCAAGTCTGTATTTTCCTTTCAACTATGTAACATAATATGACACCACGAAGGATTTTCATTGTTCGGATTTTTTGAATTTGTCGGTTTGTTAGCTAGTCCCGATTTGTCCGGTTTTTAATATTAATAAATGTCTTAAGTGTTACCTAATAAATAGAGGAAATGCCTATATAAAGAGAGGTTCATATTTAGTCTCGTTGGAGAAACCAACCGCGATCAAGGGATGGCGCAGTGGGCGGACAACACTAATAATAGGGGTGAGTGTCGACATTATGTCGTGCGGCTTGTACCTTGTCTCGGATGGTGTCACCAACCGACTAAAGATGAACCTTTAGTCCCGGGAGACACCAACCGACTAAAGATGAGTCAACACTAATAATAGGGGTGAGTGTCGACATTATGTCGTGAGTGTCGACATTACGCCGAGTGCTTGTACTATAAATATGCATCCTTGAGTCCAGTCCTCCACCAGTTTGAGGCATCTCCAAGATGGTTTTAGAGAGCGAGGACACCACTACGATTCGGGGAGATGCCGACGAGCCCAGCCCTCCGGCATCTCCGAGAAATCGGTCATAGAGGCACTCTAATATGTGAAATTAGTTAGCTCGAGTATTGATCTAGTTAGTGAAGTTACAAGCTGCAAGATGGTTTTCGAGAGCAGGACACCACTGCGGCCAGTTTCAGGAGATGCCGACGGAGCCAGTCCTCCGCATCTCCGAGAAATCATAGAGGCACTCCTAATATGTGAAATTAGTTAGCTCGAGGCGTATTGATCTAGTTAGTGAAGTTACAAGCTGCAAGATGGTTTTCGAGCAGGGACACCATCATGCGGCTGTTGAGGAGATGCCGACGAGCCCGGTCCTCCGCATCTCCGAGAAACTGGTCATAGAGGCACTCCCTAATATGTGAAATTAGTTAGCTCGAGGCGTATTGATCTAGTTAGTGAAGTTACAAGCTGCAAGATGGTTTTCGAGCAGGACACCACTGCGGCTTTGAGGAGATGCCGACGGAGCCTCCTCCCAGCATCTCCGAGAAACTAGTCATAGAGGCACTCGGTCCAGCCACAAAATGGGACTAACACTCAAGACATTTATTAATATTAAAATCGAGACTACAAAACCGGACTAAAGGCCACAAACCGCGAAAGATATCCTTGGTCAAGCCACAAACCGCGAAAGACATGAACTAGAGTTACATAATATGAGCATGAACTTTGGCATATGTCATTCCTTATGACCGCTTCAGACGTAACCATGGAGCATCTTCTTTACTTAACGGAATGCTTGGGTCAGTTTTCACTGTGAAGGGCGGAATTTCATCAAACTTATTATAATCTTCTGACATGTCTGTCTTGTCCTCGATTCCCACGATGTTTCTTTTCCCTGAAAGAACTATGTGACGCTTTGGCTCATCATATGATGTATTCGTTTGCATATTTTTTCTTTTTTTGGTCTGGAGGACATGTCCTTCACATAGAAAACCTGAGACACATCATTGGCTAGGACGAATGGTTCATCTCTATAACCAAGATTGTTGAGATCCACTGTTGTCATTCCGTACAACTGGTCTATCTTTACCCCTTCCCCATTGGTTGACCCATTTGCGAAACAAAGGGACCTTAAAAGAGACTCCATAGTCTAGTTCCATATCTCCTCTATGTAACTATAATATGTGTCCTTTTGTCCATTCTCGTCTATTGCATCAAAGCGGACACCACTATTTTGGTTGGTGCTCTTTTATCTTGGGCGATCGTGTAGAATGTATTCCCATTTATTTCAGTACCCTTGGAAATTCAATACGAGAAGAAGATGGTGACGCCAACAAGTATAGCTGATCTCCAAGTGGTGTCATTCAAGAGATGTGTCCGCATCCAACCACCGCAGACTTCATGTGTTCATCTCGTAATCCATGATTCAGCTTCCCGGTTTTTGAGCGTACAATATTCTTGTGTTCCTCCATATACGGATGCCAAGGTGGAATTATGTAGAAGCGTAGTGTGCTTTAGTGAAAGAATCCCGTCCCTACATATCATTGCTTTCTTTCCCAGCGGTTTTTCCACTTAGTCTTCCCTCATGCCGAGTCGAAACACCAATCGCTTAAGGTCGAATAAAGTCAACACAAAACTCAATGACCTCCTCTGTTCCATATCCCTTGGAGATGCTTCCTTCAGTCTAGCACGGTTATGAACATATTTCTTTAAGACTCCATGAACCTCTCAAAGGGGAACATATTGTGCAGAAATACCGAGAATGGCAATCTCTTCCACTAGATGAACCAGAGATGCGTCATAATATTGAAGAAGGATGGTGGGAACACCAATTCAAAACTAACAAGACATTGTACCACATCCTTCGTAACCTTAGAATATCCGGATTGATTACCTTCGAGATATTGCATTGAGGAATGCACAGCTTCACAATGGGTACTCGAACATTTTCGGTAGAAGCCCCTCAATGCAATCGGAAGCAACGCGTCATAATCACGTGACAGTCATGAGACTTCAGGTTTTGGAACTTTTCTCCGCCATATTTATTATCCCTTTATATTAGATGAGAAGCCCGACGGCACCTTGATACTGTAAAGGACTTCAAAAAGATTTCCTTCTGCTTTGGTAAGAGCATAAGCTGCACGACTTAAGTGACGCCTTTATCCGTCTTGTTATCTCATGCATGTTCTTTGGGTCTTTCATAATTTGTTGGTCCTCCTGCTTCGTGTATCTTTTGTCTTCCCATACACGCCTAGGAATCCTAGCAGGTTCACGCAGAGATTCTTCGTCACGTGCATCACGTCGATTGAAGAGCGGACACGCAGGACTTTCCAATATGGCAGCTCCCAAAATATAGATTTCTTCTTCCACATGGGTGCGTGTCCTGTAGCGACGCTGCTCGAACTGATTGACCGCCGGGACCCTTTCCAAAGATTACTTCTATGTCCTTGACCATACCAAATACATCATCACCAGGAGTTCAGGCTTCTTCCGTGATCGCCTCACCTTTGAAATGCTTGCCTTTCTTTCTTACGGATGATTGGTCGGAAGAAATCGTCGATTCGCTAGGTACACAACCTTCTTGCATTTATGCAAATATGTACCTTCTTATCTAAACAGTGGTGCATGCCTTATATCCTTTGTTTGTGCGTCACGAAAGGTTACTAAGAGCAGGCCAATCATTGATGGTTACGAATAACAACCCTCGAGATTAAATGGCTCCTGTTTGTTCTCATCCCACGCACGTACACCGGTTTGCCCCACAACTGTAAGAGTTCTTCAACTAATGGCGTAAGGTACACATCAATGTCGTTGCCGGTTGCTTCGGGCCTTGGATGAGCACCGCATCATAATGAACTTACGCTTCATGCACAACCAAGGAGGCAGGTTGTAGATACATAGAGTCACGGGCAGTCTGTGATCGGCAGCTCTGCTTCCCCAAAAGGATTCATGCCATCCGTATTTAGACCAAACCATAAGTTCCTTGCGTCACCTACAAAGTCCGGGAAGTCTCTCTCGATTTTTCTCCACTGTGACCCATCGGTGGTGTCTCAACTCCCGCCTTTCTTACGGTCTTCTTTGTGCCATCGCAACAACTGGCATGCTCTTTGTTTCGAACATGCGTTTCAACCTTGGTATTATAGGAGCATACCACATAACCTTAGCAGAACCCTCTTCCGAGGGGCTCTCCTCAACATCACTGTGGTCATCTCGTCGATCTTATACCGCAACGCTGCATCGGCATTTATCTAAATTCTCATACTCCTTATCATGTAGAGGATGCGATCATTAATGCATGCATGTATCTTTTGCACATCTAATCCCAGAGATGAGAGTCTTCTTTGCTTCAGAGGTACTCTCGGAAGTTCGTTATGTTTTGGAAACTTGCTTATTTTCAGCATCTTTTCAAATGAGGAGTCAGTTAGACCACACTTGCCTTCCATCGCAACAATTCCAAAGGTCGCATCGAGCTTTGTGCCGCCATCTTCACAATTTGGGTACAACAATTTCTTGTGATCTTTTAACATGCCCTCTAACTTCAACTTCTCATTTTCTGTTTCAGGTCTCGCTTTGCATCGAAATGACCCTACCAAGTTCATCGGTGGCTCATCCGATGCCCGTTCTTCACCTTTTTCCTCTCCATTGTCTTCCATTGCAAGATCATCAGATTCAGAAACATATGATGATAGTTGTTATCATCATATTCTTCTTCACCATCTTCCATCATAAACCCTCTTTCCCGTGCTTGGTCCAGCAATTATAGTTGGGCATGAAACCTTTCATAATCAGTGGCGCGAATGATTTTCGAGGAAGAGTACTCCTTGTTGTTCCGACATTGAACACATGGACAACGTATAAATCCATTCTCTTTGTTTGCCGTAGCCACATCGATAAATTTATCCACGCCTTTGATATACCCGGCTACCGGCCACCGTACATCCATTCCCGACGTTCATCGCATCATATAAGTATGTTTATCAAAAACAGGACATCATAAATAGTGAAATAACCAATTCACACCGACACATGAATTGTATCAATGACCTAGAAAAGATAAGATTGCTAACCTCGATCGAGGGAAATAAAGAGGAGAAAGCTCAAGTGCTCCTCGAACACCTTCTATATTTTTGTTCTATGAGAAATTCAACGGATTTTTCACTCAAACATTTCAACAAACACCTTCAATGCATGCATGAAAAAACTAGCACACACCACACCTTACACCATTCGAAAACAGAGTGGAGGCAGAGGGGCGTTGCATTTATAGAGGGCAGGGGCCTTTAGTCGGTTGAAGCCAGCAACCGACTAAAGCGTGCTAGGCCACGTGGTTGTGGCCAAACCTTTAGTCCCGGTTGGTGGCTCCAACCGGGACGCATGCCCCCTTACCAACCGGGACCCATGCCCCCTGGCCCCGTGCCCGCTCCAACCGGGACGCGTGCCAGCCTTAGTCCCGGTTGCTGGCGCAACCGGGACTAATGCTCCGAGGGGTCGCGAACGGATGGCCCTTTTTCCTCTAGTGATCATACATGCATCATGCCCGATCTTCTATCGTAGTATTAAATAGTGCATCCGGTGTTTCTTATAGTGCTTTGCTTCTTCACGGATTAGGCCGATGAGTTGATGTGAGAGTCGACCCAATCTTCGGATGAACCTTCGGCAATGTTTTTAGGCGAGCATTCTCCCCCTTTCTACATATCTTACTTTTATAGTCTTTATTTCCTCCTGTTGATCTATTGCTATCTGTGATGCAATGCTCTAGTTTTCGTACCCGTGATATCCCTTCCAGCCATTAAATTGCCTTGGACACATCCTATTACCTGTTGTTTGGTAGATAGTCATCCTTGCGAGTCGTAGTTGCTTGCGCAGGTGTTGCGTCGCGCCGTCGATGTTCCACAGTTGTTGGAGTAATACCTTATGTTTAATGTTGGAGATGATTATAACTTTAATTACCGTTTAATAACTAAAATTGAAGTAGATAAATAATGCAGAGGCATAGGTGGGAAATAGATGTTATTTGGTTTTTAACCGTCCACTTGTGTCCCGTAGGACCCCGAGTACTTGATACCTGTTCTTTGAATATTCGCACTATCCGCATGTGGGACCATGAATCCCCCTAGCCAGAGCTTGAGTCATATATTATTTCTTGGGGCACAAACTAGTTTGGGGATTTATTACTATCCTGTACTTATGCCATGCTTTACTGCTTTATTTACGATTACGCGTGGAGCGCCTGTACTGTTTAGGAATTGTGATACGTTTATGCGGTATCGACAAGCCCATTCACACTTTCGGGTTCCAAGTCGTTTACAGCCGTCGACACAAACCTTTGGGTCCGTCTCGGAGCCGGACAACTTCATCGCGGGTAGCTTAGTGGGGTGGCCCCCTGAAATATTATATGAATCTTGCAATTGCTCTATCATGATGCCTCGTTGGGTTTTCATTTGGTTTTTCCCGAGGTTGATCGTGCGTGTGTTGCTATTTGTGCCCCCCTGCAGGGTAAAACTTTCTGAAAGCCGTGTCCATGGTTATGGACGACTTGGAGCACAGTATCTCGATCATAGACAACTATAACTAAAGTAGTGCTATAAATTTGACTTTATAATGACTAGTAATCAACTTCACTATAATGGAATGGCTAAATAAAAGTGCCAATAATTGCTGGTTTGGGTTGTCACCTGTTACCATTGTATCTGACTAGTAAGTATTGCAACTACAACGGAATGGCTAAATAAAAGTACCAATAACTGCTGGGTTTTGGGATGTCTCATGTTATATGTATCTGACTAGTAAGTACTACAACTACAATAGAATGGTTAACTAAAACTGCCCACTGCCTATTATATCAGGATGACTCATGCTATCTATATCTGACTAGTAATTGCCGCAACTATAACGGAATGAATAAAACTGCCAACTGTGTGAGTTCCTCGGTTGACTTCCTCGTTTGGTCTCAAGGGGGAAATACCAGGATGGGTATGCTTGGTGATAGTTTCAGGTTGGATCCGAATAGGTATTTCTTATCCCTATCTGATAGCCGCCACCTGTATTGAGTATCTATAGGTTATTTAGTGCATGCCGCACTGCCGCTTCAGTCCACCATACCTATGTAGGCGAGGACCGCCGAATTCTAGTCTCGCGTGTCTGACCTCGATCGACCGCCTCTTTTTCCTTTGCCTTGCCGCACCCTTTGTTTTAAAGGTGTTTTGAGATCGACGTTGTTAGCAGGGTTACCCTTCCGGCTTGGCCTGGGCAGGGTTATGAACGCTATTGGTTATTATTCAGGGATCTTAGCTCAATTTGCATCTTGTTCGTACTCGGACGTTGTATCGTTTTCAAGGTCATTTGAATCTTTGTACTGTATATCTGTATTCTTGACTCATTGAGTCGCTGTTGTATCTATGTTTTGTGGGTTCCATCGAGGACCATTGTGTAATGATATTACTTTGTTTTCCACCCGCACGCAAGTGCCTGGTGGGCACCTTTGAATCGTTTCTATGCGGGTTTGGCGGGAAGCGCTAAAACTTGCATTGGGCCGATCCCGAGGGTGTTATAGAGTGGTATCAGAGCTCAGCAGTTACGATACCCCACTGGTCCAGCCTATAGGATAACCTAGCTAACAGCTGTTGTAGAGTGTCAAAACTATTTTGGAAAATTGGTTGGATAGATCTGATTAGGTCTGCTTTTACTCCTTACCTCTCTGCTATTCTTATCTTACCTTTGCGAGTTTTGGATCTACCTCTTATATTTTCTTCGAGTCCAGGATTTCTCGTGGTTGGGTTTCCATCGTACCTTCAGGGTTTCGCTTCCTTCCTTTTATAACGGTGATGCTACGATTATCAAATCTGCATCTCGTCTGTTGTACACTTCATACAATATTTTTGTTCTTGAACCCTTTATCTGTATGTGTACCTTGATGGATATCCGTATCGTTGAAAAACATAGGAGAAGGACGAGCATTGGTGAAGATGGAGTATACCTTGAGCATGTGTTGTTCATGCCAATGAAACCATCGCGGAACCTAATCATTGTGTCTTTCATACGATTTCTTTTCTATCTTTCGGTGGTTTCCAATGCGATGACATCATCTGCGTCAGATCCGATGTAGAACTTGCATCACTCCTTTGTTTTCCGAACATCGCCTGTCAAGATCTTTAGTCTAATTTTGAAAGTTGTGTCGCATGATTTTCCTACTCTTGTATGGAATTAATAGTTTGGGTACGGGATGGACTGACCATCAACACCGACTCTTACTGTTCACTCTTGTACATCGAACTGGTTGATCACTGTAACTTTTCCTCTTTTCACGGAAGTTAGAGGTGGCCCTATTTTTTGATACCTCTACCTTCGTCCTTTGTTTCTCTGGAATGTTCTCTCGGCGAACGTGAGCAACAGACCTTGTTGGTGGTGTCGCCAATTTCAAGACAGAAGAAAAATCCTTGTTAGTGGTGTCGCGAGGATCTACATGAAGCGAGAAGATTCAGATCGTCGGCCTTCTTCTCCGTACCATGAGGCGGATCTCGAGGGCGAGATCCATTGTTAGTGGTGTCAAATTGTAGCACCCCGGGTAAATTCACTACTAGAAAATCGCGTGTTATTTTATTTAAGCATCATCATGACATCATGCATATTTCTGCACTAAACTATTTCTCTAAAAGCCTCTATTTGTTTGATAAATATCCCCATCTTTTATTTCAAATCAAACCGTCGGTCCGCCATCTTTTGTTTGCCTAAACTATTTTATCAAAAGGATATTTAAAACTAAATAAAATAAATAAAACCAAATTTTGTGGGGGAGGCAGTCCAGTCGTCCAGGTCCAAAAGCCCAACCAACCGGACCACCTACAACCCCACTAGTCAAAAACCCTAACCGGCTAACCCTAAACTACCTACCCCAAACCCTAGCCTAGACCCACCCCGTCACCGCCACTCACACCCTCTCTCACGCGCGCGGTCATGTTCCTAGTCAAACCCAACTCACCTGGCCGCTCCCTGCCAGGTCGACCCCACCCATGACCCCGCTCCCTCTTGCGCGTCGCCCACACGCTTCGCTCTCGCCCCAACCCCGCGTGGCCTCATGGCCTCTTCCTCCCCTGCTTCCACAGAGCCGCCGGCGCCAGTGACCTCTCTCTCTCTCCCCGCTCCTTTTCCCTTCCTGGACGCGCACGCCGCCGGCCTTCCTCCTCGTCCACCCCATCTCCCCGAGCCGCGACGTCTCCCCACCCTGTCTTCCTCTCGACGCCTCGTCCCCATTCGTGGGCACTTGTGCCCCAGGTTCGCCTTCTTGCCGCTACGCCTAAGCGAGCACACCGCTTCTTGGCCCTCTCTCTGGCCCGCCGTCGCTGCCTTGTGCTCCATCCTCGTCGGCCCTGCGCGAGCCCCTCCCACCGTCCTCTTCCCCCGACCTCGCCCTCGAACGCTGCCCCTACAACCAGCGACCCTCCCTGCCACCGCCGCCGCTAGCGAGCCCCGGCGGTCCCTCCTTGACAGCACCTTTCGACAGAACCACCGTTGGCTTGCTACCGCCGACTCTTTGGCCGCCCATTTCATCGCGGTTTCCCCTCCTACTCGTCCCGGTGCCCTGCTGCTCGTGCGCCAGCAACCTCCTCGGTGACCTCCTTCCTCACGCTCGATCGATGTGTATGTATGCATCTCCTGGGAGCATCAAGCACGCGTGCAGGGGTGCTTGTATTATCTTTCAGAAGACGTTTCTCTTCGAGCACGTCGGTGTGGTGTCCCTGGCCACTATGTGTTTGCTGTTGCAAAAACCGACAACTCTTCAGGTGCTTGCTTGTATGCGACGGATTTGGAGTGTCCCCGCGGGCCTATGAAGATCATCGGCTACCAAACCATGAACACCACCAAGGCAAGCTCTCTGTCGTGGGAATGGTCACGGCAGATGCTGCAATCGGCAGCGAGTAGTAGAATGAGGGGCAAGGGCGGCCAACCATCTGCGGTGCGAGATGAGGGCAGAGACATAGAGTTTACCCAGGTTCGGCCCCCCGGAGGGTAAAGACCTACTCCTGCTAGATTGTATTATGGAGGTGGTACAATGGGCGAGCTCGGCGGCTAGGCGGCGAGTCGCTTGGGTGTATGATGGAACGTATCTCTACTCGCCCTATAGGGAGGTTTATATAGGCTCACCTCCCCTAGGGTTTACATATCTCAACCGATTCAGTTAAAGCTTCGGTACCCGTTTAACCTAATCCGACTGAGCCTATCTACTCGCCTGGGCCTTCAACCTCCAGTCGCTTGGTTCCTTGCTGGGCTTCAATCCAGTCGCCGTCTTGCAGGCCCACTCGCCAGTTCTTGGGCCAGTCGGAAACGTCCTGCTGGGTATACCCCGGTAGGCATATCCCCATCAGTAGTCCTCGAGGCCGCCGTTGATTAGGCGTAGGTGGCTGCTGGCAATCGGAGTATACGGTTTCAGAGTGGACATCCAGTCGAATCGTCGGCGGGCTCCCGTATAAAGGAGAAACCAATCATCCAGGTCGCAGCTTTTGGCATGTCGAGTCGGCAAACACTGTCATAGTGAGAGGGTCGGCGAGTCGAGTGGCCGAAGTTGGACCGTTAACCGTGGTCAAACTAGCCGTTGGGGTAATCCAACGGTAACTTTTGGCGTAATCACCGCGTAGTAATGGCTCTATGATTTGGCGGGTAACAACCGCTATATAAGAGGAATGGCAGGCGATCAGAGAACCACCTTCTCACCATTTCCTCCATTGCGCACCTTCGCCTCCTTCGCATCCCGATCCAGCCGACACGAAATCCCTCGACCCCGGCAAATCTCTACGCCATGGCCCTTTCCACCGAGTGGGGTAGATCTAAGTGCCGCAGAGGCGGCTTCCTTCGAGGCGGGATCTTCGAGCGGCTGTTGGCGCATTCCGCGTCAAGAGGCGACCCCGAATCCGCGAGAGGAGTTCATCTGCTTCACCGCCATCTTGAGCGGGGCTAGGGTTCCCCACGTCCTGTTCTTCCGGGCCTGCGCCTACTACGATCCAGCTTCGGATCTGGGTCCCCACATCGAGCAGCTCGCCATCTTCGTGGCGTTCTGCGAATGCTACTTGACTCGGCCCTACTTCCCGTTGTGGCAAGATCATTCCCAGACGGATCGATCGCGAGAAGCAGCGTCCCAATGCTAGCGGCGACCTAACCTTCGGCTCAAGTCGAGGCTTCATTCTTCGACCGATGCTGCCTTCGCCAAGCGGCGGCGGAAGAAATCGTGGTTTTACGTAGCCGAGGCGACCCCGGAGGGCGAGGCGGCGATCCCGCGGTACTCCGCCAATCGGTACGTTCCACACCGTCTCCAAGTCGGCAAGCTCCCCAACGACCGGCGGATGGTCGTCGACGAGATGCTCCAGACCATCCGCGGTCTGAAGAAGAAGGGCCTCCAGACGATAAACCTGTACACCTGCTGGCTCGGGCGGCGGCTCGTCCCGCTCGCTCGGCGCGAGCACTACATGTACCAGTACACGGGCCGAGAAGACTCGACGAAGGCCTGCCTTGACAAGTGGAAGCTGGAGGACTACATCCCAGCACTGAAGAAAATCACCGAGGCGGTGTACACGACGCCAAAGTGGGGTCGCCCCTATACCGCATAAGCGTCCAGCTAACGATGTCGCTTCCGCTCGCGATCGCAGTTCATGCAGTCGCGGTAATTCTAATTTCATCTTGTACTCATTGCAGCTATTCCAAGTGGTGGAAGGATGGCTCCCACCTTCGGACGATGAGAACTCGAGCTCGTCCGTCCAGGACGTGGGCGAGTCGCCTCCCGCCAAGGGCAATGCCGGGAGCGACGAGGGCGACAGCGACAACGAATCCGAAGAGGAAGTCACCCCACTGCTCCGCAAGACCCGTGGGCAGCATCAACAAGAGCTTGAGGCAAGTACAAGCCTCGAACGTCACGATGACGACGACGAGCTTCCAGAAACCACCTCGCGCCGCCAGGCGACTCCATCGAAAAAGAAGAAGAAGGAAAAGGAGGTGAAGGCGCCTCCGAGGACGACGAAGACCAAACCGATGAGGCCGGCCTCGCCGCCACATTCGGCGGCGATTCGGCGCCCCCCGGCCAAGGACGAGGCGCCGCCACCGACAACCGTGTTGGACACGACCACCATCGAGGTGCCCCTGGCGTCGATGCCTCCGCCATTCGCCCCAGTCTCTAGGCTGGGGGACGCCTCGGTCGCAGCGGCTTCGCCTCACAAGGAAGCTCTTATTGAAGACGTTCCGGAGGCTCCCGTTGCTGCCTCAACAATGAAGAAACCGTCCGTGTCTTGGGCACGCGAAGTTCTGGAAATGGGGCTCAGCCGCCGACTGGGCCCCGAACTAGAGAAGCCAGCCGGCCTCCGTACGGGGCTGAGCTTCATTCCATTCGCCAAGTGAGTACACTCTTCCTCCTTTGTCTTCCATAGCAGCTCGAATTTTATTGCTTACATAATTGTTGAACAGGACCGGGGTGAAGAGGATGGGCCACCCAACCGTGGCTAAGGTGCCACCCGTCGTTAGCGAGGAGGATCCTTCCCGCAAGAGGAAGGCGGACGAGGTCGTCGTCTCTGCGGATGGCAGCAAGAAGGCCAAGGGTGACATAAATCACGATTTCGACGACACGGGCGGTCACGCCAGCTGGACGTAACGGAGGCAGCGGCGTCTCTGAAGGCGCTCCTTGCGAACGGCCGAACCGACCTCCTTTGGGGCGGGTGCCTCTATCGCCACCTTCCCGCGCTTCATCACCAAGGCGGCCGCGGCGAGTGGAACTTCACCCTCGAACAACGCTCTTGGGACCGCCGATGCTGAAGTCAACCAACGTCGTGGGCATACGCCGGCTCTCCTCGCGTCCGTGGACGCGATACAGCTCCACGACATGCTTGGCGCAGCCATCCAGGTACCTCCAGTCCCCGAGGATCAGGTCGGTGCTTTGCAGCGGCCTGATTCTTTTAATGTCTTATCTTTATTTTTCGCATCCAGTCCCCGAGTGCGCACGCGCTGAATTTTAGTGGCTGGGCACTTAGGAATTTCTTTGAGTACCAGTCCCCGAGTGCGCACTCGCTGAATTTCAGCGGGTGGGCACCTAGGAATTTTTTGGTTGCCAGTCCCCGAGTGCGCATTCACTGAATTTCAGCGGGTGGGCACTTAGGAATTTTGCTTTGATTAACCTTTTTGGTGATGTGCAGGGTCTACAGCTTGAATCGGCTGACCGATTGGTCGCGAAGCAGCGCGCGGAGAAGGAACTGGCCATCGTCCAGGAAACGAACAAAGGGCTTTAGGCTGTTGCCGCGAAGGCAGAGGAAGCTCGCCAGGGGCTTTTCCCCGCTGGTGAATTGGCGGCGGCGCAATCGGCTTTGAGTTCGGCTGAACAGCGGATCGCCGACCTCGAGCGCGAGCTGCGGGAAGCGAAGGAAGAAGCGAGCTCGGCTGATGGGCGAAGGCCATTGCAGCCCGCGAAGAGGATCGCAAAGTGTCGGATGCCCTTGCTGGGCGGGGCGACCATACGTCGCTTCAATGCTTCATCACTGATCTCGCCGCGTTGATTGGTAAGTCGCTGCCTCTTCGATGGTTGTGCCATTTGTGGTGTCCGTTGTATTCATTATTGTATTCTACTCACGGTCGCATCATCGATGGCGGAAGAGGCGAGCTCGTTCGGCGGTGTGTAAGCATGCTTGTCGACCGGCAGCGTTGTTGGCGGCGTGCATCCGTGCCTATCTCCAACCGATATCGCCCACGGAAGTGATTCCCAGCGACCTCGTTGAGGTGTGGAGGTATTTGGAGAAGCGCCCGCGGTCGTTGAGGTCATGACGCGGTCGGCGTTGAGCGGCGGCGACATTAGTCTTGGCTTGCCCACTTCCAGGACTTCGACATCGACGGCGTGGCAGTGGCTACCCATCGTCGTGGCGGTGGAGCTTCCGAGGTCCTCAAGTTGCGGATCGCGCCGCCCGATACCGGAGCGTGTATGCGGGCAATGGGCGACCTCCTTCCGTGCAGGAGGCGGTCGTCGTCCGAACGACCCCGCGCCGCATCGTGATTTCAAGGTCGAGCAACCCTTTCGCGGCGATGGCGGGTGGCTGACGACGTATCCGTCGAACCCGTACACGCCGCTTCATCCGTAATCGCCGGTGTTGGCGAGTCGTCATCAAAGCCTGCAGAGTAGGATAGTTTGCCTTGTGGTGTTAGCATCAGGTCTGCCATGCGGGCATATTTTGTAACATGAGACAATGCGACATGCAATCGAATGAGACATCGTGTCTATTTTGGTATTTGTCATGTGTTTGTGATTGATGTTTGAACGAGTCCCCGAGCGCGTCCGCCCTTTTGTGGGGTTTACCTCGTATGTGATATGTTTGTTGTTTTTATGTGTTTTGTCATTGTGGTCGACTCGCCCAGGCTCGGAGAGCCAGTCGCTAGGCGACTCCCTTGAGTGCTCTGTACTTTGCCGTTTTCCCTTGCGCGAACGGGGTCGGCTGGCCGAGTCCCCGAGCGTGGTACTTGGTTGTTCTAGGCGCGAATCGAGGGAGGTTGATGACTTAGCGCGTTAGTTTGAGCGCGTCACTCCTGCCTGGCCCGTGGGGTCAGTCGTGTGGTGAGTCCTGGGCATGCTCTCCTACTTGGCATTTTCCCGGACCGCTCGCGATGAACTGGTCTTCAGTCCCTGAGCGTGGTACTTAGCCGTTCGAGTCGCTATGCCAAGGATGAGGAGGACCATGGTTGCTGTAAGAAGCGAATGCAGTTGTCTTGGTTCGTAGAACCAGTCGAGCTAGGCGACTCTGATGGGGCTCCGGGTAGGCGTTTTTCATGGACGATGCAAGACCTGAGGTGACTCAGTGCTCTGGCACCGCACTACTTAGCCGTGCCGATCGCTGTACCAAAGGTTGACTTCTGCGGTTAGCGTAACGCTGTTATTACAAGTGCGAGTGGCACAAGACATGGAGAGTAGACGCAATTTGCGGTAACCGTTCCTTTTTATTTCATAGCGACTGGAGAGTACATATGTGGGGTTCTAGGCGTAGAACTTCCGTAGGAGGTTTACATTCCATGGTCGCAGCGTCGAGTTCGCCGTCGCAGACGTCGATGAGGTAGTAGGCGTCGTTGCCAAGTACTCGCCCGATGGTGAATGGCCCTTCCCACGGAGGGGAGAGCTTATGCATGCCCTTCTTGTCCTGGATGAGGCGTAACACCAGGTCGCCCTCTTGGAAGGTGCGAGTCTTCACCCGCCGGTGTGGTAGCGGCGAGTCCTCTGGTAGATAGCGGTGCGTGACCGGCGAGTCACGTGCCTCGTCGAGTTGATCGACCCGTCTTGGCGGGCGAGCTCGTTCTTGACCTCCGTGTAGTGGGCGACCCGGCGAGTCATGCTCGAGGTCGGTGGGCATGGCCTCGGCGCCGAGACCATGAAGGGGTGAACCACATCGACATTGGTGAGGTGCGGATCCCCAGATGATAGGCGGCTCCTCGACCCAGCATCCGGCGTGCGCTCGAGTGGTACTTGAGTCGCGGCTTGGGCCGTGGAGGATGCTGGTTGGCCCGTTCGCTGGCCGTTGGATTCGGGTGGGCAACCAGCGAGGTCGAGCGGATGTGGTGCTCTTCGCGAATTCAGCCATGGCTCCTTTGGCGAAGTTGGTGCCATTGTCGTGATGATGCTGTTTGGGAACCCGTAGCAATATATGAGCTCGCGTTGGAATTTGGTGGCGGTCTTCCGTCGCATTTCGAGGCTTGGCCTCCACCCACTTTGTGAATTTGTCGACCGCGACTAGCGGTGGGTGTAGCGGAGGGCCTTCTTGAAGGGGCCTATATCCATGCCCCACAATGAATGGCGGTGATGGGAATTGTTTTGGCTGAGCTCGACACGTCGTCGGTTGGCGTGCCGGCACCGGCGCTGCTGGACAATGTCGACAGCGTCGACGTGTGCGGTGGGCCAATAGAAGCCATGTCGCATAGCCTTGGCGACGAGAGAGCCGGCGCCGGCGTGGTGGCCGCAGTCACCGGAGTGGATGTCGTGGAGGATCTTGCGTCCTTCGGCGGGTTGGACGCAGCATTGGAACACGCCGGTGACACTGCGCTTGTGGAGCTCGCCGTCGATGATGGCGTAAGATTTGCATCGACGAGCGATCTTCCGAGCTTCCGTCTCGTCTGCCGGCAAGGTGCCGGCTTCCAGGTAGGCGATGTAGGGCTTGGTCCAGTCGTCTGGCTCGCTGATGAGTGCGACCAGGGCTGCCTCTGGTTGGAGCGGGACTCCGATGTCGATCTCCCTCGGGGGAGAGACGGATGGCTTGGTGATCGTGTCGAGGAAGACACCGGCGGGTGGTGCAAGTCGAGCCGACCCGATGCGAGAGAGTGCGTCGGCCTCCTCGTTCTTCCGCCTGTTGATCCACTCGACGGAGTAGCCCGTGAAGTGCCCGCCCAACTTGTCCACTGCTTGGCGGTACGCCGCCATGGTGGGGGAGACAGTGTCACAGGTGCCAGCGACTTGCCCTGCGATGAGGTCGGAATCGCCGTAGCAGCGTAGGCGGTTGACATTCATCTCCTTGGCCGCTCGCATGCCGTGGAGTAAGGCCTCGTACTCGTCCATGTTGTTGGTGCAGGGTGTGAAGTCGAGGCAGAGGATGTAGCGGAGCTTGTCGCCCTTTGGTGAGGTTAGCACGATCCCTGTGCCTGCGCCGTCCGCGTTCTTGGAGCCGTCGAAGTGCAGGCTCCAGTAATGGAGGTATGGCAGCTTCTCTGGCTGCTGGGCCTCTTCCCATTCGGCGATGAAGTCCGCTAGGGCCTGCGACTTGATCGCTTTTTGCGGCTCGTATTTGATGTTGTGGACGCCGATCTCGACGGCCCACTTGGCGACCCGCTGGGTCGCCTCATGGTTGCGGATGTGAAGGGTTCGCAGCATAGAAAACAAAAAATTTCCTACGATGTGAACTATATACCAAGATCTATTTATACTAGATACAAACAACGGGCGGATGTATATCCGTAGAGAACATACCCTTGAAGACCGACAAAGTTTAACGAGTCCAAACTCGTGGTTGATGTAGACGATCTCTTGCCGATCTCAAGATCGAGAGGAAGTCCTAGCGCCGCAAATCAGCGCATCGTGCTCGCACACACGTTCGAGGCACCGAGCAACCTCCGCCTCCTCCCAGCGATGCAGGAAGCACAACTCTTTCTTGCCGAATAGCCACGGAACATGTATCTCGCTAGTCCGAGACCATGGGGATAAATTCTAGAGGGAGAGATCCTTCACGAGGAGGTGTGAGTGAGAAGTGAGGAGGGCTCCTTTTATAGGAGGAGGGGAACCCCAAGGGGTGTGGCGCATGGGGCTGCCCCTTGCCTCCCTCATCATGTGGGTGGACACTCCACTCACAAAACTCCTCCAAATTCCTCCACTCAAAATCCCACTCAAAGATCCCATTAAATTTCCACCAAATTTAATGCAAACTCTCATTAAATAAAACTCTTTTATTTTATTCAGAATTTGTCAATTACTTTAATGACAAACATTCACAAATAACCCCTTGCTAGAATTCTATTTCACATGCATAACCACTTTATGCAATTTCACCGAAAACTGTTTGGTATCTAGTGAAATAAATTCTGCTTGTTTATTCTTTCGGCATGAAACTTTTGCTCCAATTGGATGTCGGTGTCTCTTAAGTGTGTCACCCTACGGTTCGTGAATAATGCGGACATGATCGAGACCCTCTCGGATCAATAATCAAGCGGGATCGGAGACCCACTTGACTCCACACATTCAACGATGACTTTCTTGTGATCGTCGGAACCTTTTACGCTAGTATCTTAATCCCTTTGTCTCACGATATATTACATGTCCGAGATTCGATCATCGGTATCTCCATACCTAGTTTGATCTCGTTCGACATGCACTCTTTTCTCGTTCCGTGATATAACATTCTAGTGATCAAATCACTTGCTTGCAAGCTAATCAATGTGATATCACCGAGGGGCCCAGAGTATATCTATCGTCATCGGGATGAACAAATTCCACTCTTGATCCATGAGCCTCAACATAACACTTTATTAGTTACGAACCCATCTTTATAATCACCTGTTACGGTGTGACGTTTGATGTTATCAAGAAACTCTTCGGTGTTAGTGATTGACATGATCTCATGGTCTAAGGATTAGGATCACTTCGTAAGTTGTTATAGCAATATAAAATCAATGACTTTGATCGTAATGCTATACTTGGATGAATGTTCATCACATCATTACACTAATGTTGTGATCCGTTATTAACAACATCCAATGTCCATGATCGAAACCTTGATCATCTTGTTAATCAACGAGCTAGTTTATGAGAGAGGCTTAACTAGGAACTTTACATTTGTTTATTAAACACACATGTATTAACGTTTCGTATTAATACAATTATAGCATGCAAAATAAACATCTATCATATACTTGGAATACACATAATAAACAATTTATTATTGCCTCTCGGGGCATATTCCCTTGATCTCCCACTTGCACTAGAGACAATAATCTAGTTACATAGTGATATATCTAACACCCATTGAGTTCTGTTGATCATGTTTTGCTCTAGGGAGAGTTTTAGTCAGCGGATCTGCTACATTGAGATCCGTATGTACTTCAAATCTTTATATCTCCATCCTTGACATGCTCATGGATGGAGTGAAACCGGCGCTTAATATGCTTGGAATGCTTGTGAGACCTTGGCTCTTTGGCATTGGCAATGGCACCATTGTTGTCACAATAGATCACCATTGGGTCCAACGCTTGCCACAACTCCTAGTTCGGATATGAACTCCTTCATCCAAATCGCTTCTGAGCCGCTCAAAGCAACATATTCGCCTCCGTTGTTGATCCCGCTACCACAGGTTGTTTGGAGCTCCTCCAACTAACCGCTCCGCCATTCATGAAATACGTATCCGGATTGAGACTTAGAGTCATCCGGATCGGTGTCAAACTAAGCGTCGACATAACACTTAGCGACGAGCTCTTCTTCACCTCCGATACAAGAAACATATCCTTAGTTCTTCTTAAGTACTTAAGGATATTCTTGACCGCTATCGATGTTCGAACACGGATCCGATTGGTACCTACTAGTCAAACTAATAGCGTGCCACATCCGGTCTTGTACATAGCATGGCGTAAATTATAGAGCCTATGGCTGAAGCATAGGGGACTTTGTCCATTATCTCTCTTTCTTCCATCGTAGCCGGACTTTGAGTCTTACTCAATGTCTTGCCTTGCAACATAGGTAAGAACCCCTTCTTACTTCTGTCCATTTTAAACTTCTTTAAAATCTTATCAAGGTATGTACTTTGCGATAGCCCTATTAGGCGCCTAGATCTATCTCTATAGATCTTTATGCCTAATATGTAAGATGCTTCACCTAGGTCCTTCATTGAAAATTTGTTGTCTAGATAACTTTTAACACTTTGTTAAAAGTTCTATATCATTCGATCAATAATATGTCATCCACATATAGTATCGAAATGCCACATTGCTCCCACTCACTTTCTTGTAAATACAAGCTTCTCCATAAGTTTGGACAAATCCAAACTCTTTGATCACCTCATCAAAGCGGAGATTCCAACCGTGATGCTTGCTTCAATCCATAGATGGATCGCTGAAGCTTGCACCTTGTTAGCATCCTTAGGATCGACAAAACCCTTTGGTTGTATCATATACAACTCTTCTTCAATATTACCATTGAGAAACGCGGTTTTGACATCCATCGCCATATTTCATAATCGAAATATGCAGCAATTGCTAACATAATCCTAATCGACTTTAGCATCGCTACGGGAGAAAGTCTCATCGTAGTCAACTCCTTGAATTTGAAACCCCTTTGCGACAAGTCGAGCTTTATAGATGGTCACATTACCATCAGCATCAGTTTTCCTTTTGAAAATCCATTTGTTCTCCACGGCCTTTCGGTCATGAGGTAATTCCACCAAGTTCCAAACTTGATTTTCATACATGGATTCCATCTCGGATTTCATGGCTTCTAACCATTTGTTGGAATCCGGGCTCATCATCGCTTCTTCATACGTCGCAGGGTCATTATTTTCATCAACCATGAAATTTATGACAGATTTCGTCACTTCGGGCTGCAAGCGTCTGTTGACTGCGAGGTTGGTAGTACTCTCTTTGGAGTTTCATGATCATTATCATTAGTTCCTTCTTCAGGTGGAGCCAACTCGGAACGACTTCGGCCAAGGCTACTTCGCCATACTTTGAAGAGAAGGTTCCATAACCTCTTGAGTTCTACCTTGAGCTACTCACACCTTTGCGAGAAACTCTTTCTCTAGAAAGGATCCATTCTTAACAACAAAACCTTGCCCTCGGATCTGTGATAGAAGGAATACCCAATAGTTTCTTTAGGGTATCCTATGAAGACGCATTTTTCGCTTTGGGTTCGAGTTTATCGGTTGAAGTTTCTTCACATAAACATCGCAACCCCAAACTTTAAGAAATGACAGCTTAGGTTTGTTTCCAAACCACAATTCATCTGGTGTCGTTTCAACGGATTTAGATGGTGCCCGATTTAAAGTGAATGCAGTTTCTAGTGCATAACCCCAAAATGACAACGGCAAGTCCGTCGGAGACATCATAGATCGAACCATATCTAATAAAATACGATTACGACGTTCCGACACACCATTTATTTGTGGTGTTCCGGGTGTGAGTTGTGAAACAATTCCACACTCTTTCATGTGAGTGCTAAACTCGTAACTTAGATACTCACCTCCGCAGTCGGGACCGTAGAAATTTGATCTTTCTATTACGATGATTTTCCACTTCATTCGAAATTCCTTGAACTTTTCAAAGGTTTGGACTTGTGTTTCATCAAGTAGATATAACCGTATCTACTCAAATCATCCGTGAAAGTAACAAAATAACGATATCCACCTCACGGCACACTCATTGGACCACATACATCTGAATGTATGATTTCCAATAAATCATCGCCGTTCCATTGAACCGGAAAGCGGCGTTCTAGTCATCTTGCCCATAAGGCATGGCTCACATGTATCAAATGATTCATAATCAAGTGATTCTAAAGTCCATCCGAATGGAGCTTCTTCATCGTTTAATGCCAATATGACCTAGACGGCGATTACCACATATATCGGATATATCATCACTAAGTTTAATCCTTTTAGCATCAATATTATGAATATGTGTAACATTATCATCGAGATCCAGAAATAAACCATTCAACATTGGTGCATGACCATAAAGATTTCATTCATATAAATGGAACAACCATTGTTCTCGATTTGAATGAAAACCACTTTGCATTAAACATGATCCAGATACAATGTTCATGCTCGTCAGGCAAATAACAGTTATTTAAGTTTATAACTAATCCCGACGGTAAGTGGAGAGGTAGCGTTCGGCGGCGATCACATCAACGCTTGATCCATTGCCGCATCTTGACCTCACCCCTTGCTAGCGGTCACTGTTCCATGACCCGATTCGAGTTACAAATATTAGCAACGAACGGTATCAAATACCGGTGCTCTGCGAGCACTAGTCAAGTACACATCAATAACATGTATATCATATATACCTTTGTTTGCCTTGCCGGCCTTCTTATGCGCGGATACTTGGGGGCGATTCGCTTCGATGGCGATCCTTACAATAGTAGCACTCGGTATCGGACTTAGGTCCAACTCGGGGTTTCTTTTCAGGCAACAAAGCTTGCCCTTACTTCCTTCGTTTTCCCTTCTTGTCTTTCTTGAAACCAGTGTTCCTATTGATCATCAACACTTGATGTTCCTTTTGATCTCCACTTGCAGTTTTAAGCATTGGCGAGAAGCTGGGGAGACTTCTTCATGCCTTGCATATTATAGTTCATCACGAAGCTCTTATAGCTAGGTGGCGTAGACTGAGAACACGATGGATGCCTAAGTCAATGGGAATCGTTATTCCCAAGGACACAAGCTTATCGGTCCCGACATCTTGAGTACATGCTCACTAACGAGCTGTTCTCTTCCATCATGCGACTAAAGAACTTTTACGAAGCATTGTAGCTCTCTACAGACATGTGTGTTAAAAATCATTTTCAACTCACCCATTGTATCAAAAGCATTGCCGTTTTGAAGCGCTTTGAAGTTCGGCTCTAGCCCATACAATATGCGCAATGAACTAAGTTGTGGTCCTCTGACGAGTCGATAGACATTCTTCTCCTCGTCGGGCATCGTCAAGGTGGGGGCCTAACGGCGCTTCTAGCACATATTGCTTTTGTGCAGAGAGGAGAATCCTCAAATTCATGGCCCATTCGGTAAAGTTGCTACCGTTCGTTGCTAGTTTCTCTTTCTCCATGAACGCATTGAAATTAAAAGCAGGTGGTGCCATCTACAACAGAATTTGTAAAGTTTAGACTAAGTGTATGATAGATTGAGTTCAACTAATCTATATTACGAATGAACTCCCACTCAAAAGCGACATCCCTCGTGTCCTTTTGGTGATTACATGAACCAAATCCACTATACCAAGTCCGATCATCACGTGAGTCGGTATAGCTTCAAAGGCGAGCATCAAATGGGCATCATATCAACTATATGACTCATGCTTAACCTTTATTACGTGTTCGAGGCCATGTGTACATGCTAGGCTCGCCAAGTTAGAACCTTAGTATTTTTGCGTGTGTAAGCTGTCTTACACCAAGTATGGTCGAGGATCCAAGTACACCCGATCATCACGTGATGTCTTGGAGCCGAAAACATAATCGGTGCATACTTAAGGAAGAACACATTTTTATCTTGATATCTAAATGAGGGATCATCTTATTATGCTAATAAAACGCCAAACAAGCAATATAAGATGCTATCAAACATCATATGTTTAATAGTGAAATTATATGGTTCCCGCAGATGATCTTTATCATGTGCATCGTGGTATGATCACTATCATACCTATATGTGTAAATCCACAGTCTATGGGTTTTACACGCTATGTGTGTTGTAAGAGTATCATCTCATACTTCTACTTACAACACTACCATATCATAACACTAGCCCAGCAACAATCTAAACTAGACGCTTCTAATTTATCCATTGCAAGTTTTACGTGGCTTAGGGCTTTCGAAGATAGAACCGTTCTTACCTACGAACATGAACCACAACGAGGATAATCAAATTGTTGACAACTCGCTTGCAAAATAGATATTGACTATAGTAGGAGAGAGGACACCGCTAGCCACTTATGCAAACTAGTTGCATGTCAAGCGTGGAACAGGTCTCATGTGCGAGGACATGTAAAGTTTGTCGGGCCGCTTCATCCCACTATGCCACCAATATCCAAAATCACAAGAAAGGAGCAACAACATGATCATCATCGCCACATACTCATATGTGTACCCGTGTAAAGTATCTACGCATAGATCCGGCTCGATACCCTTGAAGGGTTCGCGCATAGAAAACAAAAATTTCCTACGATGTGAACTATATACCAAGATCTATTTATACTAGATACAAACAACGGCGGATGTATATCCGTAGAGAACATACCCTTGAAGACCGACAAAGTTTAACGAGTCCAAACTTCGTGGTTGATGTAGCGATCTCTTGCCGATCTCAAGATCGAGAGGAAGTCCTAGCGCCGAATCAGCGAGCGCATCCGTGCTCGCACACCTGCGTTCGAGGCACCGCAACCTCCGCCTCCTCGCTCCAGCGATGCGGAGCACAACTCTTTCTTGCCGAATAGCCAGGAACATGTATCTCGCTAGTCCGAGACCATGGGGGATAAATTCTAGAGGGGAGAGATCCTTCACGAGGAGGTGTGAGTGAGAAGTGAGAGGAGGGCTCCTTTTATAGGAGGAGGGAACCCCAAGGGGTGGCAGGCGCATGGGCTGCCCCTTGCCCTCCCTCATCATGTGGGTGGACACTCCACTCACAAAACTCCTCCAAATTCCTCCACTCAAAATCCCACTCAAAGATCCCATTAAATTTCCACCAAATTTAATGCAAACTCTCATTAAATAAAACTCTTTTATTTTATTCAGAATTTTGTCAATTACTTTAATGACAAACATTCACAAATAACCTTGCTAGAATTCTATTTCACATGCATAACCACTTTATGCAATTTCACCAAAACTGTTTTGGTATCTAGTGAAATAAATTCCTGCTTGTTTATTCTTTCGGCATGAAACTTTTGCTCCAATTGGATGTCGGTTGTCTCTTAAGTGTGTCACCCTACGGTTCGTGAATAATGCGGACATGATCGAGACCCTCTCGGATCAATAATCGAGCGGGATCCGGAGACCCATCGACTCCCACATTCAACGATGACTTTCTTGTGATCGGAACCTTTTACGCTAGTATCTTAATCCCTTTGTCTCACGATATATTACATGTCCGAGATTCGATCATCGGTATCTCCATACCTAGTTTGATCTCGTTCGACATGCACTCTTTTCTCGTTCGTGATATAACATTCTAGTGATCAAATCACTTGCTTGCAAGCTAATCAATGTGATATCACCGAGAGGGCCTGAGTATATCTATCCGTCATCGGGATGAACAAATTCCACTCTTGATCCATGAGCCTCAACATAACACTTTATTAGTTCTGAACCCATCTTTATAATCACCACATTACGGTGTGACGTTTGATGTTATCAAGAAACTCTTCGGTGTTAGTGATTGACATGATCTCATGGTCTAAGGATTAGGATCACTTAAGTTGTTATAGCAATATAAACTCAATGACTTTGATCGTAATGCTATACTTCGGATGAATGTTCATCACATCATTACACTAATGTTGTGATCCGTTATTAACAACATCCAATGTCCATGATCGGAAACCTTGATCATCTTGTTAATCAACGAGCTAGTTTATGAGAGAGGCTTAACTAGGAACTTTACATTTGTTTATTAAACACATGTATTAACGTTTCGTATTAATACAATTATAGCATGCAAAATAAACATCTATCATATACTTGGAATACACATAATAAACAATTTATTATTGCCTCTCGGGGCATATTCCCTTGAGGATGATGTCTTGCGGTGGTCGAAACCCGTGATCGGTGCTCTGTAAGTAGTGCGCAGCGCCACTGGCTCTGAACCACGATACCAGCTTTTGGTACTGGGGGTACGGCGGCCGACTCGTGAGGACCTCGCTGATGTAGTACACGATTTGTCTTTGGCGCTCTTTTCCTTCCTCTGGTTCGGCGACCATGACGGACCGACGCGGTCGGAAGCCGCGTAAACCAGCATGAGTTCTTTGTCGTCGGGGCGGCGAGTAGCGTGCGGCGAGTAGCACCTTCTTGAGGTTGCGGCTGTCGCCTCCTTGTCCCAATGGAAGGTGGGGTTCTTCATCAGCGGTATAGGGGCATCGCCGCCCGGCGGGGATGAAGCCCGAGCCGCTACTTGCCCGCCGGTTTACGGGCGCCGCAGCACTCGGGTTTGCCGAGCAGGCGATCGTGTCGATCTTCGTGGGGTTTGCCTCGATCCCTTGTTTGGAGCAGCGTACCCGATGGTTGTCCTGGTACACCGAAGGTGCATTTGCCTGGGTTGATCTTTATCTTGTATTTTCGCAGGTTGGCGAATGTTTCCGCCAGGTCGGCGAGTAGGTCGCCCTGGCGAGCGGACTTTATGACCACGTCGTCGATGTAGACGTGGATGTTGCGGCCAATTTGGCTCGCGAGGCATTATTGCATGCACCGCTGGTAGGTCGCCCCGGCGTTCTTGAGGCCGAAGGTCATGGAGGTGTAGCAGAAGGCTCCGAATGGCGTGATGAACACCGTATTCTCCTCGTCTTCGACAGCCATTTTGACCTGGTTGTACTCAGAGTAGGCGTCGAGGAAACATAGCGACTCCGAGCCTGCGGTTGAATCGATTATCTGGTCGATCCGCGGGAGGACGAACTGTTCCTTTGGGCAGGAGCTATTCAGGTTTGTGTAGTCGATACACATCCTCCAGGTCCCGTTCTTCTTCTCGACCAGGACTGGGTTTGCCAGCCACTTGGAGTATTTGATTGGCCAGATGAAGCCTGCAGCGAGTAGACGCTGCACCTCCTCGGCGATTGCTCGGCGGCGCTCTTCATTGAAGGGCGCTGATCGCTTGACAGGTCGCACTTTGGGGTCGGCGTTTAGCTTGTGCTCAGCGAGCTCCCTAGGGACACCGGGCATGTCAGAGGGCTTCCATGCAAAGATGTCCCTGTTCTCACGGAGGAACTCGATGAGCGCGCCTTCCTATGCAGGGCTCATGCCCGTCCCGATCGTCACCGTCTGGCTGGAGTCGCCTGGGACCAACTCGACGGTGCGGGTGTGCGTCGTGGCCTCAAAGGTTGAGGTGTTTGCGCCCTCTGAGTTGGGCTTCTTGAGTATGGTGGGGTCGTCGTTGTTGACCTCGCTTGCGTACTTGGCGAGCTCATCAGCGTGGTTTATCTCCGCCGCGATGACGGCGTCAGCAAGCTCGGCTCCTTTGGCCTCGCACTCGGCGGCCATGTCGGGGTCGCCGTTGATGGTGATGATGCCGCACAGCCCGGGGAGCTTCATCGCGTTGTACGCATAGTGGGGCGTTGCCATGAACTTGGCGAACGCCTGGCGCCCCAGGACGCAATGGTAGGGGCTATCGAAGGGCACCAGCTCGAAGACAATCCGCTCGGTGAGGAAGTTTGCTGGTGTGCCGAAGGTGACTGGCAGCGTGACCTTACCGATCTGGTACGCCTTCCGACCGGGGACGATGCCGTGGAACGTGGTGTGGGTCGTCTCGATCATCGACTGCGGGAGCCGCAGCCGCCTGAAGGTGTCCAGGTACAGGATGTTGATGGAGCTGCCGCCGTCCATCAATGTCTTGGGGAGCCACTAGTCGCCGACCTTAGGCTTGACCACCAGGGCGACTCGACCTGGATACTCGATGCGTGGCGAGTGGTCTTGTCGTGGTGGTGGCACGGCAGATGCCATGGGTAGGCTAAAGTACGGGGCCAATGGATGCTAGTGGGATCAGGGGAGGGAAGATGCAACTGTCTTTACACTCAAGCTGCCAAAGTGATGAACTTTATTTCTCTCTTGGTGGATTACAAGTGCTCCTTGAGCTGTATCCAGGGGGACAAGATGAATCTCCCCAGCCTAACGGTGCTCAAAGAATCGATCCCTCCCTCAGGGTCCAAACCTCCCCTTATAAAGGGGTGCTTTGGGTGCCCTTAGGGTCGAGGCAAGCATATTCGTGGAATATGCTTGTCCCAAAATAGTAGTTCGGCCTCCTTTCCTTGTCGCCCTTCTAACAGCAAGCTCCGGTGGCCCGCTCTGCGTGCCTCGGGCTCGGGGACTGTCACCTCCGTGACCTCCTTACGCCCCTACGTGTGCATCCTTGTCTCTTGTGCTTGGCCTGTTCGATTCCTTCTAGCCTGCAGCTATAGTTTGACCTTGGGTTCTCCTTCTCCGCAAGCTTGTATCACTCGGCCTTACCTTATGTTACGGCTCGTTCCTCACTGCATGAAGATCATTTGGGTAACCCGGCCGAGTTTCTCATTAACTCGGCCGGTAACCACTTGATACCTATACATGGGCTTCTTGCCTCCGCCATCGGCCGACATAACCATGATTCGCCGACCTAGGCCGTAGCTTTCGGCAATCGGGGCAGACGGTACATCGGTCTTTCCCGTCTCGACCTACCCGAGGTTAATCCCGACATTAGTCCCGAAGCTGGTGTGGCCTGTCAATTACTTTGGCGGTTATCAGCTTCATCACTTTTTCATCCTGTTTCCGAGCCACGGCCACGTCCGAGGTTTCCTCGTTCCTTCTATCATACGCCACGTCCTCGTGTCACCCCATCATTGCTTTTCTAGTTTTAGGTCCTTCTGATTGCTTCTTGACAAGCTCTGATGAGTTACATTCTGCTGCGCCGCGACGCGCCGTGTACCGCTCCCTGGGATCGTCCCAACTTTTCTTTGTCTGTGGTCGTTGGTGTGGCTCCACTTACCGTCGTGTGTTCGTGCCGTTTCCACGATCTACACGGGTAACTGCCACACCCACGATCCCACTCCCTGTGCGTGGCTCGTCTATAAAGAGGGAAAACGTGCCCGCAGGGTTCATCTTTCCCCTTATCGCTCGCGTCTGCTCTCCTTCTTCCCTTCGCCTGCGTGCTCTCCTGCCGCTCCGCCGCCGTTCATCCGCCAGAGCCTCCGCCGGTGAGGACTCCGTCGCGTCGTTCGCCCGCGCCCTACGGCTGTGGGTCCGCCGCCGGTGAGTCCTTTCTGACCATCTTGCCCAGATCTTGCCCTAGATCAATCCGCTTCATTTTCGTGCTCAGGCGGCGGTTCTTCCTCTCTTCGCCATTGTTTTCGTGCTAAGCTCCGACGGGGCCTTGTAGCTCTAAGCTCCCCTCCGCCGCCAGTTCTTCCTCCGGCGATCTCTCCGGCGCACCCATGTCTAGCTCGTTTAGCGGTGCTCTTGTCGAAGACGATATGGCCTCTGGGCTGGCGTGGATCGTGGCGGGCTCCTCGATCCGCGCCGTGAGATTGAATGGCTCATCCGACTCGTCAGTTCTGCCGAGGTTTCTGCCGTTTACCGCAGCGAATCCTCTCGATTATCGAGGGTGAGTATGTGGTTTTCATGTCTCACTTCGCCCGTGGCTTTGGTCTCCCTCTCAGCGATTTCGCTAGAGAATTCCTTGATTACTTCGGCCTTCAGCCGCACCACCTTCCTGCGAACGCCGTAGCTTCTCTTTCTGCTTTTATCTCCGCATCGGAGGGTTACTTCGGCCTGTGGCCATCGCACGCCCGTCGAAGTTCTTCCAGATCCGCTCAACGTCGTTCGACAAATCTGCATCCTTCCGAGAAGCTGCTCACCCAATGTGGGCGTCTATTACCTCGGAGGAAATCCGTGTTCCCCGTGTCCGGGTTGAGTCATGCAAGAAATGGCATAAATCATTCTTCTATGTCAAGAACAGAGGCGGAAGACAAGATTCGGCTCCCACCGTTCTCAATCGGCCCCCTTCCAAAGTGAACGGCTATATAATCCGAGAAAACTCATGCCTTGGCCGAGGCTTTCGAGATTCCGCTAAAAGAGTTGATCCGGGCAGGGCGGGCGAAGACTGATGGCAACCTTTATCGATGGCGGATCTGCCCTTCCAAAGCCGGACCCACAAGCTTTGCTACATGGTCCTCTCGATCCGAACCGAGTCTCGACCGTGGAGTTGGACAACTATCTTATTCATAAGCGCGTCGAGCTATCTTCAAGACCGAGATGCCCGAGGATTGGTCACGGGGTTAAAACCATTTACCGACAATCCGCCTCCCGAGGTATGCCTAATCCTCATTACTCTATTTCTCCTTAATTCCTAGAGACTGGTTTACATGATTTTCTTTCTCCTCGTCCTGCAGAGGTTTGCGAGCAGAGAAACGAGGGCCGAGGTTCTGCGGCTCCCTTGGCCCGACAGGAGTGCCGGATCTTGGTGAGCCGGACTCAGGAGTTCGTCCCTAAGTCGGATCTGCTCGGCTCGAGCTCGGCAAAACTCCAAGCAAGAAGAGGAAGGTGATTGGGACGAGGTCCAAGTTCTTGAGGTAGTTGCCGCCATGCCTATTTCTTATGCATTTCCGGCTTCTACTTTCCCCTAATCCGGCCGTCAGGTCACAACGAACCTATTGCTTCCCGGCCTCCCGTTACCTCGGGGAAGCGCGGGGCTCCTGCTAGTGCCTCGGAGGCGGCTCCTAAGAAGCGAATCAAGAAATCCGCCCCGAATCCTCCCAGGCGCAAGACTATGCCCGGGGTTGCTGGGTAAGTTCTTTTGCCTATATTTCTTGTTCCTCTCTTTCTGTTTCCCATACTGACGAATCTTCTTTCTTATTTTGGCAGTGCTCCTCTGTCTGTTAAACCCGGCGGTCCTAGTATGACTAGCCGACCGATTCGGCCGCCATCTCCTCCTCCTGCTGATGATAGTCGAATTCCTAGTCCTGTTCGTCCTGCTTCTCCCCCCGCTCCTAATACGTCGCCTGCTCGTCGTGATGCCCCTGAGACTTCTCCCATTGATTCGGATCCGATCCAGCCCTCCGATGTTTTCGTTGAGCCAGCTGTCCCCTCTATGGGTCCCAGCTTTTCCATTGAACCTCCATCTCTCGGCGGTTTCTCGGTCATCCCGACCTTGGCCGAAGGTCGTTGCCCCGGCGCCCTCTGCGAGCTTATCTTCCGCTGATCCTAAGGACTCCGTCCCCACTTCGGAGGTGCAACTTCCTGCTGACGCCTCTTCTAAGGAGAAACGTGCTATTGCCATCAAGACTTCCTCTCGAAGGTCTTGCGGCTCTTCTCGGCCAGTATTGCGGACGCCACGCAAAGAGCTGCATCGCCAAAGTTATGTTACCTCGGCCACGGCGGCTTGCTCTTCATAAGAGCCTGCGGCCATATGGTCGCCTGCCGGGGTAAAGTTTTAACTCGGACGCTAGCGGAACAGCCTTGGGCGCTAGTTGAGTATGCCAACAAGCGGAATGTCTTTGATCATTTTGAGGGCAATCCAACCAACCAACCTTTCCGACTTTTCGACATCGTGGCCGTTTGATCATCTTTTCGATTATATCATTGATACCAACAAGATGAATGCGGTAATTATTTTATCTCCGAGTCTTAAATTATTCTCCGGATGTTACCATATCCCTAGTCCCCGAAACTTGCAAGGAGATAACTTGTTGCTTGGAAGTTTGACTTAATTTTATTTCTAGGGTTTGTTAGTCCGGCCATCTAGTTCGTAGTTTATTCGGACTTGATGTAGCTTTGAATATCCATTCCCCTAGAGTCGAGTTAAGTCCTTCTTGACTCGGATCTGGCATAGCTTTGAATATCCAGCCACCTGTAGCCGAATTAAGCTTTGCTTGATTTGTATGTAGTTTAGCTTTGAATATCCAGCCACCCAGATCTGAGTTAAGCTTTGCTTGATTCGGATCTAGTATAGCTTCGAATATCCAGCCACCTAGAGCCGAATTGAGCTTTGCTCGATTCGGATATGGTATAGCTTTGAATATCCAGCCACCTAGAGCCGAATTGAGCTTTGCTTGATTCGGGTCTAGCTTAGCTTTGAATATCCAGCCACCTAGATCTGAATTAAGCTTTGCTTGTTTCAGATCTGGTATTGTTTTGAATATCCAGCCACCTAGAGCCGAATTAAGCTTTGCTTGATTCGGATCTAGTTTAGCTTTGAATATCCAGCCACCTAGAGCCGAATTAAGCTTTGCTTGATTCGGGTCTAGCTTAGCTTTGAATATCCAGCCACCTAGATCGAATTAAGCTTTGCTTGTTTGAGATCCGGTATTGTTTTGAATATCCGACCACCTAGAGCGAATTAAGCTTTGCTTGATTCGGATCTAGTTAACTTTGAATATCCAGCCACCTAGAGCGAATTAAGCTTTGCTTGATTGGATCTAGCTTAGCTTTGAATATCCGCCACCTAGATCTGAATTAAGCTTTGCTTGTTTGATCGTATTGTTTTGAATATCCACCACCTAGAGCGAATTAAGCTTTGCTTGATTCGGATCTAGTTAACTTTGAATATCCAGCCACCTAGAGCGAATTAAGCTTTGCTTGATTCGGATCTAATTAACTTCTACTTGTTGTTTTATGACTTCGCTTCATTGCTCGGGTTGCACATGACCGACGGACCGCCGAGTTCGAGGTTGCTTTTTTCGCACCGTAGTCGGAAGAAGTACGAGAAAGTTCTGCCGTGGCAAAGAAGGCCGGTAAGTCGATAGTTCGTTTTCCTTATTTCCACCTTACTCATATACTCGTCCGCGGAATGCCGGCTCACTTCTTGTTGAATAGGTAATATCAATAACCTCAATATCCGCCTTGAAAAGAAGATCAAGACCTTGGAAGGTTAGTTTCCTTTCTACTTCCTTCCTTCTCCTTTTAGTATCTATACTAAGTTTCCTTATTGCGTTGGGCTGTGGCAAAGCCGAGTTGCAAGACTTTGCAGTGTCGCAACAAGATTGCATGCCCATGCCTGACGTGATGCTTCATTTTTTAGAACAAAGCGCAGTTCACTCGGCGCAACTACAAGAGAAAGATGATGAGATAGCTCGTCTGAAATCCGAGGTGAATACACTCAAGCTCTCTCAGAAATCCGAGCTAGAAAAGGTCGACCAAGAATTTGCCGAGGAGAAGAATCGGCTGACTCTGGATTTACAGAAGAGCAAAGAGCTCCTTGAAGCTGCCGAACTTAAAACTCGTGGTTTGAGCGAGGAACTTGCTCGTTTCGAGAAGAGTAAAACTGCTTGGGCCAAAGACCTTCAGATAATGATGCATTACATTCATCGTAAGTTAGTTGGCCTGGCCGAACTATGTTTTTTCTTTGTCGTCATTGCTATCTTTTGACACGTCCATGTTTTGCGCAGATCACTTCCCCGAAGCCAAAACCGTGAGTTCTAAAGCTGTTCTTGCAGCTCGCGCTCGTCGAGGTGAACCTGTTGCTGTTGACTTTGAATATTCTATGGAGGATTTCTTGGTTGCTGTTGGTGCTGCAGTTGGGCCGATGAAAATTATGGGCCGGGATTTGGTGCAGGCCGCTATCCGAGCCTATCATGCACTCTGGCCAAATACCTCGGGGGCTCCTGATATCAACGAGGTCCAGTTATTGGTGACCAGGCTGAAGGCATCTGAGAGACAGTTGAGTCTTTGGAGAGAATCTGCTGCGCGTGCTGGTGCCGACATGGCCCTTACTGTAATCATGTCCTGGTATGAAGACATCTATCTTGATATTCTGAGGAATTTGCGCACTGGCTCTCGCTGGGTTGAAGATCCCACCTTTGTTGCTCTACGGCAAGCTCGGGCTTTCCAGCTCGTCGAGTATGCCGACGTGCATACTTGGAATGAAGGGCGAGTTTTCTCCTGGACCGGATCGAGGTCGCGGTGAAGGTGCTTCGGGTGATGATTCAGCTGAGCAGGAAGGTGAAGATGATTGGCCACATCGATAGCTCGGCTCAAGCTCGGATAGCAACGGCGTCGCGGTCTTCCTCCAAAGGCACCGGGCATTCTACCGCGCATCGACGCTCTGAACAACCCCGTGATACCGAAGTTATCCCCTGGTCAGCGGATGGCGGCGACCTCGATCAGTTCCTCCTACTGGAGTGCCCGCACTTGAGCAAGTGGTTGCCCTCCAGCGAACAACGCCTAGGTTATTTGCGATCCCTGGTATGCGGGCGTACAATGTAGACTAAAAATTTGTCAACTCGTATGATTAGAGGTTCTTCGCTGTCGTTTGTTTGAGATTCTTGGTTAAGTGGATGTTCGTCCAATTCTTGCCTTGTTGGCTCGTAATTTCTTCATCTTCGGGCTCAATTTTGCCGTTATTTTGATGATCTTATCCGCATTGGCGCTGAATAATTACTCCGTTGTGAAGTAAGCAATCACCGCTGGCTCGTCGCTTACTATCCGAATTTCCTTATATAAATCAAGTTTCAGATATGATTGCGTTTAGCATAGGTTTGAGGTATCATATGGTAGTCTCCAGTCGTTGTTTTCAAATGCCGAGGCTTAAGTTATCTGAATTTGACATATTATATGATAGTCCCTAAGTCAATGCTTTGGGCACCAAGGTGCCTATTCGTAACATGAAAGGAACACAACATATGGCATTCCCCGAGTCACTGCTTTGGTCGCCAAGAAATAAATATACCATATGGCAGTCCCCGAGTTATCGCTCTAGATGCCGAGATTTAAACATATAATACCAAATAATCATTACATATGGCGTCCCGAGTAAGCGTCACGGGTGCTGAGGTTCAAAGATCAAAACTGAAATAACATCACATATGGCAGTCCCCGAGTAACTGCTCTGGGTGCCGAGGTTCAAATATCAAACATGAAATAACATCACATATGGCAGTCCCCGAGTAACTGCTTTGGGTGCCGAGGTTTGAACATATAATATGAAATAAATATAACTCTGGGTCCCAGTCACCGCACGGGTGCCGAGGTACAAATACATCCTTGGTTTTTCGACCTTGAGATACAACACTATGAGTAAAATGGCAAGTAAAGCCACATTCGAGGGCGTTTCTTCACCACTTTATGCGCCTTGTTCTCTCGAAGATTGAGCATCAATCGGATAATATGCATCGTTGTGCAATGCTTTGCTCACGATAAATGGTCCTTCCCATGGGGTGATAATTTGTGCATGTCGGCCGTCTGCGCATTACCGGAGGACTAGATATCCTTCCTTGAATACTCTTGGGTTCACTTTCTTCTTTGTGATATCGCCGTAAGTTCTGATAAATAGCCGATCGTGATAATGTCAACTCCCTGGCTTCTTCCAACAGGTCTACGGCATCTTGCCGAGCTAATTCATTTGTTTCTGAAGTTGTGTACTGAGCAACTCATGGCGAGTCATAGATTATGTCGGCTGGGAGTACCGCCTCTGCTCCGTATACCAGAAAGAATGGGGTGTAACCCTTTGATCTATTCGGAGTAGTCCGGAGACTCCATAACACGGCTGGGATTTCTTCTATCCAACATCCTGCCGACCGCTGCAATGGTTCAACGTCGTGGTTTTATTCACGATAACACCAGTCCATTAGATCTTTCAACCTGCCCATTGGATCTTTGGGTGGGCCACCGAGGCAACATCTAGTCTTATGTGCTTCTCTTGGCAAAATCTGAAGGCTCATACGCAAAATTCGTGCCATTATCGTAATAATGCTTGTGTATCCGTATCTCAAGATGATATCCTTGAGAAATTTCACTGCTGTGTGCCCATCACATTTTTTGATTGGTTTTACTTCAATCCATTTTGTGAACTTGTCTACCATAACTAAGATGTGGGTCATCCCTCCTCTCGCTGGCTTGAAAGGTCCCACCATGTCTAAACCCCATACAGAAAATGGCCAAGTGATGGGTATTGTTTTTAATTCGGCCGACGGCATATGTATTCTGGTTGCATATCTCTGACAACCATTGCACTTCTTAACTAATTCTTCTGCCTCTTTTAACGCCGTTGGCCAGTAAAATCCATGCCTGAATGCCTTGGCTACTAAAGCGCGAGATGAAGCATGGTGCCCACATTCTCCTTGGTGTATGTCCAGAAGGATTTCCTGACCTTCTGCGGAACTCACGCATTTCTGCAATACGTTCGTTACGCTTCTCTTATATAACTCATTGTTTATGATCGTATAGGCTTTTGCTCTTCTGACGGTTTGTCTGGCTAATACTTCATTATTCGGCAATGCCGCGTCTTTTAGATACGAAAATATGGGTTGCGCCCATATCGATCGCTCTTCTCGCAGTGATTTCCATCTATCTCCATGTTTTCTGCCGACGTATATACCTCGGCCCCATCCATGATTGCTATTACCTCGGCTGTCCCCCTCTCTATGGGTTCCGAATCTTTCTGCGGATCTACCTCCATTGGCGTATGATTTTCTGCAGAACTTGCTGGGATAAAGATTGATTCGGACTCTGGCGATGGGTTTATTGATGGTTTCCTGAGGTGCTCCAGGGCAATACCTGGCGGAATTGACTGCCGGGTTGATCCTAATTTTGACAATGTGTCAGCAGCGTCATTTTCTGCTCGTGGTATGTGGTGGAATTCACATCCTTCAAAATATCCACTGACTTTCTGCACATGAAATCTGTATAAAGCCATATTAGCATCTAATGCGTCCCAAGTGCCCGACACTTGCTGTATTACTAGATCCGAGTCACCGTAACATAGGATTCGGCGTATTCCAATTTCTTTTGCCACCTTTAATCCATGGACTAGTGCTTCGTATTCAGCTACATTGTTGGATGCAAAATGTATTTAGGACATATTTCAACTGATCTTTTTTAGGCGAGGTCAGCACTATTCCTGCTCCCAAACCGTTCCTTAGTTTGGAACCATCAAAATGCATTGTCCAGTAATTTGGATCTGGCAGTGGTGGCTCATATTGCACCTCGGCCCAATCTACGAGAAAGTCGGCGACAGCCTGAGATTTGATCGCATCTCTTCTATCAAATTGTGGAGCATATGGTGATAACTCGATCGCCCATTTTGCTATTCGGCCACTTGCATCTTTGTTGTTCAATATGTCGGCTATGGGTGCCTCACAGATTACTTTGATAGGGTGCTCTTCAAAGTAATGCTTAAGCTTTTTTGCCGACATATATACTCCATAAGCCATCTTCTGATAGTGCGGATAATTCTGCTTTGAAGCGGATAATACTTCACTCAGATAGTATACTGGCCTCTGGACTGACTTACCCTCTTCAAGTCGTTCCACTACCACCACAGTGCTAACTACTCGATTGGTAGCCGCTACATAGAGTAGCATAGGTTCTTTCGATAATGGAGAAGCTAAAATGGGTGCCGTAACTAGCATCTTTTTTAATTCGTGAAATGCAAGGTCCGCCTGGGGAGTCCAGCTGAATTTGTCCGACTTTCTCATCAGCTGATAAAGTGGTAGCGCCTTTTCTCCTAGCCGACATACAAATCGACTAAGCGAGGCTAGACAGCCCGTGAATTTTTGTACATCGTTCAAGCATCTTGGCAATTCCATTCTTTCTATCGCTCTTATCTTGGTTGGATTAGCCTCGATACCTCGGCTGGACACAAGGAAACCGAGTAATTTTCCTGCCGGCACGCCAAATGTGCACTTCTCTGGGTTAAGTTTCATTCGGAACCTTCTCAGGTTCGCGAAAGTCTGCCGTATATCTTCTAGCAAGGTTTTGCTCTCCTTAGTTTTGATGACTACGTCATCCACATATACTTGTACATTTTTTCCTATCTGATCATGTAAACATTTTTGCATGCATCTTTGATATGTTGCTCCTGCATTTCTCAGGCCGAATGGCATTGTGCGATAACAATAAGCCCCGTACGGGGTAATAAATGCAGTCTTTATTTGATCGGCCGGATTTAACGGTATCTGGTGGAAACCAGAATACGCGTCTACAAATGATAACAGCTCACAGCCAGCGGTCGAGTCAATGACTTGGTCTATTCTAGGCAACGGAAAAGGATCTTTCGGACACGCCTTGTTCAGGTTAGTGTAGTCGATACACATTCGCCATACAATGGCTACATTGGGGTCATCTTTTTTCTTTTCTACTAGCACCGGATTTGATAACCAATCCGGATAAAGCACCTCCATGATGAACCCGGCGAGAAGCGAGCTATTTCATCCCTATTACTTTTCTCTGTCTTGTGAGCGGAGAGGTTGCTTCACCGGCCGTGCTCCTGCCCTGACGTTTAAAGAGTGCTCAGCCAACTCCCTCGGCACACCTTGCAGATCTTGAGTTGACCATGCAAATATGTCCCGATTCTCACGGAGGAAGTTGGTGAGCTCGCCTTCCTATTTGGCGTCAAGACCTGCACCAATAGTAACGGTGCGCTCCGGGAATTGCTCATCAATCTGAAATTTCTTCGTCTCTTTGGTCGGTTGAAAAGAAACACTGCCATGAGGGTTGGCCAGTGCCGGCATGCTTAATCTTGTTGTGGCGAGGTCGCTACCTCCTGAATCCTTTTCTTTTCTCTTGCTATAACCAATGACTCGGCCAAATTTGACCCGGCCGAGGCACACTCCATTGACTTCTTGTAATCCCCTGCGACTGTTATCACCCCTTGTGGTCCGGGTAACTTCATCTTTAGATAACCTATATGAATGCTCATGAATTTGGCGATCTGGGCCGTCCGGAGAAACATGATAACAACTTTCGGATCGACCACCTCAAATTCCAAATTTTCTGCTCTGCAGTTATCTCTTGTACCGAATAACACGTCCACTCGGACTTTACCGATGGGCTCACATGAAAGCCCTGGCACTATCCCATGGAAAGTTGTCCTCGTGGACTGTAGCATGTTCTGTGATATACCGAGCTTGTGCATGGTATCTTTGTACATGATGTTAATACTGCTTCCATTGTCGATGAGTACTTTTGAGAATTTCACATTGATGCTTGGTCCCACAAATGTCGGATCCAACACAAGTGCGTATGATCCTGGACTCGGCATTACTCTGGGGTGATCTTTCATGCTCCAAGTCATCTCCTGATCAGACCATGGCTGGTATCTTGGCACTGCTGGTACAACTGCATTCACTTCCATATGCGGTGACGCCTCTGCTTGTCTTCTTTGTTACTAGAACACACAATAAGACTGGTGATGTTCCTGTAATCATTCGTCCAGCATTTGCGGACTTATCCTTCCGCCCTGGTTCATTACTTGATGCCTTGCATCCCTCCGATCCGAGTTATCGTACCTCGGGGAGGCGGCATCGATTCTTGTATTTGCTCCGATTAGCTGCGGCGATCTTGCTGTTGCACGATGGGGAGCACGAATTCTGCGGGTTCCCCATCGCATTTTCATCCAAGCGCATTGCGGGTTGTATGATTTGCTGGTCTTGATGGGTTTGACGTGTGAAATTTACGGCTGATCCAACATGGATTCAAACGTATACTTCGCCTCTCTTGCCATTGCTTCTTTTGCTCGGGGTCCATTGCCTCTTTCCATCATTTCTTGCGGTCCTTGTTGAGGTCCATTTTTTCGTTGAGTTGCTCGTGACTGGCTGATCTTGTGCTACCGCCACCGGGCGAATTATACCTATAATCCGGCCTCTCTTCTCTTCTTCTTCCTCCGAAATCACGCCTAGATGACCCGGCCAACTCTCGTGTCTTGGTCTTGTTGCTCACGATGATCGCCGACATTAACTCCGGTTGGGTTGGGTCACCCAATGCATAGGAGTCCGCTATTCGATAGTCTCGCGGTGTGGTCGGCATATCTCTCTCGAGCATTGCCCAAAGACACCGCCGTAACGGCAGCCTTGCGAACCAAGCGATCGCTTGCATTCGATAACTCCTTCACATGAGTTTCTCAGTTACACCATCGAGTTAAAACTCTCTATCTGTTTCATTCGGCCTCTGCTTGCACATGGCTAGTCTTTGTGGTCTATTCGGTCTCTTGTATGTCTTTGGTAAAGTTGTCGTGAACATCTCTTGAAATCTAACCAGCTTGATACTGCCTGGGTTGATTATTCAACCATACCTGGCTGGTCCTTCCAACATCTGGGACATACTTGCGGCCCATCTTAGGTTGCCACCCGCTATTTTCACCGCGGTGGCATAATCAATCAACCAGTCTTGTGGCTTGGTACTTCCATTGTACGTTTTTGTGCCCCTTGCCAACTGAAAATTTGGCACTGGTGGTTCGCCCATGATCCGTGGTCCAAAACATGCCGGTCCTGGTGGACCTTGCTCTTCCAATAGCTCGGACCGGTATAACCGATCCAATTTTACTCTTGCATCACTTGCTGGCAAGTCTCTGTACAGGATTCTATCCTGCATCCCATAGTGATTGTCTCCACCTTGGTTTGCATATTCTACCTCGGAATATCCATCATTATACCTCTCATTCATCTGATTATAACGAGCTGGCCTCACTTCTCTTTCCTGCCGAGGCTCAGGTCTTGGTTGCGGGTTGAGCGGCAGCTCTCTCCTTACTCCGGCCGGGGTTTGGTTTTCATGATTGTCTCTTGCGGGTTCTTTCCTGCCGTGCTCCCCATTACCTCGGCCGCCGCCGTCCTTTTCCATACGGCCGTGGTTTCTCTCCCCACTATTACCTCGGCTTGCATTGCCTCTGTTCTCATTCACCTTTCCAGCTATTGCCGGGTCATACGGAACAATTTGTTTGTTCCTCTTCCCTGAGGTTACCGCTTTCTCTTTTCTAGCGTTGTTTCTGGGTGAAGATGCTGCGCGGCAAGCAGTCTTGCTCTGCCGAATGAACCATTCGTGAAGCCCCTGGTCTTTCGGGTTAGCTCGAGCATTTCCTCATTTCTGGTTCGCGATGCGCAGCTCATTCACTCTTTCTTGTTGCTTCGCCGAGCTTCCCTTGTTAACCCCTCTAGTTCTAATGCGCGGCATTTGCCGCTCTTAGGTTTTTTAGGGTATTGTACCTCGGCAAACCCAAATCGCTGATTCGGCTCTGTGAGCTTCATGCTCTTTGTTAATATCATTCATGAGGTTCTTTCCTCTTAATCTTAGTTCGTCCACCCGGGTGCGATATCAACTTATTAGCTTTTGCATATTCTCTCGTGGTCTGTTCAAGGATTCTCGCAGTGATACTTTTTGGCCTCTACGGCACCTTTTGCTGGTTTCCTCTAACTCACTGAGCATTTGCGGATCAAGTATCGGTGCTACAGGTGTGGTTAAGTTCTCTATAGTTGCTGAAGAATGTTCTGGTCTCTCGAGGTGGTCCTCTCACTCTTGGTGCCTTTGGGGTGGTGTCATGTAGTTCGGCGGGTTTGTCACCGGCGGAATTACCTCGGTGGTTTGCGTGTGTTACGCTTGGCGGACCTGTGCTTGGCCAGTTCTGCTCGACCCGGCTATCTTTGCTCCCGCTTGCGTCCTGCTGCGACCATCACCTCGACGCTGCGCGGATGCTCTCTGACGGACAGCTCGCGGCGCTTGAGGTGGTTCCCCGCAACAACAACAACTGGTGAGGATAAATGTCGGTGATGCCGGCGCCGACGTAGACCCTGTGCTCGCCCAGGCCGATGAAGATCCCGTTGCGCGGGGGGGTTTTCCCCCTGAAGCTCCCTGCATTGTCTCTGACATAGTCGCAGAGACCAAATCTCTGGACTAAGCCAGAAACAACGCGCTCGTCGGTGTTGATGAAGTTTCCCGTCCGGATCACAACTCCAGCTAGCACTGCGGCCCACGATGGCGCCAAGCTGTCGTGGTGGTGGCACGGCAGATGCCATGGGTAGGCTAAAGTACGGGGCCAATGGATGCTAGTGGGATCAGGGGAGGGAAGATGCAACTGTCTTTACACTCAAGCTGCCAAAGTGACGAACTTTATTTCTCTCTTGGTGGATTACAAGTGCTCCTTGAGCTGTATCCAGGGGGACAAGATGAATCTCCCCAGCCTAACGGTGCTCAAAGAATCGATCCCTCCCTCAGGGTCCAAACCTCCCCTTATAAAGGGGTGCTTTGGGTGCCCTTAGGGCTGACGAGGCAAGCATATTCGTGGAATATGCTTGTCCCAAAATAGTAGTTCGGCGGCCTCCTTTCCTTGTCGCCCTTCTAACGACGGCAAAGCTCCAGTGGCCCCGCTCCTGCGTGCCTCGGGCTCCAGGACTGTCACCTCCGTGACCTCCTTCTGCCCCTCTGGCGCTGTGCATCCTTGTCTCTTGTGCTTGGCCCTGCTTACGATTCCTTCTAGCCTGCAGCTATAGTTTGACCTTGGGGTTCTCCTTCTCCTGCAAGCTTCGTATCACTCGGCCTTACCTTATGTTACTCGGCTCGTTCCTCACCTGCATGAAGATCATTTGGGTAACCCGGCCGAGTTTCTCATTAACTCGGCCGGGTAACCACTTGATACCTATACATGGGCTTCTTGCCTCCGCTCATCGGCCGACATAACCATGATTCGGCCGACCTAGGCCGTAGCTCGGCAATCAGACGGGGACAGTACATCGGTCTTTCCCGTCTCGACCTACGAGGTTAATCCCGGCGGTCTTGTCGGCTCGGTGATGGCTGCTCCGACCAGTTGAGGCGGGGAGCGTCCACTTGGGCCACCGCGTTGGCGGCGGCGCTGGCGATGACCTTCTTCTCGCGCTCGTGTTGAAGCCGGTGAAGGTATGGAGCGAGCCGCCACTTTGCGAATTTTCCGCCGTTTGGCGGGTCGTTGTCGGGTCCTCCGTGCTTTCGTGCCTTCTCGATCTCCCTGAGGGTGTGGCAGTCGGCGGTGGTGTGCGTTGCGGGCTTCCCTTCCCTGCTATGAAACGCACATGGTTGGTTAAGGAGAGCCGCGGGGTCGAACCTTGGCTTGGCCTTGTAGTTGCCGCCGTCGCGGCGTTGTCCTCCATCGTGGCGGAAGCTCTTGGGCTCGCGTTGCGCGTGCCCGGCGTTGGCGACGAAGTCGACTCGCCCGTCACTGCGGCGCTTGCCGGTGAGGCGAGTGTTGCTGTAGCGTAGGTCGGACCGTCGTTGCCGCTCGTGCGGCATTGACCTCCTGACTCGTCGTCAGTTTCCTGGTTTGGGTCTTCCTCCGTGTACCGTTTGGCGATCTTGAGGAGGTCGGGGATGTTGTCGAGTGTGCGAGAGTGTCGCTTGAGCTTGGCGACCAGGGGCTCGTAGCGGCATGAGGTCTTGAAGCAATGGATCGCGGTGTCCGGGTGGATGCCGACCGTGTTGTACCAGAGTTCTTGCCACCGTTGGACCCGATTCTTGGTCGACTCATGGGTCCCTGGACGCATCGCTCCAGGTCCTCGATGGTGGTGGCGCGGGTGTAGGAGCACTCGAAGTGCCTGCCGAAGGCATCGCGCATATCCTCCCGTGAGTCGACATGTCGGGGAGGTGTTGATCCAGCCTGCGCACGTCCCCTCCATCATCGAGGGTAGGTAGGCGGCTAGCAGTCGGTGTGGCTGCGATCCCCATCTCCATGAGGTATGTGTCGAGCGAGACGGCGGGTCGTACGAGAGTAGTACTTTTCTATCTCCTTGGCGCCTTGAAGTTTGGAGGTACTTCTCGCCTCGGATCATTGGTCAAAGCACTTGGGGCCGAGTCGACTGAGCGACCCCATGGGCTCGCCGTCGCGGCGATTGGTTATGGTGTGTCGCAGGTCGTCAGGCTGGCGTGCGCGCCAGCTTTGCTTGTTGATGATGTGGGTGCGGGCGTCGATGGGTTGACCGTTGGAGACGAGGTTGGTCGCCTGGTCGTTGGTCACAGGAGAGTGCCGCGTTAGCGGGTCGGTGTTGGAGCTGAAGTGGCTCCGGTGGTGGGCAGTTGAGTGTGTTTGCCGCCATTGGGCGGCCGCTCGAGGCCGCCCTGCTTCCCGAGGAACGCGAGTATACTTGACCTTCGGTGGCGCCCGCTCTTTGCTGCTCGGCGACCTTTGCGGCGGCCACTGCGTATTGGATCTGTAGGGCCGTCGCCGGTGGCCGTGATCTTTGGCCGCTTTCGAGCGATGGGAGCCGTTTGCGTCTCGCTCCGTGAGGAGACTACTATCTGCGGCTGGTCACAGGAGGTGTGCGGTAGGGTGGAGGTGGGCGCCCATCGCCGGTTGATCTGGCGGGGAGGCGCTTCCCGGTGGCGGTTGTCGCAGATCGCGCGCCACGCCGGCCGGGTCGTTTCATCGTCGAAGTTCAGGCGCACTGACGGTGGGGTTTAGGCGCGACCTGATCCGGCTGCTGGTAGCGCGATAGTTCTGCGCCGTCACCTTTCGGCCGAAATTTTTTTTCGACTTGCTCCTTGCGCACCGCCTCCGCCAGTTTCAGGCGGAGTTCCTCGACCTCCGTTGCCGTGGCGTTAGGAGGGATTGGGGTGGAGAATGGATCCTCCGGCGGATCGGTGCCGGTCGCCATGTAGGTCACGGCGTGGCGACCGGTTCCGTCGCGGAGGTCGGCGGAGTTCTCCGACCCGGAGTAAATTCGAAGATCCCGAGGATGGAGGGATCCTCGAAGTCTCCCACGTTGGAGACCTGGGTGATGGAGCCCGCGGGTGAAGCCGCGGTGATGGACCCGGAGAGTGACGCCGAGGTTGCCGAGTCGGCGTCGTCGTTGAGGGCAGCGTCTTCTGCAGCCGCTGAGTTTTCGGCCACATTGCTGTGGGCCGAATTGTACTCGGAGGCGAGGCGATGGATCATGCGGATCGGGCTCTCAGAGAGTCGATCGCGTGGTGGCGACTCACGGATGCGAGCCGAATCCTCCGAGACGATGACGTCGGTGAGGCCGACGAAGAGGCTGATCGTGCCGATCGGCGATCACTGTCGCGTGTGGTCGCGCCGCCGGGACGTAGCTGCTCGGCAAGATTTGGAGCATCTCGCCGATCGCTATCATGCGGTCGGTGGCGACTGTCTCGTTGATGGGCAGATTGGATCTCGCCGCAGAACACCGGCCAGACCGGCCAGGCCCCACGGTGGGCGCCACTTTCGTGGGAATGATCACGGCAGATGCTGCAATCGGCAGCGAGTAGTAGAACGAGGGGCAAGGGCGGCCAGCCATCTGCGGTGCGAGATGAGGCGAGACACATGGTTTACCCAGTTCGCCCCGGAGGTAAAGACCTACCCTGCTAGATTGTATTATGGAGGTGGTACAATGGGCGAGCTCGGCTAGCGGCGAGTCGCTTGGGTATGATGGAACGATATCTACTGCCCCTATAGGGAGGTTTATATAGGCTCACCTCCTAGGGTTTACATATCTCAACCGATTCAGTTAAAGCTTGGTGCCGTTTAACCTAATCCGATCGAGCCTATCTACTACTTTGCCATCAACCTCCAGCCGCTTGGTTCCTTGCTGGGCTTCAATCCAGTCGCCGTCTTGCAGGCCCACTCGCCAGTTCTTGGGCCAGTCGGAAACGTCCTGCTGGGTATACCCCGGTAGGCATATCCCCATCACTCTCCGACATGGATCCTGTCTCAAAGACTGACTTTGTCAAGTACCTGCTATCACAAGATCGTCCGGAGTCTTTGTACCCGAAGGCCTCCTTCTCAGAACTGAAGACCGCGCAATGCCAAGCTCTTCCTCCCGCAATCCGAAGACCCCGATACCGGATCCGATGGTCGAGACCCCATCGAGCCCGAACCCCGAACCAAGATCGCCAAGCCCCCAAGTGTGACCCTTTCCCGAGACACCTATTTTTTATTAATGATATATAATTGTTGCATATTAAATTGTTCTTACTTGCATGCATATTGTGGGTGTTTGGGCTATTTCGATAACTTACCTAAATTAAATATGGAGGTCATATGCGGGCGAATCTAGTCTTATTTTCGCCCCATTTAAATTTGTGTAGTGAACTAACGATACAATTTTGCCTTGTTAATACAACATTTAAATTGCGGGGTATCTAAACAACATAAACCACCTATCAGTTTGTCGGGACCCGGTTCCGCTTAATATTGCCTAATTGCATCACATTTTGCCATGTCATACATCATACATGCATCATGCCCGATCTTCTATCGTAGTATTAAATAGTGCATCCGGTGTTTCTTCTAGTGCTTTGCTTCTTCACGGATTAGGCCGATGAGTTGATGCGAGAGTCGACTCGATCTTCGGATGAACCTTCGGCAATGTTTATATGCGAGCATTCTCCCCCTTTCTACCTATCTTAATTTTATAGTCTTCATTTCCTCTTGTTGATCTATTGCTATCTGTGATGCGATGCTCTAGTTTTCGTACCCGTGATATCCCTTGCAACCATTAAATTGCCTTGGACACATCCTATTACCTGTTGTTTGGTAGATAGTCAGCCTTGCGAGTCGTAGTTGCTTGCGCAGGTGTTGCGTCGCACCGTCGATGTTCCACAGTTGTTGGAGTAATACCTTATGTTTAATGTTGGAGATGATTATAACTTTAATTACCGTTTAATAACTCAAATTGAAGTAGGTAAATAATGCAGAGGAACAAGTGGGCAATAGATGTTATTTGTTTTTGAACACTCCACTTGTGTCCCGTAGGACCCCGAGTACTTGATACCTGTTCTTTGAATATTCGTACTATCCGCATGTGGGACCATGAATCCCCCTAGCCAGAGCTTGAGTCATATATTATTTCTTGGGGCCACAAACTAGTTTGGGGCTTTATTACTATCCTGTACTTATGTCATGCTTTACTGCTTTATTTACGATTGCGCGTGGAGCGCCTGTACTGTTTAGGAATTCTGATACGTTTATGCGGTATCGACAAGCTCAGTCACACTTTCGGGTTCCCAGTCGTTTATAGCCGTCGACACAAACCTCTGGGTCCGTCTCGGAGCCGGCAACTTCGTCGCGGGTAGATTAGTGGGGTGGCCCCCTGAAATATATATGAATCTTGCAATTGCTCTGTCATGATGCCTCGTTGGGTTTTCATTTGGTTTTTCCCGAGGTTGATCGTGCGTGTGTTGCTACTTGTGCCCCCCTGCAGGGTAAAACTTTTTGAAAGCCGTGTCCGCGGTTATGGACGACTTGGAGCACAGTATCTCGATCAGACAACTATAACTAAAGTAGTTCTATAAATTTGACTTTATAATGACTAGTAATCAGCTTCACTACAATGGAATGGCTAAATAAAAGTGCCAACAATTGCTGGTTTGGGTTGTCACCTGTTGCCATTGTATCTGACTAGTAAGTATTGCAACTACAACGGAATGGCTAAATAAAAGTACCAACAATTGCTGGGTTTGGGATGTCTCATGCTATATGTATCTGACTAGTAAGTACTACAACTACAACGGAATGGTTAACTAAAACTTCCCACTGCTTATTATATCAGGATGACTCATGCTATCTATATCTAACTAGTAATTGCCGCAACTATAACGGAATGAATAAAACTGCCAACTGTGTGAGTTCCTCGGTTGACTTCCTCGTTTGGTCTCAAGGGGGAAATACCAGGATGGGTATGCTTGGTGATAGTTTTAGGTTGGATCCGAATAGGTATTTCTTATCCCTATCTGATAGCCGCCAGCTGTATTTAGTCTCTATAGGTTGTTTAGTGCATGCTGCGCTGCCGCTTCAGTCCACCATACCAATGTAGGCGAGGACCGCTGAATTCTAGTCTCGCCGTGTACTGGCCTCAGTACTGACCGCTCTCTTTTTCCTTTGCCCTTTGCCGACACCCCTTTTGTTTTAGCAGGTTTTGAGATCGACGTCGTTAGCAGGGTTACCCTTCCGGCTTGGCCTGGGTAGGGTTATGGATGCCATTGGTTATTCTTCAGGGCTCTTAGCTCAATTTTCATCTTGTCCGTACTCGGACGTTGTATCGTTTTCAAGGTGATTTGAATCTTTGTACTGTATATCTGTATTCTTGACTCATTGAGTCGCTGTTGTATCTATGTTTTGTGGGTTCCATCGAGGACTATTCTGTAATGATATTACTTTGTTTTCCACCCGCACGCAAGTGCCTGGTGGGCACCTTTGAATCGTTTCTATGCGGGTTTGGCGGGAAGCGCTAAAACTTGCATAGGGCCGATCCCGAGGGTGTTACACTGACCATAGGGGACCCTAGTTAGAATGGACGCTTGAATCAAAAAACTAGTTTCAAAACAAAAGAAGTGAGTATTTACGAAAACCTATTCTCATTCTTATCCATGAGATTCTTTCAAGAAAATTCATGTTCCTAAAAAATTCTTGCAATCCATAAAATTTGGCACACTTGATCACCCCACTAACCTACTCATCCTAAGTTCTTATAGATGGAAGTCAAGTATAGCAAGTTCTACTAGTTGGGCAACAGAGGAGAACTCATCTTCGATAGATATTTAAGCCAACTCTTGGAATTTATTGAACGCCCGCACCTCGAGTTCTTTGGGGCACAACTCAATGATCAGCCCAGAGGAGAACTACAGTGGCTGATAGTTGCAGAGATCAGAGGCAAGATGGAGGCACCCACCTCAGAGAAGATCCAATTCATCTTGAGGGAGAACAACTGGGTAGACGGATTAGCCAGGGCTATGCAGAAGGCTCTTGCCCGTCTGTGTGGTCAAACCATCAACCAGATCAATGGCACTCACTTTTCTTACTACGCAAGGCGTGATTCTATGGGACATCCATTGGAGGTGCGAGGCCATCCGGAGCTGAAGCATCAGGTGTATCATCTCGACTTCATGATGTATGATAGGCAGAAGGAGTTGGACAACGTCCGCGCCTACGCCAACCACAACCATGCCATTGCAGTCAGGAAGGACCAAACCCTCGCCATCCTTGCCAAGGAGCGCTATTCACTTCGCCGTCAGCGTGACAAGAAGGACTGCACCATCACTCATCTTCGCGAGAGGGTGGCCACTCTTAAAAGGACCATTCGTGATCAGGTGAACCAACTTGAAGAGAAGGAGGAGGAAGGTGAAGATATCCATGGAGATCCTTACTCCTACCTCAGTGATGATGATGACTACCTGGAGGACCTCGACATGGACTTCCACACTGATGATGATGATTCCGCCTTCATTGATGATGAGTAGTCACAATAGGGCACTACCGTATGCGTGAGTTGTATTAGGTCCCACTATATCGTAGCTTCGTAGAATGGTTCCTAAAACCATCTGTTACCCTCGTGTGGTGTGTGTTTGTATTGGTGCTATGAATGAATGAAAAGAAATTTGCTAGTTGGCAAAACCAGAGTCAAACTCAAAGTTTAAAAGCTTTTCAAAAACAAATCCATGAGCCTTAAAAATTTCCCTCTTGTCTCACTATCTATCTCAATCTTCAGATGACTCGCGGAAATCCCTGAGGAAGCAGTTCATCTCAGGATCCAATGCTGTAAATCCTACAAATGTTGGTTGCTGACCATGGAGCTGGAAGAGACGAATGTCAGATAATTTAGCCACCCTTCAATAGATATCTCAGATGGCCCATAATAATCAAGGCCATGGAAACCAGGATAAACATGGATCCAATATAAGAACTTTCAAAACACTAATCCCCCATATTTAGTAAGTCTGAAGATCCATTAGATGCTGATGACTGGCTGCAGACCATGGAGAACAACTTAGAGGTCGCAGGAGTGGAGGCCAATGAGAAAGTACTGTTTGCCACCCATTATCTAGCATGCGATGCAAGAGCTTGGTGGAATAGCATTCGTACCATGAATGGAGGACATATGCTGTCTTGGGATGAATTCAAACTCAAGTTCAGCCGAACCCATGTGCCACCAGATTTGATTCTACGGATGAGGGATGAATTCAAGGAGCCAAAGCAGGGAAGGATGACAGTGGTAGAGTACCGTGACAGATTTCCGTCTCTTTCTAGGTATGACCCTAATGAGATTGGTACTGAAGCCAAGAAAAAGGAGAGATTTCTGAATGGTTTGCATGATGAGATGCAGACAGTGTTAGTCAATATCCCGTTTGATGATCTGGAAGGTTTAGTGGATTCTGCAATCCAGATGGAAGGCAAGATCAGCCAAGCCAACGAGACTCGCAAGCGCCGAATGATGCATCAACCAAGATACCACCATACCCCGAAGTATCGCCCTAACCCGTCAGCAGGATATGCCCCGAGAAACAATAGACCCCCTATGTCCCGTCCGAACTATCCCAACCGTGGAGGAGGAAACCCAAGTCCTGGAGGAAACCACAACAACAACCCTGACAACTCCAACAACTTCAACTGTGCACCGCCCAAGTTCAACAAAAACACCAACACCAAAAACAACAATACGGTCCCAAGGACTAGAAGCAATGCCGTGCCTGTTGCAGGAAAAGACAAGTCTCTGATTACTTGTTTTGAATGCGGAGTCAAGGGTCACTACTCCAACAAGTTCCCCAAGAAGATTGCAGCAGCCACCAATGTGAATGCACTAGCTCAACAGCAACGCCGTGTTCAGCCTGGAAGGAGATTTGCCCCAGGGAACTCACTCAACCGCAACAGCCGTCTGTTTCACATGAATGCTGAAGAAGCTCAGGAATCGCCAGATGTCGTGCTGGGTATGTTTTCTTTTAACTCAGTACTTGCAAGAGTGTTGTTTGATTCTGGAGCATCCCACTCGTTTGTTACAGAAGAATTTGCATGCACTAGTAAGATTCAACCAACAAAATTGAAGCATGTTATGATAGTTCAAATACCTGGTTCAACCACCAAAGCTAGACAAATTTGCGAGGCCGTACCTATCAGAATCCATGGAATAGATTTTTATGCTAATCTAATAGTACTTGGAACCAAAGATTTGGAAGTAGTACTAGGAATGGATTGGATGTCGAAACATAAAGGATTAATCGACTATGCCAAGAAAGCCATAACCATGACTAGTACCACTGGAGTATCAGTAGAACATGTATCTGAGACTTTGCCCCGTCAATTCAAGTGCAACAAGAGTCTAGCCTAACCAACCATTGACCAAGTCAGAGTAGTTTGTGAATACCCCGACGTATTCCCCGATGAATTGCCCGGTATGCCCCCAGATCGGGATATCGAGTTTCTCATTGAACTAATACCTGGAACTGGACCCATAGCTCAGATACCTTATAGTATTGTAACATCCCAGCATTAGAGCTTAGAAATAAGCTGAACATAGATGTGTGCATTGCATTCATGCATATAAAATCCGAATAATTTTCGCGCTTTTAAATAAAAACTTGTCAAAGTGAATGAAGCTTCTCTTAACTTGATGGAATTGAAGTAGATCATCAAGTTGACTGCGATAAGTTTCAATATGACGTTTGCTAAAACCTTATTTTCGGTAAGGGAGATTTGATCTAAGGGTAGATCAAATGCAATAAAAGTTAACCCTACTATATTACTTAATGGTTCATATTTGATCCTTAAGTAATCATATCCTTGTAATCATTACACATTCATGAATACCAAGTTATAAATATAACTTAAGTAATAGGAATATAACAACTAAAACTTAATCTCATTTACTTATACCATGAATCTCATGTTAATACATAACCCTAAATCTTAGGTGAGATTGAGTAGGAAAGAAACCAAGTCAAGATCATTCACCATATATCTTTCTTTCCATATCAATCTTTATCATCTCTAATGAAGCTTATCTTAATATCTGTTGTTCATCAATGTTGAGAAATCAACTATTGATTCTCCAATTCTTAATCTATCAATTCTTGATCTATCAACTCTTGACCATATCATATCATTCACTTAAGGCCTATAAAGAAATAAGTACGAAGGGATAAATAGTAATGCTAGAATTGAATATCATCTATAGGATGGAAGAGTTTGGAGAGAATGAAATCATTATGATAATTGATGGAGTTAACTCACTCCTAAATGAATAGAAGAGTTATCTGGAAGATTATAAGGATGAATTCTGAAAATATTTACCAAGGAGTAATTCTATTGGATCAAGTATGTATAGTCAATGAGTAATATCTCATAGTTAGATAGAGATACTAAGAAGATAATTATAATACAACTGTAATGTTGTATTGATGAAGGCCTTGATTAGCCAACTGGAAACCTAAACCATAAAGGATCAAAAGATTATAATGATAATATCTTATTCACCAAGGTTGAATGCTTATATCAAGTATAAGTGGCATTGGTGGATAAAACATGATTGGAACCCTAGTATAGATATGTTATCCTAAGATAGCCATGACAAGTCACATTAATATAATGTGAGGTTGGAGTATTTGTTACTAGAGTTAAGTAGAGAGAAGATAGTACAATTAAGCTGATGTTAGAGCAACATTGGATTAAAGAATTAATATTTCCTCTTTGGAAAATCCAAGCACTTGAGGTGAAGTAGGATTTGATGTAAATCTCATCATGTTAACACATGATGATGGATATGAAGGAGTAGTATATCTAGGAAAGGAATTCCTTAATTAGAAGTCCAGGATTGTGAATTATGGAAGATAGGAATTCTAGGTAAACATTAAACCTCATTAGTTAGCCTAGAAAACAATCCCACTATTTTAATTTAAAGGGTGATATTAATAAAGATCATAAACATAAAGACAATGTGTTTAGCCATAAACCCTTATTCACATCAATAAAATAAATGTGAGAATATTAAATCTCCTAAGAACTTAGGGTAGGCATTTCCAATTCAAACCCTAACTCTCTATTAGTTATAATAAAATATTTACATTGCTATTTCTTAAATTCATAGGAATAATATTAACCCTATTAGTACTTAGAATTTATGTATCAAATACTTACGAAAGATCACTAAATATAAAAGTTGCCTTAATATTATGTATTGATGAGAATAAAATCTCATTAGTTAGTAGTAATGTATTCTATAATAAGTTTATGAATTTTTGCCCAATTAAATTCATATTAAAAGCCCTCACAAATAATAATAGGAAATGTATCTATATAAAGAAAATAGAGAAACTCTAAACAATATATAATACAAGTTCACAAAATGACTTTAAATACATTCATTATTGCTGCAATTGTTTAACAAATTAATTCTACAAAGAAAACTCAAATCATTTGTGCAAATTCAAAGCTAAAAACAAAACAGAATATAGAAAAGGGATAAAATCAGGAAAAAACAGAAGAAGCAACAAATCTGGCCCACGACCCACATCCTCACTACCTTATCCATCGCTCACGAGCAGCCAAATGCAGCCCATCTGGCCCAAGTGCGGCCCGGCACTGGACCGTACCCCATCGAACTTCTATTCACGTCGTCTTCCTCGCGGCCTTACGACCGATCGAAGCAGCTTCATGGCGGCCACCCCATCGCCGGCCGTGTCAAGATCCGCCTCACCTTTCCCAGTCGTCTACAAGAAGCCCTGAACGCCGCCGAAGAACCCTAATCCCCTTTCTCCTTTCAAATTCCTCTTCTGCCGAAACCCTAACCGCCATGGCTCGAGCTAGTGCTCGCTCCCGGCCTCCCCTTGCAATTCTGAGGCCACCACGAAGACCGCGGTGCTCGACCTCGTCAATTTCCCCAAAGCGCGCTGTTCGGGGAGATCCCTAGCTACGGGATTTAGGCCGTATTCCTAGAAACCGACGCCGTCACCGACGTCAATCGCCGCCGTCTCTAGCTGCACCTCGCCCCTAGGACCACTCCTCTCCATTCCGGGTGAGCTACTGAACACGCCGCCGCCTTCCTTCGCCTCGCTTGCTTCCTGTATCGAGCCACCGTCATGCGTCGCCGTGCACAGCCGCCAGACGTCATCGTGCTCCACTCGCCGGTGACCATTTCTTGGCGGCTCCACCACAGCTGGGCTCCTCGTGTTATCCTCGTTCCAACCAACACAACCACAGCCGCGCACGCATTCGAGATCGCTCGATCGATCATCGATCTGAGAAGGATCTGGCGGGATGATGTCATGCTTACGTTGAGTCAGTTCGGTTGACTAGTCTTAGCCCATGTGGCATCTGACGTGGTCGTGGGCCCATATGTCATCCTCTAAGAGTAAGAACCAGACCAGTAACAAAAGTATTAGCTAAAGCAGGGGCATGCCATGTGGCATGTGGCCCACCGGTCAGTGACTGTGTCTAGAGTAGGATCGGTGTAAAAAATAATTACCATTTAGAGTTTAATTAAGAAATAATTAAATCTTGTTTAATTAATTACATTTTATTTATAATTCATAAAAATGTGTATAATATATGAAAATTTGTAGAAAAATAAAATCTAAAACTTAAAAATATTATCAAATATTATTATGATGATTATTTAAATCAATATTATTTAATAAAAGTTATATAAGGAATAAAACTTTGATAATTCAAATTTTAATTATGGTAAATGTTAAAAAATATAAATAAAATACCCAAAAATCTTAGAAAAATAAGAATTATAATTTAAAACTATAGTCATGCATTATTAGTCCACTTAATTAAATAATTATTATTTAGTAAGTCTTTATAAAGTAATAAGTATTATAAAAATCATATCTTATTATTTTTAAATCACAAAAATAAGTGTAATATACCAAAATGATCACAAAAATAATACCTATATGTTAAAAATATAATATTCCAATTTGAGTTAAATAAAAATGTAAACACTTTTATAACTTGAATTTAAACCTATTACTTTAGTTAACAATTCATATAATGTTAAATAAATTTGTTAATATTCCTAAATTTGCCAATTTAGGTCTAATAAGTAATACTAGTCCTAAATATTTATAATATAAAGTCAAATTGGTCCAACACATTTTAAATACAATCTTATTGAATTATCCTTCAACCAAATGTGTAGTTTATTTTCTAAAAGAATCTTTATTAAGTATAAGTTCTTCTAGAATAACATGAAACTAAATAAAACCTTTTTACTTACTTCAACTACAAGTTATAAACAAAGCAAAACACTATATTGAATCTATAAGTAGTTTAGTAATATTACTTCCTTATTTACGAACTATAACCACTCATCCATAAAAAGGAAAATGATTCTATTCCACTAAACAATTAAGAAACCACTATTCAAATAGAAGTGTTGCCATTCTTAAGTAATTTTAAAAAACATTATAAAGTGAACAAGGTATAAGTATAACAAGCATTTCACCTAAAGTCCATCTATGTTTTAAAGTTAACTTTAGTCTATAATACTTTAAATAATGCTAAAGACTTTATTATATGTTGTATAATTAACTTTGGTTTGTTATAATTAATTTATAAAGTATCTTAATACCAAACAAACCAAGTTAAAAACCAAGATAGATAAGTCTCAAATACTAATGCTATCATTATTCAAATGAAGTAATTCTTTCTTACTTAAAGACTATAACTAGAAAGAACACCTCATAAGGTTAACTTAAAAGCTTAGATGCTTCTGCTTAGTTAAGTAAGATTTTCTTCAGATGTTATTCGTTTTGCCACTTCAAACATCAAATGAAAATTAATAATAATCACATTACATTAAGCTTTACTTATATACCTAGGATTGTTAACACTTCAGTTCCTTATAAATATCATCACTTGCAAGGTAAAACTTGAAGATAAGATAATTCACATATAAGCAGTCCTTGAGTAGCACATCTCATTAGTATATCTTATTATTGTATGCCATTATGTTTACATGTTGTTTCACGAATACTCACAAGCCTTAATAAAAAGCACAAGTATAAAATTTATCTAAAAGGACAACACATTCTAAAGTAACCATTTCCAATATCCAAACCCTAGATCAACGCTATTCCCGGGATTCGAGTTTACGAAATTGCATTACATTACTTATGCATAATAGCATCTTGCTTCTTTAAACATTAGTCCTTACCGGACCAATGATGCTGATTTCAGATATTGGATATTTTATATTATCTTGAAGACCGTGAGTGCATAATCTTGTAATCACAAAAGGCAAGTTCACACTTGCTCATGTCCTTTTGATTATTTTCTGTAAAGTATTTTGCAAATCAAGTGTTGTCATCACCTGCATTCCAAAAAGGTCAAAAAACACTATTTTTGATAATAATGTGAACTATTGGTTACTGATCCAGGGTGATCAGCTAATCTATTAAATCTGGCAGTTGGAATACCACTGCTCAGGAATATATCCTCTAGGACTTAACAACCAATGTCGCCAGTGATTCTTGTGCCGTATATTACGCGTTGACCATGAGATTTGGAATGGGACGGATAAGTCAGCTGTATCCTTTTCCTCTCGTATGGAGGCAGAACGACCTTAACGTGACGTTGTGATTCCTTGTGCGGATCCAACATATGGGTGGGCACCCTTATGCCCCACACTTTTGGTGTCTATATTATCTATGGATGGTGCTTAGTTGATGGACCATTTAATATGGAACTTGCGAGGGCAGCACCAGGTCATAGAGTCTTCGGGAACTCATCATGGTTATAGCCTTCCCGAAAGGGGACTAACGGAGGTGAGCCGGCCCCGAAGGATCGTGCAGACATGTGAGGTTGCGGAGAGGGCAGTGATTGGCTTGGATCTTAGGTTGGGCCTCAAACCATGGAAGTTTGAACGGGAACATACTCCCGGTCATGCAACAAAGCTTAAGATCTCTCATGGGTAAAGTGACGCACCTCTGGAGAGTGTAAGAACTATAACTTGTTACTCCCTATTCCGGGAAGGAGCTACGAACGCGGCGGGAAAGGAACTCCATGAAAGTTCTGGTAAACCCGTGAAGGCTGACGGACATAGCTTTTCAGAATAAAAGCAACCTTTGAAGAAATGTTTACGAAAACTTGCATTGCCTACGACCTACGGTATGTGGTTGTAGATATAGTGCATCAAACACTCCTTTTCTAGTGAACTTGCTGAGTACGCTCGTAGTCAACGTATCTTCTTAACCCTTGCTAGGTTCTAAATCCAGTACAGACGATGTCTACATCAAGTTATGCTCCAGGAATCATCATCAACAACTAAATCTCTTCAATGAAGTCAAGAAAGTCAACATATACATCAACTCAAGTGAAGACGAAGTTACTGATTAGATAGGGATATAATCTCTAGCCATAGAACCTATTTCTGTAGTGTATTGCCTTAGCAGCAATGCCAAACCATTAGTTCAGATACTAGTCTTATTAGTATTATAGATTTTGAATTATTTATTTCTGATTCTTCTTTGTAAGAAGTTTCTTTTTCTCTCTTTAACCTAGAGTGTTCTCTGGATCTTGTGTAAAGAGTTGAGTTGTAACCTATAGTCATGTCTTGGGCCTGCTGTGTTTCTGTTGTACCACTCTGAGGGATGTAATACTAGTGAAAGGTGTTTTATTGGTGTTATGTCCACAACTATAGTGTACTACATCATGTAGTGGTATGCTGGGTCACCGCAAGTATGAACCCGTCTAAATTAGTGGAGCTAAATAAGCAACTGGATGCTATGCTGGAGATAGATTTGATTCAACCAAGTGCGTCGCCATGGAGATCACCTGTTTTGTTTGTGGATAAGAAAGATGGAGGTAACCATTTGTGCACGGATTACCGAAAGCTGAATGATGTCACCATTAAGAACAAGTACCCACTGCCGAAGATACAAGATCTGTTTGACTAGTTGATCGGTTCCAAAGTGTTTTCTAAGATTGATCTTAGAACTGGTTATCATCAACTCAAGATTCGCGCAATGGATATTCCAAAGACTGCCTTCACCACCATATATGGATTGTATCTGTACACTGTCATGTCTTTTGGATTAACCAATGCCCCCGCTTATTTCATGAATCTCATGAATAATATTTTTATGAACTTCCTTGATAAGTTTGTCGTTGTTTTTATGGACGATATTCTGATCTATTCCAAATTAGAAGAAGACCATGAGCTACACCTGAGGACCATCCTTGAAACCCTTAGAGAGCATCGGTTGTATGCCAAGTTTAGGAAATGTGAGTTCTGGTTAAAGGAAGTAGGATTCCCTAGGACATATCGTGTCGGCAGGAGGAATTGGTGTCGATCCTGCCAAGATTAAGGATGTTGAAGAATTGAAAGCCCCAACCACTCAAACCCAAGTTCACACATTTCTCGGATTAGCGGGATATTACCGCAAGTTCATAGAAGGATTCTCGAGCATCGCAAGACCCATGACCCAGTTGTTGAAGAAAGATAAGAAGTTTGAATGGACGGACAAATGTGAAGAAAGTTTTCAAGAGTTCAAGAAGAGATTGATTTCAGACCCAATCTTGATTATGCCGGATATCAAGAAGCCTTTTGATGTGTATTGTGACCCATCCAAGGTTGGTCTCGGATGTGTGTTGATGCAATAAGGCAAAGTCATATCCTATCTATCCTGAAAACTAAAGCAACATGAGTAGAATTACCCTACCCATGACCTCAAACTAGCAGCCGTAGTTTTAGCCTTGAAGACATGGCGACATTACCTCATGGGTAACCGCTGTGAGATTTATTCGAATCACAAGAGTCTGAAGTATATTTTCACCCAGAAGGAGCTAAATATGAGGCTAATGAGATGGATAGAGTTAATCAAGGACTATGACCTTGACATTCACTATCACCCCGGCAAAGCCAATGTGGTAGAAGATGCTCTTAGCAGATTGCCGTGTCGATTGAACACCATGATAAAAGAAGCCCAACCAAGTTTGCATGAAGATATGGAAAATTTCAGAATGGAGCTAGTTAGTGAAGGATTTTTGGCTAGCATAGAACTCCAAACCACTTTGATTAGTCAGATGAAGGAGGCGCAAAAAGGAAATGCTAGTATCGACGAAATCAAATGTTGTATCAGTACAGGGAAGGTACCGGGATTCACCGGAGATAAAGAAGGAGTTTTGTGGTACAAAGGACGTATCTATGTACCAGCAGATTCCGAGTTGAAGCAAGTCATTATGCAGGAAGATCATGATACTCTTTATTCTATCCACCCGGGAGGAACGAAGATGTATCAGGATTTGAAAGAGCAATTTTGGTGGCACAAGATGAAGAGAGAAATCGGAAGCTACATAGCCAAGTGTGATATCTGTCAGAGAGTCAAAGCGGAACATCAGCGACCCGTAGGACTTTTACAACCATTGCAGATTCCGAAATGGAAATGGGATTCTATAGGAATGGATTTTATCACCGCTTTGCCTACATCTAGTAGGGGAAATGACTCAATTTGGGTCATAGTGGATAGACTGTCCAAAGTAGCCCATTTTATACCTATCAAGACCACCTACCAAAGTTTGAAGCTAGCAGAGCTATACATTGCTAGAATCGTCAGTTTGCATGGAACCCCTAAGACCATAGTATCTGATCGAGGAACCCAGTTTACCTCAAGATTTTGGCAGAAAGTCCTAGAAGGGTTAGGAACCAAACCGAATTTTAGCACAGCTTATCACCCGCAAACCGATGGAAAAACTGAAAGAGTCAATCAAATATTAGAAGATATGTTGAGACATTGTGTGCTAGGATCAAAATGGGAAGATTGTCTACCTTTCGCAGAATTCTCCAACAACAATAGTTATCAAGCCAGTTTGCAAATGGCCCCATTTGAATTTCTGTATGGAAGGAAGTGTTGTACCCCGTTGAATTGGTCGCACGTAGGAGAGAGTCAGATTTTCGGACCCGACATTTTAAGAGAAGCCGAAGAGAAGGTTCACAAAGTCCGTGAACATCTCAAGACCGCCCAATCTAGACAGAAGAGTTATGCTGACAAGAGACGTCGATACCTGGCCTTCAATGTCGGAGATTTTGTGTATCTCAAAGTGTCACCATTGAAAGGAAAGCAACGTTTCCAGCTGAAAGGGAAGTTAGCCCCCAGTTATATTGGACCCTTCAAGATTTTGAATCGCTGAGGAGAAGTATCATATCAACTAGAACTGCCAGAGGACATGTCATCCGTGCATGATGTGTTCCAGAACTCGTTTACTTCGCAAATGCCTAGAAATTCTGGAGAAGACCGAAGTTTTCAAGAATATTGATCACCGAACCATAGAGATCAACAACGACCTAATTTATCGTGAAGTACCCATTCGTATTTTGGAAGAAGCCTTCAGAACCACCAGAACCCGGAGTATCAAGTTTCTCAAGATCCAGTGGAGTAACCATACTGAAGAAGAAGTTACTTAGGAACGAGAAGATTACATTAGGACTGAGTTTCTAGATCTCTTTAGTTTCTAGTTTTGTTTTCTTAAATCTCGGGACGAGATTTTGTTTAAGGAAGGAAGGATTGTAACATCCCAAAAATGTTAATCAAGATTATCAAGTTCTAATCACCCAAGTTTAGGGGTAACAAAAACTTTTATTATTAAAATTAATATGAATATATGTGTGTGTGTGATTAATGCATGATTGATTGCAGTTGCCATGTTTGATTGCTATGAATGATAAGGATTGTTTAAAGATGAAAACAATATCATCTAGGTCAATTCCAAACAAAACAAATAAAAAGGAAATTCAAATAAGAAGGCATATGATCAAATGGTCATTTTGGACGAACTTGTTCACTAGACCACTTTGAGTGTTCCTAGTAAAAGATTTCTATTAGAAACCAATCCAATTAGTTTCACCCCTTGCTAGAACTAATAACAATGAACCCAAGCAAACTCACAAACTTACAGAAACTATTTTCAAATCCATTTGAGAGGCATTCAAAAATTTAATCCTTAATAGGTACTAAGATGACCATTTCTCAAAAACCAACCACACCAATTCCCCTTGGCAAACCCTAGAAACCACAGACTACCAAGCTTATGAAAAGATCAATCACCAAAATTCATAAAAAAAATTCAAATCTTGAATTCATGCGGCCATTTCATCAAACACCCGGTGAACACGGTAATAGCTACCAAACTATTATTGTTCTTGATCAATGCATTGTCTACCAATTGTCCCCATTTCACTCCCTAGTCCCCCTCAACACCTAGCAACGCAACCGCCCAACACCCCCTCTGCCCTTGCTCCTGTGCCGCGCCACCTGAGCCGTCTTTGCCTGTCGACCATGGGCATCTCGTCACAAGCAGCGTCGTGCCCGTCCTCAATGTCTAGGAGGCAGGCCATCGTCCACCGCCACTCCCTGTCCACCCCTTGATCGCAGCCCAGCCGTGGACCACTTGAGAAACGCCGCGCCCATTTCTCTGTCTGCCATGCCGAGAGCACGCGAGAACACCGTAGCCGCCTCGCGCGCGCCCGCCGCGCCTCGCTCTCTCCATGCGTACCTGCACTCGCCATGACCCTAGCTACCCCCCCAGACATGGTCGTTCACTGCAGCGCGACTAGTAGCCCCTATACGCCGTCTCGAACACCCGCCGTTCCCGCATAGAGCATCGCCTGCTCCCGACCATCCCGACTGCCCCGTGTCGCGCCTTTAAGCCCGTGATGACCTCCAGGAAACACCACACCATCCTACGCCCTCCGCCATGCCCGTAGCTCACTGCAACGATGTCGCCGGAGGAGCCAGACCATGCCACTCTGCCCCTCTCGTCGGTGTATAAATAGAGGCCACCCCCGCCTCAATTCTTCACACCATCTCACTCCCCACTCCTCACATAACCTCCCACACCTCTCCCTGGAGCAAGGCGAGATCCGCATCGCCAGAAATTGGCTGGAGTCCGCCGCTGCAGAGGAGAAGAGGAGTCGTCAATTGGAGCCACCCTAGGAGTCGCCGCGACCACCGTTCGAACCACCGTCGTCTACTACGTCGTTCGCCCCCATCACCGACCCTAGCTGGAGCCCAGGTGAGCCACCACGTACTCCCATAATCGTCGTTAAGGTTCGGTCTCGACGGAGCTATCCGACATAGACGACGAACGTCAGCCGTAGATCTTGGTCTAATCGCATGGCTTAGATTAAAACATACCGCTTCGGTTAGATAGAGCCGCTGACTAGCGGGACCCTCCTGTCAGCAGCCCGCTGCGCCAACGCAATGTAGTTGGGCCGGCCCATTCCCTTTCCCGCGCATAGCTCAGTGATTCAAATAATCTTTTTTCCATTTTAGTTAAAACTAGATTCTGTTAGTAGATTCAAAAATCAATTCAAAGAGATTTACTAAACCAAATTGCATGATTCCAATTTTTTTAGAAAGGTATTCAAACTATCTATCCAAGCCCGTTGGATTCAAACTATTTGAATTTATAGATCACCTATAGTAAAAATAACAAGACAAAGACTTTTCCACATTAAAACATTTTTCGAAAATCAACCATAAATGCTTTTGAGTTGATTCCAACTCTCAAAAATCACATTTGTCAAGATCTATCTGAATATGTAAAAATATTTAGGTTTACATGCAGTGATCTTGGACTATTACTAAAAGAATGCTCTATAGGCATTTCTAGTCATTTTAATTGTATAAAATAGTAATTTTTAAACTTTATAAAATATGACCACCACTTTAAATCACATTCCCAAGTATTATGTGGTGATGACATGTGTCAACATGATCCCATATTTTAATTGGAGCATATTAAATCTTAAGTAGTTTTCAGTGAGTAGAAATGACTTTTCTAAAATAAGAAAGATAAGACTAGGTATTTATTTCATGTGATGATTGTGATGATGCTAGATCAGCTAGTGTGAACCTTTGTGTGCCAAATAGAGGTAGTTAAGTATTGTTTGGTGATTGTGTACCTCGTATTCATTTATAGACTCTAGTACCGACCAAAGCTACGAGGAGGAGGAGTACTACGAAGAAGAAGAAGAAAACTTCAACCACTGCACTAATCAAGGCAAGCCTAACACTACAAGTTAACTATGCAAGCCATTATTGCAAGATAACCTATGCAAGATGCTTTAGGCATGCTTTGGTTATGCAACCCTGATTATACCAATTCCCAGTTTTACTTGCAAACTTTATTCTTTTATTTTTACCAAAGTTCTTTACTTTTAGTTAGTGCTTTGTGAGTTTTGAAAAAATACTATAGATACCGTAAAGAGCATAAAACTAGGCCTAAGTAGTTAGAACTAGATGTCATCAAAAGGCATAAGACTAGATTTGGATAGTCACACTTGACTAGCACCCCTCATTAGTGAATACCCTCAACCTTAGTGGCTAGTGCTAAGCATAAACATTGATCACTTTAGATGGGAACACTTGGTGAAAATGATTATGAAAACCTTGGAATGAGGATTCATTCTGTTGAAATGTTTTGACATGTGTTATGAACACAAGATGATTTTGATGATGAAATGTTGAGGCATGAGCCTTGACCCTTTATAAAAACTGATGGTTGGGATCGGACGCGATACCCTTCCAATTTTACCATACAACCACATTACCTAAATTGGGTAGGGCTTAACTGGAAGTTTATATGCCTTAGTATGGGTTCCCTTGCGGAAAGAGGTTGATCTAAGGCTACCTCGTGAATGTGAATGTCCACCTATGCAGTTCCCAAGATGATAGATGGTCATGGTTGGGAGGCCAAACTCATAGGAGAGGTGCCTATACTAGGGTGTGTAATTGAAAGTTTAGGATTGATTCTCTGCATACTAAGTATGATGATTCAGGGTTATCCCTGACGGATGTATCGAATTTTGTGGTGAAAGTGTACAATCTATGCAGAGTGTCAAACTATTTGAATATCCGTGTCCGCGATTATGGACAGTTGGAGTGGCCATACTGTTCCATCGTCGGATGTTTTCAAAATGACTTGTGAAATGAACTATGACTTTGACTTGACCACAACAGGGTTGTGAACCTGAAAAATTAAGTTCCTACTTAGGTGTTGTCGAACTTTAAACTAGTTTTCTTTACTTCTAAACTCAGTATGAAATAAACCTGCCTTTTGCAAATAAACCTAGAGCTTAGGATTCCTACTCGAACTACCTTACTTGTTAGTGATAGTTTGCGAGTACTTAAAGAGTACTCATGGCTTTGTCCCTGGCTATTCCCATGGCCTGACTACGAGGAGGACTACTAGGATGATGGACAACAGGAGGTCTATGATAACTAGGATCATCTCCCATCGGCAGCATTGCCTATGACCCTAAAGATGAAGCCCCGCTATGTTTAATTTCCGCTGCGTTGATTGTATTAAGACTAGATCATGAGATATTTTATTTGTAAGACCTTTATTATGGTTTGTAATGGAGGATGTACTATGGTAACAATTCTGTTATGTCTTGCAAAATTGGTAATCCTGGGATTGCGAGGTATGGCATAACAGGCATCTGGGATTAAAAATCTGGGTGTTGACAGTCTCTAAAGCTTTAATCTTTAAAATATAATGGCAGTTTTATAAATGACACCTTTGATCTTACCATGTCAAACAAGGTTTCATTATATATCTCGAACACTCCATACTCCTATGGTGTTTCGGAAAATGTTAATTCATGGAACGATTCCTCAAATCGTAGGTGTTTTGCTAAACTTGCAACTCAAATATCTACCTTTATGATCCAATCATAAACTCTTTATTTTCTTGTTACAATGATTTTCCACTTCATCTTGAAAGTCCTTGAACATTTTCAAATGTTTCATACTTCTTCCTCATTAAGTAAATATACATATATATATTCACTCAAATTTCCGAAGAAAACATATGAAGTTGAAATCCATCCCTCACGACTACACATAATGGACTACATACATCAATATGTACAAATTCCAATAAGTTAGTCATCCGTTCCCTTTTGGCCTATGAACGAAGTTTCAATTATCTCTAGGAAAGTCTTGTAGGGTTCGCAGCATAGAAAACAAATTTTTTCCTATGATGGTAACAACTATGTACCAAGATCTATCTACTAGATACAAACAACGGGCGGATGTATATCCGTAGAGAACATACCCTTGAAGATCGACAAAGCTTGACGAGTCCAAACTCGTGGTTGATGTAGACGATCTCTTGCTGATCTCAAGATCGAGAGGAAGTCCTTAGCACCACAACTTAGCGGTGAATTCGTGCTCGCACACACGTTCGAGGCACCTAGCAACCTCCGCCTCCTCGCTCCAGCGATGCAACGGAAGCACAAATCTTTCTTGCTGAATAGCCACCGGGAACATGTATCTTGCTAGTCCGAGACCATGTGGGATAAATACTAGAGGGAGAGAGAGATCCTTCACAAGGAGGTGTGAGTGAGAGTGAGGAGGGGGTGACTTTTATAGGAGAGGGGGGACCCCAAGGGGGTGGCCAGCGCATGGGGGCTGCCCCCTTTCCCTCCCCTCATTCATTGGGTGGACACTCCACTCACAAAAATCCTTTCAATTCCCTCCACTCAAAATCCCACTCAAATTCCCATTAAATTTCCACCAAATTTAATGCAAACTCTCATTAAATAAAACTCCTTTTATTTATTCAGAATTTTTTCAATTACTTTAATGAAAAACATTCACATATAACCCCTTGATAGTATTTCATTTCACATGCAAATTTTTTTTCTGCAATTTCACCTGAAAACCTATTTCGGTATCTAGTGAAATAAATTTCTGCGCTTGTTATTCTTTCCGGCATGAAACTTTTGCTCCAATTGGATGTCGATGTATCTTAAGTGTGTCACCCTACGGTTCGCGAATAATGCAGACATGATCGAGACCCTTCTCCAATCAATAATCAAAAGCGGGATCTGGAGACCCATACCGACTCCCACACATTCAACGATGACTTTCTTGTGATCGTCGGAACCTTTTACGCTAGTATCTTAATCCTTTTGTTTCGCGATATATTACATGTCCGAGATTCGATCATCGGTATCTCCATACCTAGTTTGATCTCGTTATTGACATGTACTCTTTTCTCGTTCCCGTGATATAACATTCTAGTGATCAAATCACTTGCTTGCCAGCTAATCAATGTGATATCACCGAGAGGGCCTAGAGCATATCTATCCGTCATCGGGATGAACAAATTCCACTCTCGATCCATGGGCCTCAACATAACACTTTATTAGTTCTGAACCCATCTTTATAACCACCCTGTTACGGTGTGACGTTTGATGTTATCAAGAAACTCTTCCGGTGTTAGTGATTGACATGATCTCATGGTCTAAGGATTATGATCACTTCGTAAGTTGTTGTAGCAATATAAACTCAGTGACTTTTATCATAATGCTATACTTCATATGAATGTTCATCACATCATTACACTAATGTTGTGACCTCGTTTACAACATCCAATGTGTATGATCAGGAAACCTTGATCATCTTGTTAATCAATGAGCTAGTTTATGAGAGAGGCATAACTAGGAACTTTTTGTTTGTTTATTAAACACACATGTATTAACGTTTCCGTATTAATACAATTATAGCATGCAAAATAAACAACTATCATATACTTGGAATGCACATAATAAACACTTTATTGTTGCCTCTTAGGGCATATTCCCTTCAAGTCTTACAAGTGTAATTTGATCAAAATCAAAAGACTCCAAAATTCCCTCAACATGGAGTTTCTACATGTTCTCTTTCCAATATAATTTAAATGGTGATGTCACTTCTTAAGTGATCTTTCAATCATTTCTCCCGCGACATTTTTAGCATTAGTTTTATAGATGTGATTTCTCCAACTAGACTTGTATATCATCTATCTATTATGGAATACTGGAATTATTTGAACAACCTTTGTTCTCATAATACCTGATAAAACAAGTCTTGAAGGCAAGCTTTGATGTCAACGAGAAACACAACAACACTTTATTTGTTTTTAATGAACATCACATATTCTCTTGCTAGTTACTTAGGCCATTGTAGTTCATGAATTGTGTTGTTATGTAGGACAATTCACACCAACAAATTCGGTATCCAATACCCAAGAACCATATTGTTTAACAAGCAATATGGATTATATCAAAATAATCACAAAAATAATCTCTACCAAGTAAAAAATATAACTTTACTTGTTTGACTTAAATAAAATAAAACCAAATATTAAAGCTACCAAAATCCTTAAGAAAATTTAATAAAATAAGGAAATGTCTTAAAAATGAATAAACTTCATTTTTGCATATAAAATAAATCTAATATTTTATAAAAATCATAACTTAATTTTTACAAATAAAACTTGAATCAAACATTTAAGGACATTTAATATTTTGTGGAATTTTATAAAAAATAAATATAATACCTAAAAATAAAAAAATCATTTTTAAGATCTTAAATAAGTATATTTTACTAGAAAAATACTAAGTATATTAATCCAAAGGATTTTAAAATTCCAAAGTAATAAATCTTTATTGATCTAACTAAATGAGATACATGTTTTGGTAATTCTTCAAAGTTATTTCCTAAGTAAGAAATAATCATATGTATCTGTAAAATATTACAATTATAGAAATAATTCCTTAAGTCTAACTACTAAGTCTAAATCCATAATTATGATTCATAATAAAACTTAAGTATAAACTATTAACTTTATAATAGTCCTTTAGAACCTTAAATCCAAATTTAAACCAACAACCTTAAAGCTAACCTTATGCATCATTCAACCTTAAAGCTAACTCTAGAGTAATAATTTTAGCGGAGGAGTGGACTAGACTGGTACACACACATTACCTGAAACGTGTTTGTGCACTCTCTTAACACATTATTTTTTGCCTAGAAACTCATTGAATTACTAGGAGAACACACTCGTGTATACAAATGTATCCCTTTTTTCTTGAATTTGTCACAAAGCTCAATCGGGCGATCGATGAATGATTATCTTGCAATTCATATGATCTTTGGACGGGGCCAATGATCTGTACAACCTCCGAGAAATGCTAACATTTAGGAGTCGAGGAAGTACAACCGTAAGTTTCTTCAGACTGCATGTTAAGATATTCGATAACACTGGTTTAACAACCAAGCATATATCATGTTCCACATAGTAGCGCACCGTCCAACACAAAATAAATTCAACAAACAACATCTAGCACCAAAAATCGTGAGGGTACTGTGAGATTGGCCACGAGTGGAAGTTCCCCGGTAGAGTTTCCTCCATGGAGAGAACCAAGGAGCGCATCTTGTCGTACTCGGCCTTGACAAACGTTACCTCCACCATTTCTCCGACCTTCTCCGCTAGTACCTCAAAGAGCTACAGACTCATCGCAACATATTTCCCGTCGCACTGGTCCTTTGCCTATAACCCTGCTTCTCTGACAGCCCGAGATGTCCGCTCGACGAAAATCCCATCGAAACCTTGGTACAACGACTTGAGAACTTTGCCCCAAGATGAGGACCGAGCAAGCTGTAGATTCTCACCAAAGACCCAGATCTTCGGACGAAGGTACTTGCCAGTTATTGAAGTGTTCCCACCACTTTAGGATGACGTTAAAATAAGTATATTTTACTAGAAAAATACTAAGTATATAACTACAAAGGATTTTAAAATTCCAAAGTAATAAATCTTTATTGATCTATTAAAATGAGATACATGTTTTGGTAATTCTTCAAAGTTATTTCCTAAGTAAGAAATAATCATATGTATCTGTAAAATATTACAATTATAGAAATAATTCCTTAAGTCTAACTACTAAGTCTAAATCCATAATTATGATTCATAATAAAACTTAAGTATAAACTATTAACTTTATAATAGTCCTTCAGAACCTTAAATCCAAATTTATACCAACAACCTGAAAGCTAACCTTGTGCATCATTCAATTATATTGAGGTGAATGATATTTATCTCTTAACCATATTTAACATGACTTTAAACCCTAAAAAATTAATAATATCATCTAATTATGCCTACATTAATAAGTTGCATATTATTTTCATAAGAGAAATTCAAATTATAAACTCATCATTCACTTAAATTGAAAGTGAATAATTTCATACTCTTAATAATATTTCTCATAACCCTAAAATTTGGTAATAATTTAAAAAAACTACACCTTAATTTATTTATGTTTTTGTAATTAACTTTGATCTAAAATACCATAAACAACATATTCTAAGATTATTTATGTTTTTAAAGTTAACTTTAGTCTCAAAGATCATAAGCATAATATCTTAAGTTTATTTATGTTTTTAAATTTAACTTTAGTCTAATAGCTTATAAACATCATGCCTAAAATATTATTTATATTTTTATAGTTAACTTTGGTCTATTTCAATTAATACATAAGACATCTCAAGTACAAACTATTCGAGCAAACACAGACGACATCAATCAAATTTTACTAACCATAATGATTGTTTAAAACTTATCAAAGAAACATTTTCTTCAAAAGTTATTCGTTTTTCCACTTCAAACAACAACTCTACAATAGTTCTTTTAACTCTTAACAACCCAACACATGGACTTTCATTCTAATTACCAGATGATAATTAATTCTAGTCTTAAAATGATTTGTACTCAACTTTTATATATTCTATGCTAAAATTTAAGTTTTTGTAAATATAATTGTTTATGAAGTAAACTTGAAGATAAATCAAATCTTAAAGAAATCACTTAAATTGAGTTCACTTACAATATTGGGAATTCACTTCAGGAGTTTTACAAAACGCACAACACTACTTATGCATAATTGCATATTTCTTCTTTAAACAATAGTCCTTGTGAACCAATGATGCTATTTTCAGATATTGGATCTTATATCATCACGAATACCGTGATTGCATAATCTTGTGATAAAAAAGGCAAGTTCACACTTGCTCATGTCCTTTGGTTATTTTCTATCAAGTAATTGCAGATCCAATGTTGTCATCACTTGCATTTTGAAATGATCGAAAAACTTTATTTTCATAATTATATGACTATGGGTTATTTACCAAATGGTGATAACCTACTATTATAGTTCCGGTGGTAAAGTAACATAATACCTAGGACTTAACAAGCAATGCCGTCAGTGATTCTTGCGCTGTATAATAGGCGTTAACAATGATATTTGGAATGAGACAGAGAAGTCAGCTAGATCTTCTTCCTTTCGTATGGACGGATGACCATATCGTGGCGCTGTGTACCTTACGAGGCTCAGCATGTCGGTGGGGCCCCTTAGTTCCCCGCAATATTGGTGTCTAGACTATCTATGAGGAATGGTCGTAGGTAGGTCCTCATATCGATGGGGCGACCAGGGATATTGTCCGCTCACTAGAGTCCTCAAGGAGCCTATCAGCGTTATATCTGCCTACATGTGGGTTAACGGAGGTAGTTATTCTTGGGGGTTGTGTTTACATGTGGGTTCATGGAGAAGGGCAATGGTTGGCTTGGATCATCTACTAGGCCCGACACCAAAGGAAGTGTGGACGGGAAAGATCGTCCGGTTATGAACAAGGCTTTAATCTCTTATGGGTAAAGTAACGCACATATGGAGAGTTTAAGAAATGTGACATGTTAATCCCAATTCTGGGATGGAGATACCAGCAAAGGAGCTCCATGAAGTTCTAGTAATCCTGTGAAGACCGACGGACATAACTTTTCAGAATAAAAGCAACCTTTGAAAACATGTTTATGAAAACCTGCATGTCCTACGACCTAAGGTCTGTGGCTTAAGTTAGTGCATCATACATGCCGTTTTAGTGATATTGATGAGTACGCTCGTACTCAACCGTACCTTCTTAACCAGTGCTAGATTCTGAAGCCAATAAAGAGGATGTCTACATCAAATCATGCTCAAAGGAATCATCACCAAAAGCTCAAGTTATTTTATGAAGACAAGGAAGTCAACATATACATCAACTAAAGTAAGTACAAAGTTGCTGAATAGATAAGAGTATAACATCTAGCCATAGAACCTACTTATATAGATCAATGCAATAGCAACATTTGTAAGCCAGATAGTTTAAATGCTAGTCTACTAGTATGATATTTTTTGAGTTGCTATTTCTGTTTCTTCTTTGTAAGAAGTTCCTTTCTCTCTCTATAACCTAGAGTGTTCTCTGGATTTTTTTGTAAAGAGTCGAGTTGTAATATATAGTCATGTCTTGGACCTGTTATGTTTCTATTATACCACTGTGAGAGATGTAATACTAGTGGAACGATGTTTCGTTGGTGTCATGTCCACGGCTATAGTATACCACATCATGCAGTTGTATGCTGGGTCACAGTAATAGTGGTGTTCTCTAATCAATAGTCTCGTGTCTGAAGATAGCGTTGCCATCAAAATCAATGATGATGTTGGCAGATACTTCCACGCGATAAAGGGATTAACACAAGGTGACCCCCATTATCACCCATACTATTTAATATAGTGGCGCATATGCTAGCTATCTTGGTTGAGCGTGCAAAAGCTGATGGCCAGATTGAAAGGGTAGTTCCTAACCTCATCCTTAAATATGCCAATGACATGATTCTGTTTATGGAACATAACTTGGATAACACTAAGAATATGAAATTAATATTATCAGCTTTTGATCAACTACTGGTCTAAAGATTTATTTCCATAAAAGTGATTTTTTTTGTTTTTGTTTTGGCGACGTTCGTGATGAGGCCCACCTATATTCTGAACTCTTTGGACGCGAGCAAGGCTTGTTTCCAATTAACTATATAGAAATCCCGATTCAATATCGGAGACTCAAAAAATGCTAAGTGTAAACACGTCGAGGAGAGAGTAAAAAAATACTAAGTAGTTGGAAAGGAAAATTGCTATCTCTAGACATGAGATTCATTCTGATAAATTTAGTACTGAGAAATATGGTACTATAGAGGTTCTACTTATTCTAGCTTCCTAAAAGAGTCTTGCAAAGATTGGATTGTTTTCGATCTAGATTGTTTTGACAAGGGGATAGCGAGAAAAATAAATATCGACATGCTAAATAAAATATGGTTTCCAGTCCCAAGACCAAGGTGGATTAGGGATTCATGACTTTGAGGTCAAGAATACATCTCTAATAGATAAATGGCTTTTCAAGGTACTCATAGAGGATGGTGTATGAAAAACCCTCCTAATAAGGAAATATGTTGGTTAGAAAGCCAGGGTACTCGCACTTTTGGGCTGGGTTGATGGTACGAAGAAGCATTTATTTCACTTCGGTACCTTTTCTATTAAGGATGGCTAGTAGATTTTTTTGGGGAGGATACATGGCTTCGAAATGCTAAACTTTGGGAACAATATTTAGATTTATACAATATTTTCCGTCACAAGGACGATACCATTTCCACAATACTGGAATCTTCTATCCAAACATGATGTTTAGGAGATACCTAATTGGACTCACATTTGCATTGTGGAACGCTCTATTACATCGTTTAACCACAATGCAACTATTAGAGGGTCTGATGAGTTTCATGGAATTTAAATGAGAGTGGTAAAAACTCTGTAGATTTCATGTATAGAGCACTGTTCTAGACGGATATGTGAGCCGATAATAATAATAAAATCCGAAAGATGAAGATACCTCTAAAGACAAAAATGTTCGCATGTTACCTCCGTCCGATTCTTTTTTGAAATTTTCTACTGCACGGGAGTCCCCCACAGCCCTTTATTCAAATATAATAGTCCAGAGTTTATTTACACAAATATGTACATGAAAAAAGAAGTACCGAAACTAGGATAGACTGGCAAGCCATAGTAACAGTAAATCCTTCTGTCTATCCTTTAACCTATGAAGAAGCAGAGTAATATCATAAACAAAACCAGCCTTCCATCCTTTGAATGTCGGTTTTGTATTCTTGAAAACCCAATCATTTCTTTGCTTCTAGATATTCCAACATGCAAGGATTGCAACCTCAAGGAAGCAGGGCCCTTGGAAAGTTTTTGAAGCTCGATAAAAACTTTCCATCTGAGACACATCTATCCACTGTATCTGAATATAATTCCGCACTCTAGTGCTAAAATTGCACTGAAAGAATAGATATTTCCAATCCTCAATCACTCCAGTAGGGCAAAGCACACAACCATGATTTTTAGTGACCTTCCAGTTCCTTCTAAGCAACATATCCTTTGTATTTAGCCTGTCATGAAACAATATCCAAGCAAAGAACCTATGTTTGGACATGCATTTGCTCTCCCAGATACTCTTTGAAATTAAGTCAATGGGCATCATTAAAAAATAATGCTTATAGAATAACTGAGACCTATAGACCTCTTTACTCAAATTACAGATCCACTTGTCCTCCTCCTGAGATAAACTTATTGAGCTAATAATTTCTTGTAGTTTATCATATTCCTAAAATGCCTCGATTGATAGAGGCAGATGAAAAGCATCATGTAAATTGCTCAAAGTACCCACATATCTGACAGAAGCCATCTTGTATCTAGCAAAAGAGTATAATCATGGGAATTTGTTGGCAAGTAATTCTGCATGTCAAAGATCATTCCAGAAGAGAATGCTAAATCCAGACCCCACAATGCACTTGGAAATGAAACTCCATTCATCAACTAGTTTTAAAATCCCTCTCCACCAAAATGAACCACAAACAGTAACAACATGAGGGACAGATTCATGATAGTACAAATCGCTAACCAATCTTACCCAAGGTAAGTCAGCATTATTATAAAATTTATCCAAATGCTTAATCAAAAGTGCTTTATTCTGAATCTTGAGATCAATGACTCCAAGCCCTCCTTTGTTCTTAGGCTTGCAGATCATGGGCCATGCAGCCAGAGAGTTAACTTTCTCCTGGTATTTAGTTTTCCTCCAAAGGCATCTCCTTCTGGCCTTATTCAAAATATCAATAACCCCTTGAGGGATTTGTAATGAGCACATAATGTATGTGGGCAGTTAATATAGAACATAGTTTACCATGATAAGACTGTCCCCATAAGAAAGAAAAGAAACTGTTGCATTTAACCTTCTCTCAATCCTTGTTAAAAAAAATGGCATGAAAGTAAGCAATGTGCATTTTTTTACCATGATGAGATAATTAAACATTCCGTTCTTCTATTTAAAGTTTGCTCGCTCTATATGGTCAGTCATCCAAGTAGCTTCTGGCTTGTATCTTTCTCGTAGCGTTGCTAACTTATTTTTCAATTGGCTATATGGGATTAATCACTTAGAATTCCTATTAAGGTAGGAGCGCGTGTTGTTATTTGGTTCCTCTGGCTACGTAGCGATGATAAGGTTTTTAATAGTAAAAAGTATGTACCTCTACGCTCCGTGTATCTCTGCATCATGTGGATTTTCGCGGCTTGTTTATGGAGGTTTGTACATGATTGATGGATATGACGAGCGATATTCATGTATGGCAATGTGATCTTAGAATTGTCTCTCCATCCTCCTTAGGCATTTGCAGTATCCGTTTTTCATGTATTTCGTCTTTTTTCTTTCTTGGTTTGTGTTTTAATAGTTGACGGCCATGTGCATCCTAATTATACAGAGACCAAGAGTAATGCTTAAATTATTTAAATAATAAAATACCTATTTTTTAAAGAAAAAACTAAAAGTCGAATTAGTCTCGATGGTCTGTTGTATCGTGTACGGTAGGATTTGAAGTAGCGGACAACCTAGATTTCTAGGCGGACCGTCTGGCTGCATCCCTACTAGACTCCGCACGCGGGTGTAGCATCTACAGACGGGCTACCGTAACCGATTGTTTGCAGGGAACAGGGAGTACATCTCGAACAGAAGTTACCACTTATAATTAATGCATGAGTTTAGATGGGGCCTAGCTCGCCTCGCGGAGTACATATACATTTCAATTTCAATGGGAGGTACACTGTGCGTGTGATGCTCTTATACCTCATTGTTGTGACTTGTGAGAGACTAGCATAGATCGAAGAGATACCACCGGGTAAAACATGGAGAGAGCAGGTGAGATGGATATCAAGGAGGGAGCGGATGCTGGAGTTGAAGCGATGGCTCTGTCTCGGTTCAGGAGGATATGCGTCTTCTGTGGGAGCAGCAAGGGTAAGAAGACGAGCTACCAGGATGCTGCCGCTGTGCTTGGGGAGGAGCTGGTAAGTACGCACATCTTCTTCGTCGTTCCCTAGTTCTACAGATACTCTCAATCATTTCTCTACTCGACCTAGCTTCTCTGAACTTCTCAAAGAAATCTAGATTATATATTCACTTAGGTTTAGAGTGAATCTACACACTAAAAAAAGTTTAGATATATTTTTTTCACAAATCTAAAACATCTTACATTTTAAAACAAAGGAAAGTAGAAGATAAAGTTTGCAGTCAACTTTTCATGCATGTTTCTAAAAAGAGACTGCTTCTCGCGCATATGTTCGTGTGGTGTTTTCACTATACAGGTCGCAAGGAAGATTGATCTGGTCTACGGGGGAGGAAGCGTGGGGCTGATGGGCCTCGTTTCTCAAACAGTCTACAGAGGAGGGCGGCATGTTCTTGGGTATGCAACCTCTAATCATGAATTGATCCATACATTTTTTTTGGCGTATGCTCTGATTTTTTTAATGCTCTGATAGAGTGCTTCAATGGCTTAGAGCAACTCGATCCAATAATGCAACTTCTTGTCGGTTCCGTAGATCTTGCTGCAGGAGTCGGATCCCGTAGGACGTACGTGTGGTGGGTAAATAAATTGAGAATACCCATAGAGAAACTGCTTTATTGTCAGTTGTACACTTGTACTGCTGATACACACATGCAGACCAGTAAAAAAGTACGTACTATTACTACTACTACATAAATGCGAAAAATATAAAATAGTACATAACCATGGACTAATGTTCCACATAAATGTAGTAGTAATTGTACTGCTTACGTAATAATGTAGTTTCATGATGTCACACTGATATGCATACTTATTTTTGCTAAACAAAAAAAATGCATATAGCATTATTGAACAGTTCCTTAGACTAGCCCCAATGGGGGTATCATAACACATTATATGCATGCAAAATGCTTATTTGTCACTGCAATTAATGATAAAAAAATTGTGGTACTCCCCATTTTTATAGTAGTATCATAGCTAGATATGGTATCACAAAACGTGGAACTAGAAAAAATGATCTCAACTAAATCTTATACACAATTTTATATTGAGATTCTAAAAAACAATAAATACACTAAAACTATGATACTATGCATTGTGAAGATGGTATTATATATTAGTATCATATACATGATACTACTATATAATACTCCCCATTGTGACTAGTCTTAGAAACTAGTAGAAGTAGTATCGACATGCCCTAGGAAAAGTGGCGAGAAAATCAGAGAGAAACACATATTCCGAGGCTTCCTCAATTTACTACTACCTCCGTACCAAGGAATTAGACGTCCTTGTTTTGCGTGTTTTTCTTTGACCAAGATTTACTCTAAATATATAAAGAATATTGGTACAAAATTAGCATTATTGAAAAGTGTGTTTTAATATGAATTTAACGATACTAATTTTATATAATATAATCAAGTATTATTTGCTTTATTTATTCGGTCAAACATTGCTTTTTAATGCATGTGTGTCTTATTTCTTGAAACGGAGGTACTCCCTCCGGTTCAATTTATTAGCACAAACGTAGTTTAAAAAAAATTGACCATCAATTTTGATCAATAAAATATGCAATATATGTCTTAAAAAATATATAATTGGAAACTTCTTTTGAAGATGAATCCGATAGTATAACTTTTGTGACATATTATGTAAAATTTATTGATCAAAATTAATGGTCAAAGTTGTTCTTAAACTACATGCGTGTCTAATAAACTGGACCGAATGTAATAGTACTGTTATATAATTTGTCATGTTGTTGTCCCTTTGCAGGGTGATTCCGAAGGCCCTCATGTCTAGAGAGGTAATCGATCCCATGGAATGATTTGAATAGACAACGTCATCATACATCGTATCATTTCAAGCTTTAACTTATTAGTGTCTTTTGTTTTCTAACATTGATAGTTTCGGATGACAATACTTATTTGAACATAGTACTGTCTGTGTGTGTTGAGTTTTCTTCATAATGCTTATTTAAAACAACCTTACCATATTTCTTTGAAAAATATATGCTAATGGAAATTGTTTAATTACCTCTATTGCTCTCTCTTTTGAAGACATATCACATGCATGAAATGTTAGAACCGTTTTCCTTTTACTAAGGTGATATCGTGCAAATCTTGATTGGTCTGTTCTTCTGTTCGAAACCCTTTGTTCTTAATGAAAAACTTTTAAGGTGTATAATCTAGCTTTACGAATAACTAATCCACATTTTAGTTTATTTCTTACGATATAACCATGACTACTTCTCCCTGAACCTTGAAAGCATATTGCATTATTACAAAATACCCTCTACACTAGTTTGCCTTTGAACGCGTGTGTGTGGGCGTTGACCGAGGGAGGAAAGAGTGCATGGAGAGTTTATGAAATCTAATTTATGTTGCAGTTCCGTAGGGTTGGTTTCTATCTGATGTATGCATCTAGTATTTAGATGCAAAAATCTGTAAAATGCCGGATGGCAGACTATGTAGAACTCTATGCTTTGTTAATGAAGCTGGGGGAACCCCTTTGATCATTTTTTTCCTTTAACCCTTTGTTCTGGTGAAGGAGAGGATGCATGTGGTCATGTCAATATATAATGATAAGAATACATGCATTTCTTTTTTTTTTTTGCGGGAAGAATACATGTATTTCTGTATGCATGCAGATAACAGGAGAGACCATTGGAGAGGTGAGGGCAGTGGAAGATATGCACCAAAGGAAGGCTGAGATGGCCAGGCAATCTGATGCATTTATAGCGCTCCCTGGTTGGTCCTCCTAGCAACTAAAAATGTTTTACCTGCTTTTCTGTATATCCTTTGTCCTATTTTTTTTCAAGGGAACATTTGCCCTAGCTAGTTTGGTCCGTGTAGGCATGTTAGGTCCGAATCTTACACAACCAATGAACGCTGCATCTCTCTGTACACGCTCTACTCATTTATTAGGCAACCTGTGGATTATAATAATTTCATCTGCCTAACTATTTATTTTACCAAATTTAGTGTTTGGTTTTCATGAAATGCACATATTTTTCTTGTGGTTGATTGACATGTAAATCTTTTTTTTATCTGTCAGGTGGTTATGGAACACTTGAAGAGCTTTTCGAAGTTATCACATGGGCCCAGCTGGGTATTCATGAGAAGCCGGTAAGGCCTTTCACAATGGGTTGTATCTTAGGCCTTTGACAATGGGTGGTTTTTAGTGGTGTATCCTAGGCACTTTGCCTATGTGGCACCATAATTAATGAGAAAAGAGATTAAGGTTGCATCTTAGCTAAGAAACACCTCTTGCACAAAACCATAGGTAAAAAGTATGGTTAGACCAATCAAGTGCATGCATGTCATCTTCATTAAATGTAGATACACCACTTAAGAAACAATGCATTGGAAGAGTTGTCTCTTAACAATTTATTTCTCCTAGAATAATATGCTAAGATACACCTCATTGTGAAAGGCCTTAGCACGTTTTCATATGGATAACTAAAACTTAAGAAACAGCTAGTACAATGCATTGTTTCTTAAGTTGAGTCCCTACATTTAATGATTTAGAGGAGATGCATGCATGTGATTGTCTAGCCATGTTTTTTGCCTATAGTTTCGTGCAAGTGGTGTTTCTTAGCTAAGATATTGGGAAATGTAAATGTTACAGGTCGGGTTGCTGAATGTGGACGGCTACTACAACGATCTGCTATATTTCATCGACAAGGCCGTGGAGGAAGGTTTCATCGAGCCTACCTGTCGCAATATCATCGTACTAGCTCCTACTCCTAAGGAACTGCTCGACAAAATGGAGGTATATGTTCTTACAGGCATCTTTCATCGATGTAAATGCATTTGAAAAGGAGTAAGCGTCCCAAATGGGAGTGGATGATTCTTTGTATTCTTGTTGTTGGCAGGAGTACTCTCCTCGGCACAAGGAGGTTATGCCCATGATGAACTGGGAGATGGAACAAAAGGTTTGCTGCTGCAAGAACCATGAAATTCAGGGGCACCCAGAGGATGGCGAAGCGAAAGGAGGCTCTGAATTTGTTGCCGACTAGCTACGGCCGAGCATCCCGAAGCCACACTGCCTCATTTTAGTTCATGTAACATTGGTACAAGTGTGCACTTCCAACCGTGTTCATCTCATCGTTGGGAAGAAAATTCACTTATGAAAATGTGTTGATGCTGCAAAGAACGTAGATGTTAACCTTGTTGTCGTAGTCCATGTTGGAGTAGGTTCAAGATTAAGTATGAGTCCTGGTTCGGGACATGTCCCCTCGAGCACACAGTTAATACAAGGAACTCCAAAGAATTAAACCTGCTGGTTGGAGTTTATGCCATTGATCTGATTATAACCGAAGATAACACGCAAGAAATTGGAAGCTTTAAGGCGCAAATGAAGAAGAAATTTAGCATGAGTGAGCTGGGATTACTCGACTATTACTTAGGCATCGAAGTGAAGCAAAACTCCGGAGAAAATTTCCTATGTCAATTGGTTTACGTGGTCAAGTTATTAGACCAGTGCGGCATGACAGATTGCAGCACGGTACAAGTTTCAATGGACCAACGTCACAACTTAAGTACTATCGGCTCAAATCTTCCGGTGGACATCATAACTGTATCGAATCATTGTGGGCAACCTAAGATATTTGGTGCATACCCGATCTAACTCATACCCGATCTAACTTGGTATATTCAGTTGGATCGTGAGTCGTTTCATGGAGAACCCCACGACCAAAAACATGAGCGTCGTCAAGCAAATCTTGCTCTATGTGAAAGACGCTGTCAATCTTGGTTGCACGTATAAAAAGGAAAACAAAGTATTAATCCATCAAGACTATTCAGACAATGACATGGTAGGTGATGTTGATGATCGGAAGAGCACATCAGGAATTGTATTCTACTTAGGTCAGAATTCTATTAGCTGGAGTTCTCAAAAAAAAAGTGGTGGCATTGACTTCATGTGAGGCAGAGTACATACCAGCGAGCACACCGGCTTGTCAAGGTGTGTGAATGAGAAGACTTCTAGCTTATCTTGCAAAGATGAGGTGCATAAAGTGTAACTAAAGACAAGCAAGCTATAATGTCATTGAGCAAAAATCCGGTTCATCACGAGTGGAGCAAGCACATAGACACCCGGTTCCACTATATTGGGACTGCGCTGAGAAGGGAATGATCGAGGTGAAACACGTGAACACCAACGATCAGCTTGCCGATATTTCTACCAAGAGACTGAAGTTCATCTGGATGAGGGAGAAAGTCGGAGTGCAAAAAAGTAAAGCAATGCAACCGGGTTAATTAAGGAGGTGAATATAAACGTTAATCTTGTTGCCGCGTGTAGAAGTAGATTAGGGATCAAGTATGAGTCCTAATAGAAGTATAATTTTTAGTCCTAGTGTAATCTTAGTCCATTCATAGATGTGTATAAAATCAGCCATAGGACTGCAGCTTGGAATAACAAAAATCCCAAGCCTGTGACAATCCAAATATCTAGTTTTTGGTTTGGGTTTTATTTCTCTGAGTCTGAAAATTTCTCGTCGGAAGGATCCTTTGCAAGTAGCAACCGATCTAAAGACTAGAATCCAACAAATTAAAGAAAGGATGAGAGAGAGAAATATAATTATCTCTTCTAATAATGCGGCCAACTTAAGATATCCTTGTTAAAGAGTTTGACGTTTATGGCAAATGCTGTGACGTCAACCTAATAAGAAAGTTTATGATACAATTTGCTTAGGCTGTTAGGCAATTGTTTAAGGCATAAGATAAAACACACATGACACCTTCCTTTTCTTTGCGGTGGCTGATTCTTTGTCTTGTTGGTGTTGGCAGGAGTCCTCTCCTCGGCACAGGGACAGGGAGGTCGCGCCCAAGATGAAATGGGAGCTAGAACAAAATGTTTGATGCTGCAAGAACCGTGAAATTCAGGGGCCCGCTTGCTTGGTACGACCGAGCACCCCAAACAGATAAAATATCGAGGAAATATAAGTAACTCGTCGGCATCCCAGTCGAGGAGGTCAGTATGAAGTAGATCGACGACTTCACGCTTAAAGAACTGCATGTGCAAACCATCTTTATTCAGACCTAGCCAGCAGCAGCCCCATGCCATCGTCCTGCGGGCTGCAGAAGAGAAGATGAACACAGCACCACGCCGGTCTTCCGGCGCTGAAGGAGCACACAGTCAACACCCATTGGGCCAAGATATATTGGACCTAAACATGGCCATGCTGCCACCTCCCGTGCAACCGTAGGTGTGATGCGCACAGCAGCCACGACCCATCGCCCTAGTTTCGGCCCAAGCAGGTTGGGCCCGCTGCTGCCACTGCATGCCATGGCAGCTGCCGATCACGCCGCTGAGGGACGACCACGTCCGCCGCCATCGTCCAGCGCAGTTGCACCTCATCTTCAACTCCGCAGGTCGCCTTGTGCGTACGTTCGTCGTCGTGCATCTCCGCACAGATGCTCCGCAACTGCGTGCCTTCCCAGCACTCCGCCACTACAGGAAATTTTTACTACGCCGACGGCCGGCCGTCGGCACAGCGACAAATTGCCGTCGGCACAGGCTGTGCCGACGGTGGCCGTCGGCGTAGCCCCCTCGGCGTATGTCCTCGTCGGCACAGCTCCGTGGCCGTCGGCACAGCTCTCCCCCTCGGCATAGTGTCTTCCAGTGGGCCCCACATGTCAGTCAACGGCCGTCTTCGATAACGGTCTAGCCTGGAGCTATGCCGATGGCCATGGAGCTACGCCGACGGCCTGGCCGTCGGCATATCCTAAAATATTTTTTATATTTTTTTTTAACTTTTTTTTAATCTTTGAATTGTTTGACTCCTTAATCTCTCGTTTTAATCATTTTAACACTATTTATAGTTAATAATTGATTAAATTGCAGTCTTAGTCAAAGTTTCCGTTCGGTCACCCATCCTAGCACTACTTCAGCTCTAGCACGCTTAACTTCCTCGTTCCTTCAGAATCTCTTCCCGCAAAGCAATTTACACATTGTTGTCAATACTATGATATCATTCCTATTAAGTTTTATATCATCATGTCACATGGTTGTATTTTTTGAACTTACAAGCAATTATTTAAGTAAACAACAATAAATAAGTAAAAATGTTTGATATCATTCCTATTAAGTCTTATATCATCATGTCACAATGAATTTGTCTTTTTCACCAGGGATAGACGGAAATGTTTGGGATTTCCGTGTTATGGTATTATCCATGTAAGGTGGTCTAGTATTTTTGAAAAATGTGACGGTAGTATTTTGAATTAGCCATTTGGTGGTTGCTTCACAAAACCGTCCGTTTTTGCACTAGGAAAATGGAAAACGGCTTTTTGGTGCGACGAAAAGGAAAACTTCCTCCTAACACATTGTTCTCCATCCCATGATGCATACATATGCACAATATGGACGCATTATCACAAACTATGCCTTCATTCTAGCCATAACATTGGTCATTTGACCCGAAAGCCAAGAAACCTCGAACGAGATAGGTCATTTTATGAAGGTTTTTTTGAGACATAATCAATATACTAAGTTTGATATTTTTCCTTCTAACTATGTCACATAATATGACACCACGCGAAGGTTTCATGTTGTTTGGATCGTTTTTGAATTTATAATGCCCGTTTTAAACTATCGTTAAACTTTGTCGAAGGGCGGGCATGGAGATTTTTAGCTCGGGGCTGAGACTCGCTAAACTTAAAGTGGATCTATGATGAAACAACATATTTTGAACCTAAAATGGTTTTTTTTTAAATCATGAGAATCCGATCATGTACCTGTAGTTCATATCTGACCCACTTCCTGCCGATTCGGCAGGAATTTGTCTTTTTCATCAGGGATAGACGGGAATGTTTGAGATCCCCCTGTTATGATATTACACATGTAAGATGGTCTAGTATTTTTGAAAAATGTGACGGTAGTATTTTGAATTAGCCATTTGGTGGTTGCTTCACAAAACCGTCCGTTTTTTGCACTCGGAAAATGAAAAACGGCTTTTTGGTGCGACGAAAAGAAAAACTTCCTCCTAAAATATTGTTCTCCATCCCATGATGCATACTTATGCACAATATGGACACATTATCACAAACTATGCCTTCATTCTAGCCATAACATTGGTCATTTCACCCGAAAGCCAAGAAACCTCGAACGAGATAGGTCATTTTGTGAATGGTTTTTTGAGACATAATCAATATACCAAGTTTGATATTTTTCCTTCTAACTATGTCACATAATATGACACCACGCGAAGGTTTCATGTTGTTTGGATCGTTTTTGAATTTATAATGCCCGTTTTAAACTATCGTTAAACTTTGTCGAACGGCGGGCATGAAGATTCTTAGCTCGGGGCTGAGACTCGCTAAACTTGAAGTGAATCTATGATAAAACAACATATTTTAAACCTAAAAATGATTTTTGTAAAAAATCATGAGCATCCGATCATATAACTGTAGTTCATATCTGACCCACTTCCTGCCGATTCGGCAGGAATTTGTCTTTTTCTCCAGGGATAGACGGAAATGTTTGAGATCCCCAAGTTATGAAATTATCCATGTAAGGTGGTCTAGTATTTTTGAAAAATGTGACGGTAGTATTTTGAATTAGCCATTTGGTGGTTGCTTCACAAAACCGTCCATTTTTTGCACTCGGAAAATGGGAAACGACTTTTTGGTGCGACGAAAAGGAAAACTTCCTCGTCAAACATTTTCCGTCATCCCATGATGCACGGTTATGCATAATATGGAAACATTATCACAAATTATGCCTTCATTCTAGCCATAACATTGGTCATTTGACCCGAAAGCCAAGAAACCTCGAACAAGATAGGTCATTTTGTGAAGTTTTTTTGAGACATAATCTATATAACAAGTTTGATATTTTTTTTCTAACTATGTCACATAATATGACACCACGCGAAGGTTTCACGTTGTTTGGATCGTTTTTGAATTTATAATGCCCGTTTTAAACTATATATAATGTTTTATATTTTACTTAATTTTTTTATAAACGTGTAATATTTGAGTGTAGATAGATAGGTCTTATTTTTCTGCAAATTTTGATATATTATTTATATTTTTCTGAATTAGAATAATTTAGTTATGATTTTTCAAAAAATAATAAGATAAAAGGAAAAAATCTGGAGGCTAGTCTGTGCCGACGGCCAGCCTGTCTGCCTAACGCCGTTTCCATCGCCGTGTCTAAACTGGGGCTACACCGAGGGCTATATCTACGCCGAGGGCCACCGTCGGCACAACCTCTTTACTACGCCGACGGCTACCCTCGGCACTGTCACCTACGCCGACGGCCAGACTGGTCAGCTGGCCATGAAAGGTAGCTACGCCGACGGCCCCGATATTTAGCCGTCGGCGTAGCCGGCCGACCGGCGGCGCCTTACTTCTTTCCTGTAGTGCGCATTCGGCGAGATGGACGCCACCACCGCCGCCGGCCAGGCGAATCAGGCTAATGGAGAGTGCTTGGCTAGGTAAGCTCTAGAGTCGCCCGAGCAGAGGCGACCCGGGAGGTGCGGAGTCTTAGAGTTAGGTGGCCACTTTTCTACCACTTGCACGCTTAATCCGAGAGGTTAGAGATTTAGCTAACGTTAGTATAGACATTTATCATTTGTAAATGTAGAGCGTTCGCAAGACAGAGTCCAGAACTGTTGCGTGGTTTGGTTCACAGAACCGTCTCGTGTACACTGATCTGTAGCTTTTCTTCAGTTAATCCGAATGCACTGTGATGAAAATAACACAAACTTCCATTTTCAGAAACATCTTGTAAAAAAAAACCAAAAAGCTGACCGACATGGCACATGCTGCAGCATGGAGGAGAGACCGACGACGTCTCCACTATTTTGTTTGGACGTGCCTAGCTCTCGGTTGATCGAGAGTTACCTTAACTCTCGATCGATGGATTTTCGTCTCTTGGGCTCTGATATTCCACATGTAACTAAAAGCCCAATAACAAGAAAAAACAATAACCAGTCTCTTGCAGAGGCTGGGTGTAATTTGTATCCTCTGATATTAATATATGCTTCTTTCTAAAAAAAACAAATTAAATATGAAAAAACTTAAATATTGGATGCGGCGGTTGGCTAAAAATTTATCCAATTCTTGGACGATTGGCCCGACTGGTACATCTACTTTCTTCTGTGGACTTTTAACTAGGCTTTTTTCCTATGCTTTTTAACTACATAATTGCAAGAGAATAAAAAATTGTAATTACACAAAAAAAATTGCACACTTACATGCAATTATGTGTCCACAAGCAAAAAAAACAGTACGTTTTTCTGGTGCATAAAATTGCACGTACATGTGAAAGACACATTCAAATTGCACGCATTTATGCAATTGCACTCATATGTGTAATTGAATATATGTGCAAACTTTCCGCAAAAAAAAAATATGTGCAAACACATATAAAAAATAGCAAGAGTTTTCAATTGCACACATATACGCAATTGGGGATATATATGCAATTGCACGTAAATAGCATTGGTTTCCAAATTACACACATATATGCAATTGCGCAATTTTGTGCAATTACACATATATGTACAAACCGCACATAAAAATACGAGGGTTCTCAATTGCACACATATGCGCAATTGCACACATTAAATAACAATTACATATATGTTGTTACACGACTATATACAATTACATACACAATTAATTGAAAACACTTAAAAGATAAAAAGCCCACCGTTAACAACAAAAAAGCAGGAAAAAGGCTAATAGTCAATAACAAGAAGGCCTACAAGTCCACGCAAGGTAACAGGCCACCAAAAGGAAAAAGAGACAAATGCAGTCACGTGCAAATCTCTCTACGGCAAAGTTAGACCGAACGTGAGCTAGAATCGATCGAGAGCTAACTTATTTCTCGGTTAGCCGAGAGTTAGCAAAAGGGATTTTTTTTTACCTTTCTACAATAGCGTGCAAGAGATACAGAAATGGCAAGACGAAGCTGTCACGCAACGCGCTCTCGCTGGCTCGCAGCCGGTTGCAGAATTTTTTGCTGCAAACGGTGGAGCAAGCCTGGCCCCACCTGCGGACTTTACAGTCACGGTTGCGCAATGACAGGTTTACCCTCGGCCTTTTTACTCAACTTCGACAGCACCCGGCATTGTACTGTGCTGGCTTGAGTGGCAGAAGGTAGGAGCCCGAACTAATAAATCAGTAATGCTATACTTACGGGCTCAAACCTACGGATTACAATTTACGGACTGAGTTGGAGGAAGCCGGTTGGTGCAAAATTAAGGAGGAGGTGGGCCAAGTTTTTCAACCATTTCTGTTTGCATGCCACGTTCATCCGTATGTCTCATTCCGTAAGTCCATTCCGTAAGCCTAGCATTATTGCTAATAAATCCCCAAAGAAACCCCATACAAAACCTTGCTGCCACTGCCACCCATCAGTGCCACTCGCAGCTACTGCAACCTTTTGTCTCCGCCGCACCAGCGCCTCGCCGCCGGCCAAACCCAGGGCAGTGGGCCCGTCCAAGGGGCTGTGCGGGCTGGGCGACCGCACAGGGCCCCCAAATTTTTGGGCCCGGTGTCCCTAGCCCAGCCCAGCCCTGGCCTGGAAGTCCCCTGTTCTTTGGAGTATCTCGGGATGGCCAGCGTGGAGTCCCGTGTCCCCCATTTCTAATGGACTGAAATCCCAACAGCTTTTCTGTAGCTCACCCCGATGGGCTAGGCTAGATGGCCCCATTATATTAGGCAACAGGCAGTGTGCCCCCGCTCACTAATTCTGCACATATGCACGCGCCGTCACATGAGTTCGATTGAATCAAGGAATTAGGTCTGACTCAAATCTCGGTTGATTTTTTCAAGAAAAAACTACCCATTGAAACCGATCGATCTAATCGCTGGAAGATGCCAGCGCCTGCCACCAGAATGCGTCCTGTCATGCCTCAGTCTAGTACGACCGATTTGACCGAACGCCCTTTGATCTACAGGCAGCATTCGTGCTGCCCGTTTCGCCATTGTTGTTTGGGACAACTCACTCGCCCTCCAGTCATTGGCTTCTGATGGTTCCATCCAGAATTCCGCTCAAGGTCAGATTTTCCAAATATAAGTTGCTGAAATTGCAATTAAGTTCTAGCATAACACAACAAATATATAATCGATGGATTAGTACACTTGAGAATGATGTCTTGATGAAGATTTCATTTCGAGAAATAGCAGATGCTTTTTGGTAAAACATGAGGATTATTAATTATTTAAGTGCTAGATTTACTTTTTTAGCTTTAATATATGATCCTATATTTTTGTATATATATTGTATGAAGTGGGAAATACTTAACTCATATAATTAAGTGAAAGTATGGTTTTTTATTAGCTATACACTTTTAAAAATTAGGGTTCTACTTTACAGTTCGCACCGGGGCCCCGAATTTCTAGAGACGGCCCTGGGCAGTGGGAAGCATGGCGGAGCGTGGCCAGTTCAGGATTACCTGCCCGATCGTCTTGGGGATCTTCTCCCTCATCCACGCCGCCAACGAAGTCGAGGCCCCTACCTCTGTACTCCATCTCCTCTCCAATCTCGCAATACTACCTTACCTATGATTAACTAGCGGGTGATTCATCATCTTACTGATTTCATCACTGTTTTTCTGGACTAGGCCGTTCCCACGCCCTGCAGAAGGCCGAACGGCTCGACCCGGCCGCCAGCGGCCCTGGCCCTAAGTTCAAGGCCGCCCTCCTGACCTGCAGAGACCGGAAAGAGTAAGGAATTACTTGCACTTCTAATCCTTGGGTTCTTTCAATCCCCCAATTCAATCCACCGGTTTCCGAAGGCTAATATATTAGCTCTGCCCCCGCGATCTATCTATTTCCAGGACGACTTGCGGACACTAAATGGGAGGGTGCACAGCACCGACGCTCGAGAGATGAAATTTTTCTACAGCAAGTACAACAAGAGGTACATCCAGCAGAAGCTTCGCACTCCCAGTGACCCCAGCAAGGATCAGCTGTGAGTAGCCACTCGATTCACTTCCATCTTCTAGTTCGTTGGAGAGAGGATTTACCCCTCCTAGGTTGGGCCCCCGGCACCATCGCAGCCGGAGATTTCTTGGAGATTCGTGTAAAGTCTGTACGGTCAAAGCTTTGTGTACTTTTGCATTTTAACCCTTGAAAAATCTTAGATTTAAAATATAATCCACGCGGAGAGGATAAATTCGGGCTTTCCGTGCTCCAGACTGCACGAGACCACCCTGTCTTTTTATCCTCCACCTACCCCGAACACGCTCCCCTCCATCGCGTCGCCGTGCCTCCTCCTCCTCCCTGATAGACGCCCACCGCCCACCACCTCCTCCTACGTGCCCCAGATGGGGGAGGCGCCATGGAGCAGCAAAGCTGCCTACAAGTGTGGAGGATTGGAGGATTGCCGGCTCCAACCAGATTTGAAGGATAGGAGGCCTCTTCTTTTCCTTTATTTGTTCTTTTATTTTTGCTCCTTTTTCTTTCTTTTTTCTTCGTGCTTTTGTATTTTTTGTTTGGATCCAGTTCTAGTTCATGCGATTTTGTATGAATCTTTGATGGATCTGTGATGGATCTTTTTTTTTCTTCATGATTTTGGACACGTATCTAAGTTTCTCTATTATGTTTTACCACTGTGAATCTTGTATGATATCACTGCGAATCTTGTATGTATTATCAAGTTTTGTGTGGCACGAATATGGGGCGATGGGAGTACGATTTTTTACATGTATGGTTCTTGTGTGAATCTTGATTTACTTGAAAAAATACTAAGAATCTGTAATGAAACATTGTTGGATCTAATACGTTGTTGAAAAAATACTAAGAATCTTGATTTACATATATTTTTTTGGTATTAATCTTATTAATGTGGATTTAAGAAAATCAACGTAAAAAAATACTTTGGTTGCAAATAAAAATCATGGTAGATCTGTTAATGAGGGGAGTGACAGTGAGATAGTGTTAAAAACTTGTTATAAAATCAGATTATATAATGTGTGAAATCTTGTGAATCTTGTATGAAACGTTCTTGATATTAATTTTGGTTGATGCAGATTGTTGTTATTAGTGATAACAAACGTTCTTACAAAAAATAATAATCAAGTTTGATTGTTGTTAGTAGTTTTAAAAAAGTTCTATTGAAGAGTCATTTGAGTTTCGGTGTTGCCCATGTATCTTAAAAAAATTATTTTGGAAAAAGTATGAAACTCGTACAATATTTCTAGAAAAGTTCTTAAAAAATATTCTATGAAATATTGTTGAGTATTATTGAAAAAATAATTATGTAAGAAATTGTTGATTACATTATATGAATATCTCTTGGCAGAAACAAGTTTGTAAAACATGTGAATCTTGTATGAAACTTGAATCTAAGATGAAACAAAGTAAGAGTGTCTAAATATTGTTAAATAAAAAGTAGAAAAATAAAATTATCAAAAGAGATTGTTGAAAAACAAATTATATTAATTGTTGAAAAAAATATAAAACTTGTACGACAAGTTTATAAAGCGTCTTGAATCTTGTATAAAACTTGAATCTAAGATGAATCAAAGTAAGAGTGTCTAAATATTATTAAATAAAAATAGAAAAATAAAATTATCAAAAGAGATTGTTGAAAAACAAATTATATTAATTGTTGAAAAAATATAAAACTTGTACGGATATTTCTAGAAAAATCTTATCTTAAAAAATTATATGAAATATTGTTGAATATTATTGAAAAATAATTATGTAAGAAATTGTTAATTAAATTATATTAATTAGATTGGCTGATTAAACTGGCTAATTAAATAAACAAAGATGTATCTGTGAATCACGTTCTTTTCGTTGAAGAAATGTATAAAACAAAAAAAAGAAAAACTGGGGGCTAATAAGCAAAACAGCAATAAACTTGAGAAGTAAGGTGGGAGGGTTGTTCTGTAAAAGTTGTAGCACGAATCTCCAAGAAATAAACGGCAAAGATGGTGCCGGGGGCCCCTCCTACGGGGGGAATTGCATTGCCCTAGTTCGTTGCGTTGTTCTTGGGTTTTTTTCCTGCTCGGTCCATCTGTGCGCGCTGTGTGACGATGGGATGTTTTGCTCTGCTTCACCGACCAGCGACCAGTGCTCGGGTCATTGGAATGTATCGGACTGCAACGGCCCTGTTCGAGGTCTTGAAGGGATTCTCGTCGCCATCTCCTCGGGTTGATGATCAGGTGACTGTGCAGCACCGAAACGGGAACGGAAGCCAGGAGCACGCTGTTACCCGACGTGCTGCGTAGCGTGGCGGCGGAGGAAGCAAACCTAAGCAAAACGAGTGGCTGTAGTACAATCAATGTAGTGGCATGGCCATGAGTTTGAGTGTTGGATTATTAGGCATAATTTTCACGATTAATTCTAAAATATAAATCATGACAAAACCAGCTACTAACTCATGTAACTCGAACATACTAGATGTACTAAACAACAGGATGATCGAAAACAAACAGCAGCTTAACATGTACTTGCAGAACATGATGAATAACCAAACAGGATCACATAGCACGTACCGTTCGGTTGTCGTAGTAGAAACTTTGGGGAAGAGTGATCGCAGCAGATGGCGGCAAACGGCGGCGGCACCTCGACTTGGATGGAAGGCGATCCGTGATGGAGAACTCGAGCGATCGCGGAGCGCTTCCCAAAACCTTATTCGCCTCTCCGCATGTGATCATAAGGGCGAGTGGTTCCGAGACCTGCTCTCCGTCCGCGGTGCACGCCGCAAGCGGGATGGAGTAGACTACGGATCGCATAAATAGAGAGGATGGCAAAACCGTAGATTGGTTTTCGGTGGTGTTGTGGCGGTAGCCACAGACTTTATATAGAGCTCAGAAACCCTAACGGAGGCGAACGTGGGCGGGTCCATGTTACGACGCTCGTCGGATTAAGAGCTCACGATCCGGAGCGACCGAATAAGCTAATCGCTTGACACGTCATCAAAACCTCACAGCTTTCTGAGCAGAAAATAAAGCGCTCGGAGAGTCCGCAACCGCTTGGCTGCTGGTCGTGGACGAGACGAGCGGGCGGGCGGGCGAGCGGCGGCGTCGTCGTCGGAGGAGCGCGCGTGTATCTCTCTTATTGCTACTCACTTATAAAGTGGTGCAACACTCCACCTTATAAGGTGGTGCAACTCTCCTCCAACTTTCCATGTGAAACTAAACTTGAGCTCTCACTCCACTTCCATGTGAGCTGTCACAAACATGGGCCCAAACACATATGGGTTGCCACAAATTTGGGCTTTGTGATTTAGGGAAAATCTGAAATACACATGGGCCTAAATGGATTAGCCCCATTATTTCTAACAATCCCCCACCAGATCTCAAATGCCCATTTGAAGATTTGTCATTCCTTGCTACTTGTTTATATACCAGTGTTTCAGCAGAGACTGTTAAGTTGAACTTCCGCCTAGAATCTTGAACTACGTCTATCAACAACTTGAACAATGGACGAACCTTGAATTGCAAGTTTGATGCCAATAGATTTCGCTCAAAATCATAACTAGTACTTGGCTGTCAGTAGCCTACCCCGCGGGTTGGAGCATATGCGTCATACTCCCTGGTCTCTTCATGAGTTTACTAGAGATCACCCAAATCTCATAGACCGCGACGCTGATCGAGCTCATATAGGTGTGTTCTTTCAAGAATGCCTGTAGAGAGCATCTTTGCTAATTAAAGCCAACAGAAACACATTAAGGCATGTTGCCAACCTGCCTTACAGATTATGAGAGTCATGCATCTTCACATAGAGAGGGTTACAAAATACTCTCCTTAGTCAAACCACTAGATTGTTCTTCCCAGGTCCTAATTCATAGGATCTCCGATCACATAGGTTGGGTTACCACTAAGGTGTGACATCCATGGGTCTCAACCCCATCTCCCTCGATGCACTTCCTATCACATTTCGTGATAGTCCCTTTGTAAAGGGATCTGCCAGGTTTTTGTCTGTTTGAATATACGTAACAGTTATTACTCCGGAGTTTCTCAATTTCCTGACAGATTTCAAACGTCTCTTCACGTGTCTTGATGACTTCGCGTTATCCTTAGAATTGTTCACTTTGACAATAAAAGTTTGGTTGTCACAATTCAAAAGGATTGCCGACACAGGTTTCTCAACCACAGGCAAGTCCATCAAGAGCTCACGCAACCATTCTGACTCAACAGTGGATGTGTATCAACTATGGAGGTGGCGCAGGGCAAGAGGGGCGACGGCCTGGGGCCCAGCCGAAATGGGGGCCCATATTTGGTACACAGTATATATAGGGAAAGAGGGGTAGAAAAAAGAAATAGGCCCCTCCAAAAAAACAAAGCACGCATTGACGCAGAGGCACATCCACACTTGACGTTCCATTTTCTCGATCGAATCACGCATTGGGCCCTCGCTTCGCCCGGTCGCCCTGGATCTCTATTTCCCTTCCTTAATCACGCACGCGTCAGTGTTTTCAATCTCTAATTCTCAATGCCTTGACTGAATTTTCTTTCCTTTTACAACACTTGCAGCCAGTACTTCCGTTGTTAATGTGTCATGTTCGCTTATTCATAGAGGATATTGTTAGTCCCCACTATTGAATTTAAGATAGCCTGGTTTTGAAGGCTTTGAGTTTTGCTAATCTGCTACAACCTTGGTGTTCTCCAAACAAGTTGCCCAAGAAGCATCCATCAGATGTTTTCCCTCCGTTCAGAAATAACTGACTTGGGTTTGTCTAAATTCGAATATATCTAGACGTATTTTATGTATAGATACATTCAAATCTAGATAAACTTAAATCAATTATTTCTGAACGGAGGGAGTATTATTTGCGCCTTGTAGCAGCTTTCATGATAGTTGATTTGGACCAAAAGCAAGAAAATTTATCAGATATTTTATTCCAATAAAAAATTATCAGTCTTTATGACTTTAATATATTTACCCATCAATATGTGGAATCAGAAAGAAAGATTTGCTGGGCCCATTGATGGAGTTTGCCCTGGGCCTCTGAAATCCAAGAGCCGGCCCTGACCTCGTCAATATGGTTTGTCTACAAGACCTCCATGACACTGCGCCACCTCCAAGGGTAAACACATACCCGCTCGTGGCGTAGAGTTCATCAACGTCAGAGACCCAATTCAAATCACTATATCCTTCAAGCACAGCAGGATTCCCTGAATAGTGAATCCCATAGCTCATTGTACCACATAGATAGCGCATGACCCTTTCAAGTGTTGGAGATATGCCCTAGAGGCAATAATAAATGTAGTTATTATTATATCTTTGTGTTTATGATAAATGTTTACATTCATGCTATAATAGTATTAACAAGGAAACATTAATACTTGTGTGATTTGTAAACTTAATTTGAAGTCCCTAGTAAAGCCTCTATATAATAATAGCTTGTTGGTTAATAGATGATTGTGGTTTCCCTATCATGAACATTGAGATGTTATTAACAACAAGATCATATCGTTAGGAGAATGATATGGTGGAGATACTCCTATAGATAAGCGTAGCATAAAGATCAAGTCATTTTAATAGTTCAATTGCTATATGCTTTCTGATACATAGTAATCTAATTCCTTCGACCATGAGATCATGCATATCACCTTTACCGGATGGATGCTTTGATGACATCAAACACCACACCGTAACTGGGTGGCTATAAAGGTGGCATTGAGTGTTCGGAAAGTATTGGTTGAAACACATGGATCAAGAGTGGGATTTGTCCATCCATATGACGGATAGATATACTTTGGGCCCTCTCGGTGAAATGTCATCCAATTAGTTTGCAAGCATGTGACTGGCTCACAAGGGATCATATATCACGGGAACGAGAAAAGAGTACTTATCGGTAACGAGGTTGAACTAGGTATGCAGAGATACCGACGATCATAAGCTCGGATAAGTAAACTATCGTGAAACAAAGGGAAATTGATATCGTATGTAAGTGGTTCATTCGATCGCAAAGTAATTGTAGAAATATGTGGGAGCCATATGAATTTCCAGATTCCTCTATTGGTTATTGTTCGGAGAAGTGTCTCGATCATGTCCGCATAATTCACGAACCGTAGGGAGACACACTTAAGGATTCGACGTTGTTTGAGTAGTTATGGAATGATGAGAAAGAGTCTGAATGTTGTTCGGAGTCTCGAATGGGATTCGGGATATCACGAGGAGATCCGGAATGGTCCGGAGAATAAGATTCATATAAGGAAAGTCCCGTTTCGGAGTTGGAGAATGATTCCGGTGTTTTCATCGGGAATGTTCTAGAAGGTTCCGGAATGTCCGGCACTCCGGAGGGGAAGGGTACATGAATGTGTTATATCAAGTTGGTATGATTGCATCATGTACTAAGTGTCATCGCTGAACAAAATAAAGGATTAAATCAAATCCTTGTTTGAAAAGTCAAACGGCTATTTTTGGGAAGTGGAAAAACAGGAGGAAACCGAGTTGGGGAGGAGTCCCTCCTCCCCACCGCCGGCGCCCCACCAAGCCGAGTTGGGGAGGGACTCCTCTCCCTCCCCTTGGCCGGCCGGCCCCTCCACCTATATAAGGAGGGGCAGGGCTCCCTCCTAGAGACACACAAGATCCTCTCCTCAAAACCCTAGTACCAAGCCGCCGCCGGCCCTAGGGGCACTCGCCGCCGCCTAGGTGAAACCCTAGCCGCTGGCCTAGCCCCCTCCTCGGCGTGTCTAAATCCTAGATCGTCGAGGGACTCTCTCATACTCCACCATACTCGCTCTGGCTTAAGGCGAAGCCCTGCAAGATCTCCCCTCTACTTCCGGTACCACGCCAGTTGCCGGGAATCGCGAGAGTGCTACAACCTCCTCTCTTTGGAACAAGGAGAGGAAGGTCTTCGTCGAGTCGAACGTGTGACCGATCATGAGCGCCGCCGAACGCATCGCCGGAAGGATCGTCTATGCGATCTTGAGATCGGGAAGAGTACGAATACATCACCCACGAGAATCCGCTCTCGTTAAACACTTTGGAATCTTCGAGGGTGAGTTATTCTATCGACTCGTTGCTACAATCTAGTAGATAGATCTTGGCTTGTTTGTTTGTATGCGGTAGAAATTTTTTGTTTTCCATGCTACGAAACCCTACATCAAGTGCATGCCAATGATCAATACCCGGGTTAGACATGAACCTACTCAACTTGCTCACAGCAAAAGAGATATCGGGTCTTGTAGCGCTTGCTAAGTACATGAGAGAACCAACAACTTGTGAATATTTAGCTGATCTGTTGGTTCCTTCTTATTCTTTCGTAATGTCAAACTGGGATCATAAGGTGTTGGAGAAGTCTTGCCATCATTAAAGCCAAATTGGCTCAAGACCTTCTCAACATAATGAGATTGCGTTAAAGTAATCTCATTCTCGTTCTTAATAAGCTTGATGTTCAGAATGACATCAGCCTCTCCCAGATATTTCATATCAAAACTCTTTGACAGGAAAGACTTGAATTCATTTATCACTTTCATGTTTGTACCAAAGATCATGTTTGTACCTCACTCGGAAGACTCAGTACTCCACAGTCCAGTGTGCTATCTTGTATGGTTTAGAATCGGAGCTTCAGAAAAGGTTTGAGAATTCAGACCCATATGATATTGTCGAGGATCTCAAATTGATCTTTGAGACTCATGCGGCAATTGAAAGCTATGAGGCTTTTGAAAAGTTCTTTAACTGCAAGATGGAAGAGGGCAGCTCCGTCAGTGAGCATGTGCTTAAGATGTCTGGGCACGCAAACAAACTTCAAAGCTTCGGTATTGTGATTCCAAATGCTTTGGGGATTTACCGCGTCCTCCAATCACTACCACCAAGTTACAAGAACTTTGTGATGAACTACAACATGCAGAACATGAACAAAGAGTTGCCAGAACTGTTTGCTATGTTAAAGTCTGCAGAAGTGGAGATCAAGAAAGAGCACCAAGTGTTGTTGGTCAATAAGACCACCAAATTCAAGAAAGGCAAGTCTAAGCAGAAGGGACACTTGAAGAAGGGTGGTAAGAAAGTTACCACGCTGACGAAGAAGACCAAGGCTGGACCTAAGCCTGATACCGAGTGCTTTTACTGCAAGGGAGAAGGTCACTGGAAGCGGAATTGTCCAAAGTACTTGGCGGATTTGAAGAACGGCAACATCAAGAAGAAAGGTATATCTAATATACATGTTATTGATGTGTATCTCACTAGTACTCGTAGTAGTGCCTGGGTATTTGATACTGGTTCGGTTGCTCATATTTGTAACTCGAAACAGGTGCTGCAGAATAAACGGAAGCTAGCGAAGAATGAGGTGACGATGCGCGTGGGAAATGGATCAAAGGTTGATGTGATCGCGGTCGGCACGCTACCCCTTCATCTACCATTGGGATTAGTTTTATACTTAAATAATTGTTATTTGGTGCCTGTGTTAAGCATGAACATTATATCGGGATCTTGTTTATTGCTAGACGGTTACTTGTTTAAGTCCGAGAATAATGGTTGTTCGATTTATATGAGTAATATGTTTTATGCACATGCACCTTTGATAGATGGTATATTCTTGTTGAATCTCGATAGTGGAAATACACATATTAATAACATTGAGGCTAAACGTTTGAAATCGAGCGATAACTCGACCTATATGTGGCACTGTCGTCTTGGTCACATTGGAGTGAAGCGTATGAAGAAACTCCATTCCGATGGACTTCTTGAATCACTTGATTTCGAATCACTTGAAAGATGCGAAGCATGTCTGATGGGTAAAATGACTAAGACTCCATTCTCTGAATATGATGGAGCGAGCTACGGACTTATTGGAAATCATACATACCGATGTGTGTGGCCCAATGAGTGTAGCATCGTGCGGTGGTTATCGTTATGTTCTTACCTTCACGGATGATTGAGTAGATATGGGTATATCTATTTCATGAAACATAAGTCCGAAACTTTCGAGAAGTTTAAGGAATTTCAAAGTGAGGTAGAGAATCAACGTAACAAGAAGATTAAATTTCTACGTTCTGATCGTGGAGGTGAATATCTAAGTTACGAGTTTGGCGAGCATTTGAAGAAATGCAGAATACTTTCACAATTGACACCGGAACACCACAGGTAATGGTGTGTCCGAACGTCAGAATCGAACTCTCTTAGATATGGTTCGCTCTATGATGTCACTTCTGATTTACCTCTATCATTTTGGGGTTATGCATTAGAAATGCCGCATTCACTTTAAATAGGGCACCATCTAAATCCGTTGAAACGACACCGTATGAATTATGGTTTGGGAAGAAACCTAGATTGTCGTTCCTTAAAGTTTGGGGATGCGAAGCCTATGTAAAGAAGTTATAGCCGGACAAGCTTGAACCCAAAGCGGAAAAATGCGTCTTCATAGGATACCCGAAGGAAACTACTGGGTATACCTTCTATCATAGATCCGAAGGCAAAATCTTCGTTGCCAAGAATGGATCCTTTCTAGAGAAGGAATTTCTCTCGAAAGAAGTGACTGGAAGGAAAGTAGAACTCGACGAGGTTGTCGAACCTTATCTCGAAATTGCGAGTAGCGCAGCGCCGGAAGAAGTTCCTGTGGTGCCTGCACTAGTTAGAGAGGAAGCTAATGATGATGATCATGAAACTTCGGTTGAAGTTGCTACAGAGCCTCGCGGGTCAATGAGAACTCGTACCACTCCAGATTGGTATGATCCCGTTATGAGTGTCATGTTGGTGGACAACACCGATGACCCTGAGACATATGAGGAAGCGATGATGAGCCCAGATTCCAATAAATGGCAAGAAGCCATGAAATCCGAGATTGGATCCATGTACGAAAACCAAGTATGGACTTTGGTGGACTTACCAGATGGCGGAAGGTCACGAGAACAAATGGATCTTCAAGAAGAAAACAGATGTCGATGGTAATGTTATCGTTTATAAAGCTCGACTTGTCGCAAAAGGGTTTCGACAAATTCAAGGAGTTGACTACGATGAGACTTTCTCACAGAGCAAAGCTAAAGTCTGTGAGGATTATGTTAGCAATTGCATATTATGATTATGAGATATGGCGGATGGATGTCAAACAAAGCATTCCTCAATGGAGACATTGATGAAGAGTTGTATATGATGCAACCCAAAGGTTTTGTCAATCCTAAAGATGCTAACAAGGTATGCAAACTTCAACGGTCCATCTATGGATTGAAGCAAGCATCCCGTTGGAATCAACGTTTTGATAAGGTGATCAAAAGTTTTGGTTTTATACAAACTTATGGAGAAGCTTGTATTTACAAGAAAGTGAGTGGGAGCTCAGAGCATTCTTAATACTATATGTAGATGACATATTGTTGATTGGGAATGATGTAGACCTTCTTAATAGTTTCAAGGAATATTTGAATAATAGTTTTCAATGAAGGATCTTGGCTAAGCACTTACATATTAGGCATAAAGATTTATAGAGATAGATCGAACGCCAAATATCATTGTCACAAAGTACATATTTGGACAAAGTTCTAAAGAGGTTTGAATTGAAGATAGCAAGAAAGGGTTCTTGCCATGTTGCCCAATACGACCTTGAAGTAAAACTCAAAGTCCGACATCTAAGTAAGATAGAGAAAGGATGAGTAAGACTCCCTATGCCTCAGCCATAGGATCTCTAATGTATGCCATGCTATGTACTAGACCCGACATTGCATATGTCGTTAGTTTAACTAGCGTATATCAAAGTGATACAGAGTGGATCATTGGACAACGGTCAAAAACATCCTTAAGTACTTGAGAAGAACTAAGGATATGGTTCTTTCTTATGGAGGTGATGAACAGCTCGTTGTTAATGGTTACACCGATGCTAGTTGGAACACCGATCCGGATGATTCTAAATCGCAATCTGGATACGTATTTATTTTGAATGGTGCAGCTAGTCGGAGGAGTGCAAAGCAAAGCGTTGTGGCGAGATCCTCAACTGAATCGGAATACATGGTCGCTTGGAGGCTTCACAAGAAGCGATATGGATGAAAGAGTTCATTACGAGCTGGTGTGGTTCCTAGTACTGGACCCAATGTCTATCTACTGTGATAACATGGGTGCCATAGCCAATGCGCAAGAACCAAGGTCACACAAGAAGCTGAAGCACATCAAGCTACGTTTTCACGCTATTCGAGAACATATCCAAGATGGGGATATAAAGATTTCCAAAGTACACACATATCTGAATGTGGCGGATCCGTTGACTAAACCTCTCCCGAGGGCAAAACATGACTAGCACCAAACTGCCATGGGTGTTTGGTATATTACCATGTAATCTAGATTAGATGATTTAGTGCAAGTGGAGATCGTGGAGATATGCCTAGAGGCAATAAATGTAGTTATTATTATATCTTTGTGTTTATGATAAATGTTTACATTCATGCTATAATAGTATTAACAAGGAAACATTAATACTTGTGTGATTTGTAAACTTAATTTGAAGTCCCTATTAAAGCTTGCTGGTTATAAGATGATCACAGCATTTCGACATCAAGACTGCCCGGGCATGAATGTATATCGTTGATTGCATCATGTACTAAGTGTCATCGCTGAACAAAATAAAGGATTAAATCAAATCCTTGTTTGAAAAGTCAAACTAGAATTCGATTAATCCTTTATTTGGAACAGCGATGACACTTAGTACATGATGCAATCATTCCAACTTGCAATGACACATTCATGTACCCCTTCCCCTCCGGAGTGCCGGACATTCCGAACCTTCTAGAACATTCATGAAAACACCTAATCATTCCTAACTCAAACGGACTTTCCTTATATGAATCTTATTCTCCTGACCATTCGGATCTCCTCGTGATATCCAGGATCCCATCCGAGACTCAACAACATTCGCCCTTTCTCATCATACCATAACTACTCAAACAACGCCGAACTTATGTGTCTCTCACTTCGTGAATTATGCGACATGATCGAGACATTCTCCTAACAATAACCAATAGAGGAATCTGGAAATTCATATGGTTCTACATATTTCTACGATTACTTTATGATCGAATGAACCACTTACATACGATACCAATTTCCCTTTGTCTCACGATAGTTTACTTGTCCGAGGTTATGATCGCTTCAGATCTCGCATACCTAGTTCAACCTCGCTATCGATAAGTACTCTTTCTCGCTCCGTGATATGTGATCCCTTGTGAGCTACCACATGCTTGCAAGCTAATTGGATGACATTCCACCGAGAGGCCAGAGTATATCTATTCATATGGATGGACAAATCCCACTCTTGATCCATGTGTCTCAACCAATACTTTCCAACACTCAATGCCACCTTTATAGCCACCCTGTTACGGTGGTGTTTGATGTCATCAAAGCATCCTTTCAGGTAAAGGTGATATGCATGATCTCATGGTCAAGGATTTAGGTTACTATGTATAAAGCTTATAGCAAATGAACTATATTAAATGACTTGATCTTTATGCTACGCTTAACTATAGGAGTATGTCCATCACATCATTCTCCTAATGATATGACCTCGTTGTCAATAACATCTCTATGTTCATGATCAGAAACAATGATCATATATTAACCAACAAGCTAGTTTAACAAGAGGCTTTACTAGGACTCTTTTATGTTTACAAATCACACAAGTATTAATGTTTCGTTAATACAATTATAGCATGGTATGTAAACATTTATCATAAGTATGAAGATATGATAATAACCTACTTTATTATTGCCTCTTGGGCATATCTCCAACTCCCACTTGCACTAGAGTCAATAATCTAGTTTCAAACCTTTGTGTATTCAAAACCTATGGCTTTCCGATGTTGTATGTACACGATTGCTAGTGGTCAATCGATTCTGATCCGACACTTCCAGTCCGTGTGTAATTGCATGTCTTTGCGTCTCTATGCATCACTCATTCTCTAATGAGATGGCTTTGTATAATTTTGGTCCTTTGGTGAGACCTTTAGTTCTTTGGGGTTAAAACATGTTGATAATATTGTCACACAATATATCTTCATAGTATTATCCCGCTGTGAACTACACCTAGTTTTATAACAAACTACTTGACACAAATGCCCTCTTTAGCTGCTATAGTAGCAGTCATATACTTAGCCTTTTGTTGTAGTATCTGTCACAATGTCTTAACTTTGGAACTCATCCAAATCCATTATGGAACTTACTTTCCATTATATTGTGCCACCCTTAGTTTAGATTGAGATAAACTTAATTTGTACTTTGTGACAAAACTAGTATCAATGTAGTACTTTTACAATGAACTAACCATCTATTTGTCACTTCTACAAATAATATACTCTTAGTTCTTCCAAAAGATCATAAGAATATCCTTACTATTGTCCAATGATCATCTTATGAATCATTCTCGGTATATGCTCATAACATTTAGAGCATAGGACATATCCGATTTGTACATATCACAAAGATGATTGATATAAATACTCATTGTGATTTCATACATCAAGTATCAATCTATACTTGAATCTTTGTTTCACTTACCCTGTGTCAATACACTTGAATATATCATCAATATTGAACTCATTCAATCCTTTCTGTGCAACAAGAACCTTTCTTGTAGTTTCTATATTGAACTCATTCAATATATCATCTATGTACTTTTGGCACAACCAAATTAGCGTCTATTGATGCCAAATATTTGGGTTTTGCCTAAGCCTTTCATCGAGATAAAATTCTTAATATGTGTTAATAAAAGATACATCGTTTCCAATCAACAATATGTCTTCCACATAATGTATTAGAAATATGTCTTAGCGCTCCCACTTAATTTCTTGCAAATGCAAGCATCTTCATTGTCTCTGATGAAATTGAACTCTTTTAACAGTTTCATCATAGTGAAGATTCCAACTCCACAATGCTTACTTCAACCTGCGAGATCTTCCCTCTACTTACGACACCACGACGTCGTGCTTCCGGAATCGCGAGGGGAGAACTACAACCTCCGTTGCCTGCTGGAACAAGGGAGAGGAAGGTCTTCATCGAGTACCGAACGTGTGACCGACTACGGAAGCGCTGCCGGAACGCAGCGCCGGAAGGATCGTCTACGCGATCTTGAGATCGGGAAGAGTACGACTACATCACCCACGAGAATCCGCTCTCGTTAAACACTTTGGAATCTTCGAGGGTGAGTTATTCTATCGACTCGTTGCTACAGTCTAGTAGATAGATCTTGGCTTGTTTGTTTGTATGCGGTAGAAATTTTTTGTTTTCCATGCTACGAAACCCTACATCAAGTGCATGCCAATGATCAATACCCGGGTTAGACATGAACCTACTCAACTTGCTCACAGCAAAAGAGATATCGGGTCTTGTAGCGCCTGCTAAGTACATGAGAGAACCAACAACTTGTGAATATTTCAGCTGATCTGTTGGTTCCTTCTTATTCTTTCGTAATGTCAAACTGGGATCATAAGGTGTTGGAGAAGTCTTTCCATCATTAAAGCCAAATCGGCTCAAGACCTTCTCAACATAATGAGATTGCGTTTAAGTAATCTCATTCTCGTTCTTAATAAGCTTGATGTTCAGAATGACATCAGCCTCTCCCGGATCTTTCATATCAAAACTCTTTGACAGGAAAGACTTGACTTCATTTATCACTTTCATGTTTGTACCAAAGATCATAATGTCATCCACGTACAAACATAATATAACGCTATCGCCCCCACCATGGCGATAGTAAACACACCTATCAGCCTCATTAATGACAAAGCCAGCAGAAAGTAGAGTTCTGTCAAACTTCTCATGCAATTGCTTAGGTGCTTGTTTCAGGCCATATAAAGATTTCAATAACTTACACACCTTTAACTCTTCAACCTTTACCATAAACCCATCCGGCTGATCCATATATATTTCCTCTTTCAACTATCCATTAAGGAAAGATGTCTTCACGTCCATTGGATGAATGAGAAGACCATAAGAAGCAGTCAGGGATAGTAGTACTCGAATGGTGGTCAGTCTAGCGACGGGTGAATAGGTGTCGAAGTAATATTCGCCTTCTTTCTGTGTGTAGCCCTTAGCTACAAGACGGGCCATGTACTTCTCAATAGTATCATCAGGCCTTAGCTTCTTCTTAAACACCCACTTACATCCCACAGGTTTACAACCATAGGGTCGTTCTGATAATTCCCAAGTTCCATTAGAAAGAATCGAGTCCATCTCATTTTGGACAGATTCTTTCCAATCATCTGCATCAGGAGATGCATATGCCTCAGTAATGGATCTGGGAGTATCATCCACAAGGTACACGATGAATTCATTACCAAAGGATTTTGCAACCCTCTGTCTCTTACTCCTCGTGAGAGGTTCATCGTCATCCGTCTCAAGAAATTCCTCATATGGTTGTTCAGAATTCTCAATAGATGCACTAGATTTAGGAAGTTTTTCAGAAGAAATCCTACCAATGCTATGCATATCTTTCATAGGAAAAATATTCTCAAATAATGTTGCATCACGAGATTCCATTATAGTATCAACATGCATATCAGGTACCTTAGATTTAACCACTAGAAATCTATAGCCTACACTCTATGGAGCATATCCTAGAAAGATACAATCCACTGTCTTGGGTCCTAGCTTGCGTTTCTTGGGGATCGGTATGTTGACCTTCGCCAAACACCCCCAAGTGCGCAGATACGAAAGTGATGGTTTTCTCCCAACCCACTCCTCATAAGGGGTCTTTTCTTTATTCTTATTAGGAACTCTATCCAGGACATGACATGAAGTCAACAAAGCCTCCCCCCACCATGCCTTTGATAAACCAGCAGTGGCTAACATGGAATTCACCAAGTCAACAGGCGGTTTTTTTCTCTCAACCCCGCTTGATTGGGGCGAGTAGGAGGCCCTCTCATGAATAATTCTGTTCTGATGAATTCACAAATATTTTGGGAAAATACTCACCACCACGATCCGACCTAAGACGCTTGATCTTTCTCTCTAGTTGATTTTCAACTTTGGCCTTATAGATTTTAAAGTAGTCTAAAGCCTCATCTTTAGTTTGCAACAAATAAACATAGCAAAATTTAGTAGCATCATCTATCAACATCATGAAATATCTCTTTTCACCTTTTGTCAACACACCATTCATCTCGCATAGATCAGAATGTATGAGTTCTAGAGGTGCCAAGTTTCTCTCTTCGGCAGCCTTGTGAGGCTTTCGAGGTTGCTTTGATTGCACACAACTATGGCACTTAGAACCTTTGGCAATAGTGAAATTTGGAATTAAACTCATGCTGGACATCTCAGATATCAAACCAAAATTAATGTGACATAAACGAGAATGCCAAATACTGGTATCATCATTAACACCACCACAAATATGATTCACGGATTTATTACAAAACTCTGAAAGTGAAAATCGGAACAAGCCTCCGAACTCATAACCTTTACCAATAAATTGTCCATGTTTTAAAACAACGACTTTATTAGACTCTAAGACAACCTTAAACCCATCTCTGCAAAGAAGGGAGCCACTAACGAGATTCTTATTCATAGTAGGGACATGTTGCACGTTCCTCAGCTGCACGATCTTTCGGGAAGTAAACTTCAGATCCACCGTGCCAACACCACGAACAGAAGCATGTGATCCATTCCCCATTAGGACGGAAGAATCCCGAGCGACCTGATAAGAAGTGAACATAGAGATGTCAGCACACACATGAACATTAGCACCTGTATCAAGCCACCAACACGGTGATTGAAATACTGAAAGAATAGTAAATAAATTACCATACCCATCAGTATTGCTAGCGGTCACGACATTGACATTCTTGGCCTTTTTCCCTCTGTGGTCTGCGTGTTTTGGACAGTCCTTGGAAAAGTGGTCGGGCTCTCCACAAGTGTAACAAGACAGTCACTCTTGTCCATGTTCGTCTTCTTCTTGAAGGTTGTAGTCTTTACAGGCTTGTTAAAGGAGGGTTTGAAGTTCCCTTTGTTCTTGCCTACAGATTTGCCTTTCTGCACAAAGTTGGCAGTAGCATGACTCTCTCCTTTCTCAGTAGTGTCCTTAGCCCGAGCCTTCTCCTCAACATCAAGGGACGCCATCAGATTTTCAACTGATATCTCATGTCTCTTGTGTTTGAGAGTTGTGGCAAAGTTCCTCCATGAAGGGGGCAAGTTAGCAATAATGCAACCCGCCACAAACTTGTCGGGTAAGGTACACTTAAGGAGTTCGAGCTCTTTGGCAATGCACTGTATCTCATGAGCTTGTTGAACCACAGGAAGGTCCTTTGTCATCTTAAAATCATAAAATCTCTCCATGATATACAGTTCACTTCCAGCATCTACAACACCAAAATTTGCATCCAGTGCATCCCAGAGCTCCTTTCCGTCTTTTATGTGCATAAACACATCACACAGACGGTCAGCAAGAATGCTCAGAATATATCCCACAAAGACAGTATTGGCATCTTCGAACTTCTTCTGATCCTCGTCAGATATAGTTCCTTCAGGTTTGCCTTTACTGATATGGAACACTTTCATCGTGGTCAGCCAAAGCTCAGCCTTGTACTGCCACCTCTTAAGTGCACGCCGGTGAACTTATCCGGCCTCAGTGCATCAGTAAAACCAGCCATTGTTAATTCAGAAAATTGCCTACAATAAGGTTTTTGGATTGTTGGATTATTAGGCATAATTTCCACGATTAATTCCAGAATATAAATCATGACAAAACCAGCTACTAGCTCATGTAACTCGAACATACTAGATGTACTAAACAACAGGATGATCAGAAACAAACAGCAGCTTAACATGTACTTGCAGAACATGATGAATAACCAAACAGGATCACGTAGCACGTACCGTTCGGTTGTCGTAGTAGAAACTTTGGGGAAGAGTGATCGCAATGAGATGCGATGAAGACGGCGTAGGCGCACCGCGACTTGGATGGAAGACGACCCGTGATGGAGAACTCGAGAAGTCGCGGAGCGCTTTCAAAACCTTATTCGCCTCTCCCGTGACAGGATCACAAGGCGAGTGGTTCCGGAGACCTGCTCTCCCGTCCGCCGGTGCACGCCGGCAAGCGGGATGGAGTAGACTACGGTGACGGCGCAAGTAGAGAGGATGACAAAACCCTAGATTGGTTTTCGGTGGTGTTTTGGCGGTCGCGCAGGACTTTATATAGAGCGGCTCAGGAAACCCTAACGGAGGCGAACGTGGGACGAGTCCACGTTACGTACGTTCGGGTCGGTTACAGTAGCCCACGATCCGGGAGCGGCCCGAATAAGCTAACTGTTTGACACGTCTGTCAAAACCTCACAGTTTTTCTGAGCAGCAAAATAAAGCTCGGCTCGGCGAGATTCCCGCAACCCGCAACCCGCGGCGCGTGCGCGTCGTGATGAGACGGGTGGGCATACGAGCGACGGCGTCGTCGGAGGAGGAGCGCGCGCGTATCTCTCTTATTGCTACTCACTTACAAAGTGGTGCAACACTCCACCTTATAAGGTGGTGCAACTCTCCTCCAATTTTTCATGTGGGACTAAACTTGAGCTCCCACTTCACTTTCATGTGAGTTGTCACAAACATGGCCCAAACACATATTGCTACCACACATTTGAACTTTAAGATTTAGGGAAAATCTGAAATACACATGGACCTAAATAAATTAGTTTTATTATTTCTAATGAGTTTGCTGACCAGAGCAGCTCAATGGTAGAACTACTACTGTACATGGTAGTAATTATGGGATTAGCCTCCTGCAGGCTCCGGTGTGTGCGAAACCACGAGGTGCGTGAATTAACCTGAGATTTGATCAGATGTCTGCTGGGATGCCAGTTCCGAATCGTAGAATATTCAATTGTCTGCATGACTGCATCGTTCTAGAGTAATAATTTTAGCAGAGAGTGGACTGGACTGGTTACACCCCACAGCACCTGACACGTGTTTGTGCACTCTCTTAACACATTCTTTTTGCCGAGAAACTCATCGAATTACTAGGAGAACACACTCGCGTGTACTACAAATGTCGGATGAAACCGGCGATGAGTAATTGTCTTGCAACCACATGATCTATGGACGGGACCAATGATCTGTACTACACCCAAGAAATGCTACTAACATTTAGGAGCAGAGAAAGTACAGCCGTAAGTTTCTTCAGACTGCATGTTAAGATATTCTACAACACTGGTTTAACAACCAGGCATATATATCATGTTCCATATAGTAGGTCACAGTCTGTCACACAATAAATAACGGTACAGAAATTCAAACAAAAACATCATCTAGCACCAAAAATCGTGAGGATACTGTGAGATTAGCCACCAAAACGGCGATTCTGGCGTGCACGCTATCTAGCGTGCACACATCAACCGTCGGCTCAAGCATGGGGATCTGGTCCGGGAAAGTGAGGAGCGTCGTGGGCAAAGCGTATATAATCTGAACTTCTGTTTATACACCCCTTCTTTCCGGGCATACCTGACCGAGAAAGGACGGCAGACATGCGAGCGCACAGTGTTCTGCAGCTGTACGGTTTATTTCTTTTATTCCTACTTCCCTTTTATGCTTCTTCTTCCTCCAGCCTCTTGTAGTTTTGTTCTGAATACTGTGAAACTATATTGTGCTTTGAGGGCTAAAAGGAGATAGATTTTTTACCTTCGGACACTGCTTCTCCTTCTAATTGAGTCCATGATTATTCATGGGCCTTGTCCTTGCCCTCGCTGACGTGCTCCATATTGGGGGTGCGCCCAGGCCCCATGTCGAAGATTCATCATCGTTGTGAGGCTCTGCTTGTGGGCGACTGTCTAGGACGGCGGCGCAATGACAGGATGAAGAGAGCTCAGGTCGGTGGCTGATGCATGTGCTGCGTTGGGGGCTTCAGGTTGTAGCTTTTTTGCGCGGAAGCAGATAGTTAGACTCTGTTTTTTTATGAGATCCGGTTCATATAATCATATTAACGGTATTGAGATTTTCTGGATGAACTTGGTTTGCTTCTCAAGTGCTGCTTGGGATTCCTATTCTTGGATTTAATTTTGGTCACTTTTCTTTATAAAAAGAATCTTCTGTTCTACTACCAACACTGTTCATGTTCTAGATCTAGTTGGTCCCTATACAAGTTAATTTCATTTCGTTTGTTGCTGATTATTGATGTACCCAAAACATGGATTGCATAATTTACTTCTATGGATGGATAACGGATGAAAATTATAGCTGCTAGGGGCATTAGGACGCTGGTGCCTTGTTAAAACGAGATACAAAAATATATCATACTCCCTCCGATCCATATTACTTGTCATTAAAATGGATGTATCTAGCACTAAAACATGTCTAGATACATCCATTTTAGTGACAAGTAATATGGATCGGAGGGAGTATTATCATTGTCATGCATTTCTTTTGAAGCACTTTCATCCAAAATGGAATATTATCATGTACTACAGAACGCAGATGACCCTTAATTAGAAACTAGATAAGAACTACATGGAAGTTAAATTGGTGGTTCTCGAGTAAAAGGTTTTAAAACTCATGTGAAAAAGTGAAATTATCAATCTATATTATGTATTTATTTGTAAAACATTATCGGTTTTCTTGGCGGAATTATTATCTTAGACATAGCAAAGTCGTACGAATCTGTTTGAATCTTCATGTTTTATTTATCAAACACGACAATTATTATTTAAGTTCTCGGTCATTCATGTTCTTGTTTTCTACCGTATCAAACATGACGAAAGATAAAAACCTAGTTTGGAATGTTATTATAGACTAAGCAACATTATGTACAATCAACTATGCAAGTGCTCACTTTTATTACAGATGAAATATTTAACACTAGCAAAACACAACAGGGAGTTACACAAACTTTGGATCAGTCAGAAACACAATAAATCGCATACGAAGGACGATGAGAATTGAGAACGAACCATAAATCTATCACCAAGCAAGTGATACACACAACAAAACCTAAATAAAAAAGGCAAAAAAATGTAGGTTTTGTCGACAAAACACAATTAATCATATATGAAAAACATAGTTGAATAACAATAAAACATAGTTGGAAATTATTATGCCCTCATACATATTAGTTTCCTAGTAGGTGGTCATTGAATTATTGTGCATTATATGTTTTGACTAGTGGTCATTATGTAGCTGGAAAAATTAGTCTACAAGCCTATTGTGTCTCCATACACATTAGTATCATAATAATTAATAGGTGGCCATTGTGTAGTTGCAGACAATAGTCTATAAGATTATATTTTCTCCGTACACATGAGTATTCATTGTGTTTTTTTGTATAATGTATCTCTTTCATGACTTTGCTAAGAGTTTGTACTCCTGGTTCTATGTCTTTCTATTCGGATTTTATCTCATATTGCCGCCCGAGATAAATGGAAGTGATCATGTTGTTTTGAGTTAAATTGTTTCAAGTGGTTCATTCACATTGTTGAGTTTTGGCATATCTAAACAGCCGTATAACTAAGTAGATCTTGAGAATGAGTGGAAAGCATTGAGCTGACATCATGTTTCTATAGTAAAAATCATAAACCTTACATCAGGTTCTTACATGTGAGTTAGATTCAACTGATAGGGGCATGAAGTTCATTGACGCACATTGAAAATTATATGATGTCTATTGAAACATGGTGAAACTACATGAGACCGAATGAATCGATTTGTGAATAAGAGAGTAGAGTTTATTCATGGATTTAGTTCTTATCATGTTTTAGTGTATGGGTAGAATTCAATAATAGGCTTGAAGTGCATTTGTATATAGTCAATCTTTAATGTGATGAAACATAGTGATACCTAATAAAATTAGATAAAAAATAATATTCTTGTCACTTGTTCTAATATAGTTGCAAGTGTGAGGAAACACAATTGGTTCACCCTCAAAAAAATTTAAAACATATGCAAAGAAGTTAAATTTATCTAAAACTTTCAAAGTTTATTAAGTATGACCAACTAACAATGTAGATATCATTGTGTCATTATACACATGGATTCCCTAGTACTAGTCATTGTATTCTTGAACATAATGATCTTCATTACTCCCTCCGATCCAAATACCATTGTGTGATTATACATATTGGTTCCCTAGTACTGGACATTGTATTCTTGTACATATTTGTCTTCACTATCCGAAAAAAATATGTTGAAGTGGAGAATAGCTGAAGTTGTCAACTACTAGGATCCTTGACTCTGAGCTGTAAAAGTGTACATATTTACAATTATATATGTTAGTCATTATCTTACTGAATTATACAAGAAGTTGATAATGAAACAATCATTATGTTTTCCATTCTGAGAGTGTTACCTGGTTCCACCCGCATATATAGGGGACACATAGTTTCTGCTCCATCCATCTCAGTTTATATTCCACCTTTCGTAAAAATGCTTAATGGCTAAACTTATTTTTGCGATATAATGCTAACATGCATCTTGCTCAATTATGTCGCCTTCCATTAATAAAGGTTTGAACTTCGACATGGACAATACTTTCCTTCATGTCCCAACATATTAACACCATGTCGATTCAAACTATTTTTTATAATACAGGCATTTACCATAGTAATAAGGTGTTTAGGACATTTGACTTGCCGGAACTATTCCAAGTTCTTTGCATTCATATTATATGGTTCTTTCTTTTGTGTACAGGCACACAATAGTTCCTTATATGGGGGGCCAAGTGTTTCCAGTACACAATACTGTTAGTGTGTACGACAGGAAAGTTCTATTTAGACTGCTAAATAAGGAGAAAGTTGGTAATTTTTGTTTGCTAAATAATTTAAGCATGGTAGCATGGCTACAGCTGACTTTCATATCGCCTTATTATTTGTTATTTTTTCTGTTCACTTATTAGTAGAGTTGTTGGTTGCCGTTACACTATTTTTTCTGTTCGTTGGTCAACTACTCCTTTGTTGCAAACTACATGTTTAACTATCTATTTAGATAAGCAAAATATCATAATTCACACAACAAGTTTGATCGTGATAAAATTGTTAGATCGTCGCAGATGATGCACTCTAATTAATTTTTTTACAACAAAGTTCTTAATATCCAGCAAAAGGAAGCATCTGGGAAATAGTAATCCCATTGAATAACAGGAACACACTCTTAGTCGTCCAGATCCTGAACGTAGACATCCGGCACTTTTGACATGTTCCCCTTGGTGGAGAATAGCTCGTACAACAGTTGTCTGCTAAATTCATTGATTGTTGCCTGCAAAAAAAACTTTTCAGATATTGGTGAAGTTTGCAGTGTGGCAATGAGTACACGGTATTAATAGAACACCTGGTATTAATAGAATAGCTCGTACAACAGTTGTCTGCTAAGTTTTACAAGCAGGCTACTATCTTAACTTAAAAAGTGCAATAGTACGATGTAAACTTTAGGTACGCTGGTCTACTGTTTGGAACAAACAATAAGTCAACTATATAGCAGGATCATTTTTAGGATGGAATGTGCTGATTACCATCCATGTCACTATTTGGCCTTTTCGATCAAGAAAGACCAATAACATTAGGCTTCATTTAGATTTACTAAGATCAAGTTCTATAGACAATGATTATTTCCAATTTTATTCTAAAAAACGAATGGTTTGCTACAAAACAAAATTTTCAACGCAACACCATATGCTACACAACAAATATTGTCCTGGCAACAGCTAGAACTGTAATATATTTAGAGCAAACTAAATATTGTCCTGGATTATGTTTGTTACATGAAAAACAAGAAATAAGAACCATCAGGTAATGCAGCATTTTCAGTAATTACTAAAATCAATACCTATAATCCGAACTCAAATTTATATGCTCAGTATGTGCTGCGTTTTCCCGTCCCATGCAAAACACAAAAATACAGGGGAAAATCCCCAACAGGAGCTGGCTCCTTTCTATAATCCAACACAGTAGTGCATGGTTCCTTCATACGCTGACTGCAGTGTACAGTAACACTCTAGCTCCCCAAAAAAAGCAAAATACTGAATCCAGAGGAAAATCCCCAAAACAGACTAGCATCAGACCAAATAGAATCTTACGGATTAGTATTAAGAACTTAAGGGATTCATCTGAATGTGTGCCCGCATAGTAGAAAACTAGAAAGACCATGGAAAAAATGAAAATGATCTAGTATTGTTGGAAGAATCTGGTCGGATGTAAGTTAAACGAGGTCGCGAGGATTATCAAACCTGATTCGCTGGAATTAGATTCAGTGTCCTCATCTGAATCCATGGAGGTCACCGGCATGGAGAAGAACACAAATCGGGTTGCCGCCCTCAATGGCGATACGGTCGACGGCCGGACAGATCGAGGTCGCGTGTGCTAGATCTGAGGCTGCGTAGGGGGAGAAGAAAGGATTTGTCTGGCCATGGTTTGGGAGGAGAGCGGGAGAAACGAGGAGGCAGGGAGTTATGGAAGAAGAGAGAGTTGGCGTCGTGGGGAGAAGATGGTGTCAGATGGATGGACGCGAGGTCGCGGGATACACGGAGTAAACAGTCCGGCCAGATGCAATACGGAGCTTATACGTGAAACTTGGTGGGCTGGCTTATCCGAATCTCGAAAGGATCGACGGCTCGGACGCGTCGCGTGCACGCCAGAGTTGCATTTCTGGATTAGCCACGAGTACTGGAAGTTCCCCGGTAGAGTTTCCTCCACGGGGAGAACCAAGGAGCGCATCATGCCGTCCTCGGCCTTGACAAACGTTACCTCCACCGTTTCCCCGACCTTCTCCGCCAGTACCTCGAACAGCTGCAGACTCGTCGCAACATACTTCCCGTCGCACTGGACAATAAGGTCCTTTGCCTGTAACCCTGCTTCTCTGACAGCCCGAGATGTCCGCTCGACGAAGAACCCATCGAAACCTTCATACAACGACTTGGGGACTCTCCCCCAAGATGAAGACCCAGATCTTCGGACCAAAGACCCAGATCTTCGGACGAAGGTACTTGCCGGATTTTCTGAAGTGATCCCACCACTTCAGGATGACGTTGGATGACAGGAAGGGAGCGCAATCCAGGTCGTGGAAGAGCATCCCGATGACCCGGCCGCTCTTGTCGATCGCCGGACCTCCGATCGCCGTGAACGTGCTTATGAACGTCGCCTTCTGCATCTCCTGGCAGTATATGGGCAGATTCGACCAGCGCTCGCCGCTGTATACCCCGCGGTTCGCCTGGAGCCCGAACGGCTCCTCGGATCGCCGGCCAAGTCCGATGACGGTGTCGCCGGAGAAAGCGTCACACGTGCTGCCGACGAGTCTGAGTGGATATTCAGCTGGATATGGGGATACAATGCTCCCGTTGTGTTCTCGCTGATTTCAGCCATCGCCATGGTCATGACGGCACGGTCGAACTGGACGGACAGCGCTAGCAGGTTCCAGTGGTCGTCCTGGGCCGCGACGGCGGCGTCGTAGGAGGCGCCGTCGAACAGATGGACTCGTATCTGGTGGACTTCCATACCGAACGTCGGGCAGGACATGATGTTCGCCACGGTCGCGGACGAGAGGACCGTCCCGGTCATGCTGGACTCGTCGAACTCGACGATGAAGCCGGAGGCGCTGTACATTCGGTCGCCGTGGACGTTGAGGGCTTCGACGGCGACCACCGCTTGCGAGACCCGCGCCACGAGTCTCCTTGTCGCCGCGTCGATCGGGAGGTTCGCCTCGCGGGGTATCACCAGGACGGCGTCCTGTGGGTGGCTGCCGCACTGGAGCATATTGACTGTTGCGGGGAGATTCCAGGGATGGTTGGTCGGGGCGATGGGGTCGATGTCCCTCTTCTTCGCCAACGGCGCCTGACCACCGTCGTGATCCGTATTCGACATGGTATCCTTGCGGTGCGGTTGTGGTGCGGTGCTACGGGGAACAGGACTGGCTTTTTGACTACAGGGGCTACCAAAACCTAGTCAGATTCAAATTTCTTCCCTTTCATCGCAAAATACAAAATTAATTTCTTCCGACACTCGTGCCGGAGCTTGTATCTATCTCATGCTAGAAAGCCATATGTTTTTTGCTTTCATGCTCCGTTTTTTTTGAAAAGGGGTAAAACCTCGGCCTTTGCATCGGTTGATGCACATAGCCTTTTATTAAAAGTCCAGTATTCAAAGTTCACACCACAATTACAATTTATGGATCACACAAAGTCGACACATGAATCAACCAGCAGAAAAGACTAAATAGGCGACTAGACATCATGCTCCAGTCGACTAAAACGCAGCCATCCAGACTGGCCGAAAATGTGCCCATCGACCATCAGGAGATGGCTGCACCCAGTAGCCATGATATCCCGCTGGTCTTGCGGCGAAAGGAGCGCCCAAAGCTGCACCCAGTGTGCCACCATATGGATAACCTGCAAAAGATTAAAAGTTTTTGTTTTGTTAAAGATAATATCATTTCTGCATCTCCAAATAGACCTACATAAGGCTGAAACACCAATTCGAATTCGAGCCTTAGATGATTTATCAACACCATTCAACCAATTTCCAAACATATTTGTGATATTATTAGGAGGGGATAGATCATAAGAAAAATGAGTAATGCGCCACAAAAGGCGAGCAAAAGAGTAAGATATAAATAAATATTCTATGGTTTTCTGTGCCCCACAGAAACAACACTTAGTACATTCTACCCAATTGTTATGTTGGACTCCATTCAGGACATCTTTAGCAAAAAATTGCTAATTTTAGAATAAGGTGTGCCACTACACTCTTTCTTTTTGGAAATAGGCGCTTTATTACTTATTAAAGTAACGATTACGCCTGACATCTGCATAACTAGGATGCACACAAACGATTAACCACGAAAGTAACCAACAAAGAAACTAGGCCAACATTACAACAATCAATGTTCTAGTAAAAAAGACCTAGATCTATGGAGAATCAATCCGTAGATCACATGGCCATCCATATCGGGAGAACATATCCCTCGTCGTATCCTCCAATCGCATACACCCCCCTTAAACAAGTCTTGAAAGTTCACTTGTTGTAGAGTTGTCCATAAGCGAATAGTAGCCATTGGCACGATAAATAACCTGCAAGTTAGAAGACAATTTATTATTAAAATCTTGTCACATAGCCAAAGCCATCAGATAATGGCAAACGCTCACACCTTAAACAAAGTCCTAATTTTATCATCTATCTTATGCAACCAGTTACCAAATACATTGGCCACCGAATATGGAGGAGATAAACCAGAGGCTACTTGGATGATTGGCCATATAGATCGAGTGAATTTACAATGGAAGAGTGCCACTACACTCTTAATTACCTACTATTATTTTTAGTTTATAATGTTGCTTTTCTCTAAGATGATTCAAGTTTGGAGCTTTTGACATAATTTCCACAACGGTGAAAGCAATGCTTTGTGTTTGAGTCATACAAAAATTATGAGAATAACTCAGTTTTTCAATAATTCAATAAAATACATTATTTGACGATTTTACTGGCTCCACGGGTATCTAGAGTCACATTCCGGTGACTCAAATGAAGAGATGGTTTCCTAGGTGATCGTCCATCTAGCTTGTATGCTTGACGTGGTGATTCGAAAAAAAAGCATGCACTGGACTGATGTGAAGTGGGCTTGTACGAAGCAATCTCTTAATTTGCCGACTCCTGTCTATTATCTAATTTATGTGGGCAGCGACATGATTTTTTAATGCACTTTGACTTCGGTTAATTAGTACTTACCTTGTGGTTCATATAATTTGTTTTACTTTAGTTTTCGAGCAAGCATGTTGTGCTGTGCTCACCCCGGAACTAATATTGCTTGCATTTTTCTGTTTGAACGTGAGCTCGCGGGTCTGGTTATTTGCAGTGTTATATCAGACGGGGAGATTTCTGCCCCTGGTCCCGTGTGTGTTTTATTTAGTTCTATCTTGTCCCAAGTTCAGTACTTCTGTCCTGCATGCACCGTGTGTTTATTGAGTTTCTATCTCTTTGCTCATGCGATTCACCAGACATGCACGAGTGCTATATATCTTGTTATTCATACGATTCATCCGACATGACTGACAGAACCAGAAGAAAAAACATTTGAACCACTTATTATAGCATCAGTACTTTGAAATTTAGCAGGAAGAGTATGGGCTCCAGTTTTGTCAAGCATGCCTAGCCCAATAAACATGGTGCCTCACCCGCGTCATCGCATATCCTCTTTCCCACCCACGTCGACAGCGGTCATGCGTTGCCAAGAAAATACATAATTTGAACTTCAGAAAAGAACCATTTCGACTTCATTTGACCATGATATGAAAGAAATTACAATCCAATCTCGTGCAATCTAGAACTAACAAATATATCTCTAACGCTTCTCCTTAATTTCTATCATGCTCGGGTTGAACAACAAGTCATATAGTTTGGTTTCCCGGCCTTGGTGAGGGTGTGGAAGTTAGGACTTTTCGTTTCTAGGCACCAAGTTTCTAATCTTGATGACGACAGAGGCTGGATCGTCAAACTCTATGACGAGGAAGGATGGATGAAGGAATGCAGACGTCGGGGAACGAAGTAGTGGGCAGCCTGCCCACATTGAAGTGGATGGCAGTAGCAACGATGCTCACTAGGAAGTGGTTTAGACCTTAATCATTGAAGAAGTCGATGCTAGTGGCGTGGAGCCTGGTGCAGGCGGTATCCTTTCGCGAGGTTGTGGACAATGTGTTTATAGTTAAGGTGCACTGTCTTGGTGAGTAGAAGTGGATCATAGAAGATGGCCCGTGGTTGTTTTGAGATGGCTCTCACTTCTTATAGTATTATGTTTGTAAACTTTCAAATTCTGTTCTCCTACAATTTCCCCCTCATCTTGTTCTAGTTGACAAAATCTTCTTCTTTTAATGTTTTCCATTTTCTATTAGATAAAAATACTTGGGTGTTATTTCCTTCTTCTTGCACATGTTTTACTTTTGCGTGTTATGCCCACTTAGGCTATTCTTCATGCTTAAGCTTTGATAAGTTCTCATTACCATGATACCATCCCACAATGCTTCCCATTTGGATGCGCATAGATTAAAAGATTCTGCCTTAATATCAAGATCGTCAATAATATGGATGAGTCTTTCTATTTTTTGTACACCCCACTACGATGTGGAGCTCGACCCCAAGGAAATATTTGAGATGTCTAATCTTATTTTGCCACCATTCAATAGGACTGGCAACCTTTGAGACAGCGTTCCATTCAATTTTGATTAACTCATATTTTTTCGAATTATATACTTTCATATATGAAGGTTTAGGGTAGAACCCAAACCTTATGAGTACAACAGAGTTACAAGGGTAGGGCAGAATGTACAACTCGTGTTAATCCGGGGGGTTGGACGAAGTAAAAAGGCGAAACCACGAGGGCATAAACTTTTGTTTCCATTCTAGTTTTGTAGGTGCCAGCTTCACAAATCTTGTGACCCATAAATCCAACGTTTTGGTGATTTTGTTAAATAGGGATTGTCTTGTGGTGTTCCTGTTGTTGAAAATTCTATTGTTTCTTCTGTGCCATAACTCAAGAAAGCATCCAACCATGAGGACAAGCCATGTATTAGCATCCCGGACTTCGATACCAAGCTCCATAAAGTTGGCGAGATCATTTTTATTTGCTGCATAGTGTGTGACCTGAAGCTTCTCCCAGACCAGACAGCTTCCGACGATGCAATGCAATATGTTCAAAGCTTTCGAGCACCGGGCATTGATCATAGTCTCGATCGGTGCACCATTTCTTGTTGACCATGTTGTCTTTTGTGTTTAGACGCCGCCTGAATGCAAGTCATAGGAAGTTCTCGTGTGCGATATTACCGATCACCAGATCCATTTACCAGGCGCCAGTGCGTTCCGTGGTCACTGAACAACCGATAGAAATCTTTTGTCCTTGTGGGCTCGCCTGTTATTATCATCAGTCTAGTGTCGTGGTTTGCTTGCATAGCGGGCTGCTGATTCAGTAGCTCCGTGAGCAGCGTTTGCAGCTGGTGTTCCGCCGTGAGAGAAAGAAGGTTATGTAGTTTAAGGTTCCAGTAGCCATTCTGTCGGTGCGACTCGACTGTGCATTGCTAGTCCTCCGTGAAGGAGAAAAGAATAGGCAAACCATGATTCAGGCGGCCCAGCCCTGTCCAATTGTCATACCAGAATGACGTTCTCTCACCGCTATTAGGTACATATCGCGTGGCTTGCTGGACATGTATGAGTTTTAGAACTGATCTCCAAAATGACGAATCAGTAGAAGAAGGTTAATGCGGTATGGTTTTCTGCAGGTACCAGTTTGCTAACCAAGTAAAACATGGACCCATGCCATTTGATAACAATTTTGCTGTTAGATTCACATGACCATCATAGACCTGTTGTGTAAACACAGGTTCTTTAACTCGTATTTATCTAGCCTTAATCATGATAATCCAAATGAGAACTGGGCTTATTACCCATATGAGCATGGGCTCTAGAGTCAATTAGCAGTGGTGAAATTACTTCTTGGGGCAAGATAGACGCAATCACACGCGGTTGGAAATACTATACCATGTAAAAAAACCGTCATGGCATTGTATATATACACGAACAAATGATGTGTAATAAAAACCGAAGGGACGGATTAGTAGAAGAAGAGCAACGCAACCATGGCGCACAATATCCTGATTCAGCAACCCTACGCTGAACTGACGGTCCCCCACGGTGAAAGTCACGTCCGGCTCCAGCATGGCCGCCAGGCCTTCGCGCCGGTTGGTTAAAGTGAAACCGGACGACGCCTCGGCGGTGCGCGCGAGGTGCCGCTTCGTGGACAGTCTCAGCCACATCCATCGGAGGGAACGCTTCGCCCGAGAAAGACCCAAGTTCTCCATGGACATGGATGGAGAGCGGAGAGAGGCCTGGAGGCGTAGGTTTTCTACGAGTTTGACGAGATCGATTTCCATTGCGAAAGCTTGAAGGGAGCAAAGGGGAAGATTTCGACGCGTCCCTCTGTCCTCTGTTATTTCTGTATATGCACGCCGGAGGAGACGTACGTACGTGCTCTCCAAGTATTATTAGATCAAGCAAATGTTTGCAACACGTATTAAACGAATTACGTACATATGCGTGTAACAATGTATTCAAGGAGCACGTACTCTAATACAACACGTACATCGAGTAATCTATACCTAAAGAAAGTATATATATATATATATATATATATATATATATATATATATATATATATATATATATATATATATATATATATATATATATAATAAAGAAATGAGTGTTTCTTGTAGTACCTACACTTTTTTGACTGATTTTACCCTTTGACCAAAAAATAAATTACCCACCAATGTCACCGGTAAGTAAAAATCTATAACTAATGTCAGGAAAGAATATATATAATAATAAAGGAAGGAGTGTTTCTTGTAGTACCTACACTTTTTTAAACGATTTTACCCTTTGACCAAAAAATAAATTACCCACCAATGCCACCGGTAAGTAAAAATCTATAACTAATGTCAGGAAAGAATTCCTCGCAGCGACACTTGGTAGGTCGGACGTTTTTGTAGATAGGTAACTCAAGGTGTCCAGACATAAACCGACTAAATAACCTAAGGAGATCGACTACAATCTGGTTAACATAAATACACAGGCACCGGCCGATCGCATCTGATCTGATCCATCGCCCGAAGATGGCGCCGTCGCAGAGGCAGGGAAGAGACCAGCTGAGCACTCTCCTAGACAATGCGCTGGAGCGCGTCCTCTCCAACCTCGCATCCGGCGAGGCTGTGCGCAACAACGTGCTCTCCCGCCGGTGGCGCCGCGTCCATGAAGCTGTCCCGGCCCAGTCATTGACCTTGTCGACACTAAGACTGGCGAGAGATATGGCATCGGGAACCTCGGGGTCTGCTTCGACCACACGGTGACCAGCACGATAGCAAAGGCACCGAGACACCTATGCGCACCTTCCGCCTCAACGCTTTCCACCCGCCATACCACATGCCCAACCAGTGGATCGCCACCGTCACAGCGTCCGGCATAGAGGAGCTCGACGTCAAGCTCAGGTACAGTGAATCCTCCAAGCACACGCTCTGCCCCTTCGGCCTGACCTGTGGCGCCTCGGCAAACTTCCACAAGAGCGGCGGAAGAGGTACACCGCAACGCACCGCCAGATCTTCGGGTGCCCCATGTTGCACCGGCTAAGGCTGGCCAACTGGATGCTTGATCTGCTAGGAAGCATGGACATCGCATTGCTGGATACTCTCTGCCTCGCGAGGATCATGGACCCATATGGCAAGTTGCAACAGCTCATCTCAGGTTGCCCATCCCTTGTACACCTAACGCTGGAGGAGTGCCCGAGCATTAAGGAGAGAGAGAATTCCTTATTTGACACTACATTCCAATATGATTCCTTATTTGACATTGGAATTTTTTTAGTTCCTTATTTGACACCTAGTGTAATTCTTTTTGCCTTATATGACACTAGTGCATTTTAACAGCTAACAGTGTTAAGTGCGGACCCACAAAGACTATTTTGCCCCTAGTGCATAATGTGACAGAAATTACAAAGCAAATGATGTTGATATATTTGCTAATGGTTAAATTACCAAATGAGACCCAGACGTTTTAGTTATGAAATTGATTTTAGCATGGCAAAGAAAGTAGTGTCGTGGTAAAAAGATAGTCATCTTCGATGAATCAAATAACCGGTCTTAGTGTTAGCAAAACTGATTTCAGCTAATCATCGCACGCTCCCATCCTTCAACTTGGACCATGTCTGCACATACTGTATCGGTTGTGCATGCATACAACCTGATCCAACTCCACCATACAGACTGCGGCGCACGTACGTGTTGCTCCTAGATTAGACGATGGTAGTTTTATCTCTACTCTCTAGTGCAGTATCTATCTCTCTCCCTCGTCTTTAACGCACTCGTCGGTCGAGCAGGCACGGAGCCAGGCGCTTGTTCAAGGGCTTTAACTAATATTAACTTAGAGGTATTTTGGTCCAGATAAATAAAAGTTGACGGAAGTACGTGATGTACCAAACGGTAGTGTCATATAAGGCAAAAAAGTTACACTAGGGGTCAAATAGGGAAGTAAAAAAATTTAAATGTCAAATAAGGAACCATATTTGGAACTAGTGTCAAATAAGGAATTCTCTCTTAAGGAGATGGCCGTGAGGAGCACTCGCCATGATCTCGCCATTAACGCCAACAGCGTGGAGCTGCACTCCACCTATGTGCAGTCGCTGCACTACAAAGGAGGCCTTCCTCCTCGCAAGTTGCCCTTCTTCACACTCGCGAACTATGAAGGAGTCAAGGCAGTGACCAGTGAGCATTGAAATCTGCGAAAAACTCTTCAACAAAGGACCAAGGGCGTTGCTGCTGTCACATGGCTCACCAGTCAGTGCACCAAGCTGGGGTATCTTCACATTTCCTTGCGCCCATCAATGTCCTACTACAGCAGCATGTTCGCAAGCGTCCTGTGTGGGGCACCTCAGTCTCCAGGGCTGCTTGCCCACAGATCAGGCCGTGTGGCCGGTCGCCGTCTTGCTTATCAACACCAAGCACCTGTAAGTATTATCAGTGACATGTGTGGACTTGGAGAAGACACGCCAAGGGATAAGTAGGAGTATAAGATATGCGAGGGGATAAGAACAAAGTACTTTTACTAGACACACAAGTAAAATTCTATTGTATAAAATCATTTCTATTTGTAGTTGCTTGAAATATAGTTACTAAACGTGTGATAAAAGACAAATGTAATTAATATGGGGTGTTTGCAAATTAATCGCGATAGCCTCTCTTTTTTCTATACTTTTCCATTTATATTATTAAAGAAGAATAGAAAGAGAGAGAGGGCTTGTGAGACATGAGACCCAATGACAATGCAAATTGACCGGTAAACACTATACTCTACATTCATGAAAAAGAACAACATTATCCTTCCGTTACAACGTGCGGGCATCTTGCTAGTCTATACCTATATCTATATCTATTGTTTCTGTCCACCGTTCGTTTTAGACTTTTTTACCCCTGCGAGTTCCCAAATATTACAAGGACTGCTGCCGCTAAGTCAACGTATATGTTTGTTTAGTCGTCCGCCGCTGCTCGACCGAAGCCGTACGTCATCGTCTTCATCTCGCGTTCGCCCCACTGTCGGCGCTCGGCCGGCCCCGGCTCGACTCGATCCGTCGCCCTAGGAGGCCGAGGTCACCGGCCTCGCGCACATCAGCACGCAGGTTGGGCTCTTCCCCGCAGTCGTTCTCCTGCTGCAGGCGGCAGAGACAGAGGATGGGAGTTGGCGGGTAGGAAGAAGATTGGATGGTTCAGTGTCGCCCGGCCGGACGGCGACCACGACGGGAGAAGCTCGAGCACGAGCACACACAGAAATTTTGGGGAGAGGAAGGGAGTGGAGAAAAGATGGGGATTGGATCTAAGATTTTGGATTTAGCTCGATTTATCATGGGCAAGACATTCATGGGCATGTGAAGGCCACGTAGAATAGCCATGTATCGTTTGCATAGCTCAATTTCTACCGCGTGGTGGCCTGGTGGGTGGCCGCTGGCCAAGCCTCGGCCCTCTTCTAGCAGCTCTCAGGTACATGGTCGACGCGAAAAACGACGGCCGGAGCAGCCATGGACGGCGTTGCTGCGTGGACACTAGGAGGACAGAAGAACCTCCATAGCAGGCGGCTGCAGGTCTGCCGACACTGTCCTCCACCCATCGGTAGGGTGGCTGTAACGTCCCCGAATCGGGTCTACGTAGATCTTAGCATTTCCCGCCAAAAATCCATAGAAACGATTCAAAGACGCCTAACAGACACTTTCGTGTGGGTGGGGTTTGATTACAAGTACTTACATTACAGTAGTTTACAACATAGTCCACAAGAACTTGTATATACAACAATGACTCAACGAGTTAAGAATACAAAAGATACAATACGAAGATACAACTCAAGAAGAAAGCAAGATAGTATCCGAGTACGGACAAGATTCAAATGGGACTAAAAGTCCTGAAGAATAACCAAGCGGTGTCCAACCCTGCCCAGGCCAAGTCGGAAGGGTAACCTTGCTAACGTCAATTACATACCTGTCAAAGGGTGCCAAAGGGCAAAGGAAAACAGAGAGAGCGGTCAAGAAGGCCAAGACACGGCGAGACTAGAATTCGGTCCTCGCCTACATAGGTATGGTGGGCTCAAGGCAACAATGCTTGCACTATCTAACTTATTTTGACACTCTACAATTTCGCTATTAGAGTGAGATAAGATAAGACTATATGATAGCTAAATATAACACCAAACATAACCCATCTGAAGATTCCCTCAAGACCAGTCGAGAAAGTCCTCTAGCGGAACACACACGGTGACAATTTTAGTTAAGCAGGTGTTTAGTTGATAAGGCTAATTACTATTCATATTATTAGAGGCAAAAGATTAGTGGTGTTGTCTATGATCATGACACTGTACTTCTGAAGCGTCCATAACCATGGACACATGGCTTCTCGAAAAGATTTACCCTGCAAGGGTGCACTACTGTACCCAAACGCATGATCAACCCTTCAGGCAACATATCACGCGTGCCATCCGGAAGATTCTGCATTTTGTTTCACTCACAATTTTTCCTGAATTTGCACACTATTGTTAATTAGATGTCAATTTTTTTGCGGGGATAATTAGATTTCAATTACATAGAACCTTTGTCTAATAAATATGTAGCTTGGTAGAAAATAATACATAAACTCTACGATAACCAAGTCTACATGTTCTTAGTAATTCAGGACATAATGGAAACAAAAGGTGTGAAACCAAATCAGAGAAAAAATATATATTTCAGAGAGGTTAAATTCAAAATATTTTTTTTGTTAGGTTCCATTACGTCATTACTCTCCCTACATAATTATTTAGGAATCTTTACGACTCCCATAGAAAAAAATGTAATGAATTGTATAATTTCAACTGTAATGAATTGTATAATTTCCTTTCCACCCATAGTCAAAAACTTTTCCTTTTCTAACCATTCAGCCTTTCAATTACTCTCTCTAAAAGGTACACAAAGCTATATGTTTGGTCAAGCCCCACCATAGAGGAGAGACCCAAATACTTATCAGATATGACACTAGTCATAATATTCAATTGCTTCCAAATCTCAGCTTTTACCTCCACATTGACACTAGGCTGAAAGATGCTGCATTTTGTTTCACTCACTATTTGTCCCGAACTTGCACACTATTGTTAGTTAGATGTAAATTACATAGAACCTCTGTCTAATAAATATGTAGCTCCGTAGAAAATAATACATAAATAAACTCTACAAATAACCAAGTCTACATGTTCTTAGTGATTCAGGACATAATGGAAACAAACGGAGTGAAACCAAAACAGAAATCAGAAAAAAAAATACTTGAATCTGTCCCGTTGCTTCAAACACTACTAAAGGGGGCAACCTCCTGGCCTTCTGGTTCCTATATGCATTTACACTTCATCTATTCAATCAGACAAACAAAAGAAAAATTTAGCCCAATCACTAGTCGTGAGTATTGGTCACACATATTTGCGTCCTAAATAAAATGCCGATGTACTAGACTGTCTAAAGGAAAGAAAAAAGTCTTGATCCAAGACATCTATTTTGAGACGAAGGCAGTAGTACATTTAATCAGAAATAATATTGAGCTAATAAACCAGAGGAGAGAACTTGTTCGGAGACATTGGACTACCTAGCTAGCAGGGGATATAACTCTGGTCTTAATTCGGCAACATCATCTGCACCATGTTTTTCTGCACGACCGTCATATATCACACCTAATGATGAAGCAGTCTCCTCGCAGGTCGGACTTGTGCGCGCATGAACTTGGTATAGCGAAAAAACAGCGTCGCCCTCTGCAAGGGCGGCAAGGCAGGCACCCAGCCCCCTTCCCGCCCCTCGTCCCCCTCCGCCCGTTGTGGCGAGCCGGCAAAGCTCGGGCGGTGCCGGCGACGGCGGGTTCTCCCTTACCCAGCGCGTGGCTCCCGTTGTAGGGCGGAGGAAGCTTCGGCGCGCGGTGCGACTAGGCAGAGGCCGGCGGGGCCCGGCATGGCGGCGGCCGGCGCGCTCGTCGGGGGCGGCTTCCTGCAGCTCGAGGCGGCAGCGGGTGGTGGGGTGCTTGGCCGATCTGCTCCGGTGGCGGCAGGGGCCCAATCTCTCGGATCTCCGACGGCGGCGACGGTTGACGCCGCACCAGGGCCCTTCCTTAGACCGGAGGTTGTCGGGGCGGACCTGAACGCGGCCGGGATGGAGCCTGGCGGAGCTGACCTCCGACGGTGGAGCCCCTGCCCTTGGCCCAGATCGGGCCCGTATGGGCCTGATTTGGGCTGGGTGGGCCCTGCTGTCTGGATGGTTCCAGGGGCACCCAGGAGGACTGGGAGCCCACCCCTCAGCCAGGTGACTGAGGTGCTAGATCTGGGCCAGCGGGCTTAGATCCGGTGACCGCCAGGCAGCTCCGAAGAGGAGCTGCGGAGTTGACTTGCGTGGCTCGTCATTCCGATCTGTCCACGTCATGTTTGGCTGGACTGCCCTCGCACTCCCGCTCTCAGGAAGGTGTCATGGTGGTATCTTCCACGCTTGTTGTGCGGGATCTCGGATGTCGGGGCGGCGGCCCTGGGAGGTGGACTGTGCGGACGTCTCTTCGGCGAGCGACGTGGCGGTGGTGGTGGTTCCTATCCTCGGTCATGTGGGTGGCGAGGTGACGACATTGGGATGCTTTGGTGCTGGCGACGCTTCGGCCTCGGCAGCTCCCAGATCGCGTGCCAGAGGCCTATCTTGGGGGCATCGGGCGTGGCGGAAGACGGGATGCGGTGCGAAGGTTTTTCCGGGCGAAAGCTCAGTGCTTCGGCACCATCGGTGGCGATGCCCGCGGGTATTGTTACCTTCTTGGGGGCGTCGGTGCGGCTACCTTCCTCGGGCCAGGGCTCCGGGTGAAAACCCTTGACCGTTGGTCTCGGCGGCGGCGGCGCGGTGTGTCGTTACCCTCTTGGGGGCGTCGTCGTGGAGCCCCGGATCATCCCGATCTTGGCTCGTTGTCTTCGGTGGCAAGTCTAGGTCCTCTGCGGTTTTCTTGTTTATTTTGATCTGCTTTGTAAAAAGGGGTCTCCCCTCCATCTTGTATCTATCCAGCCGATGTGGCTTTATTCTATAAAGCGGGGCGAAAGCCTATTTCGAGAGAACTTGGTATAGCCCCAGCCAAGGTCGTCCAGCTTGAAGGTATTTGTGGAGGGCAGATGGGTGAAGCCTCGGTGCAATCTGCCATCTTTCTCGAGTAAACTCAAGGTGTACTTCTCTCCCACGGCTTCACCGGGACACAGGTAGGCGCCCGCGTAGCCAGGTTCCCTGTCGTCGCCATCCGGGTAGAACCTGATGCACCAGTCGTGGCCGCCGACGCTGAAGGTCCTGGAGGTGACGAAATCGTCGACGCCCATGTCGTCGAGCAGCAGGTAGCTCATCACCACGAAATTGTGCGCAACAGTGGCAGCCTTCGTCGTGCATACCGACGACGTCTCGACCACGGTGGCGGCTTGCTTAGGGCTGATGTTTCCCATGGCGGAAGGAGGAGCACGAGCACGATCGGATAGGGTGAACGGGTGAGCAAGGTATGTGTCGGCGTCTCTTGATCTTTTTCGTCTGTTTATAGTTACTAGGGAAGCTGGCGTCAGCGACACGCCGCGCCCGTGACGTTAATTCAGTTGCGTACATGGGTTCAACACAGACATGATTTTTGGAAGTTTTTAGTTGTTAGCTAGTAGACACTCTATGAGAGAAAGTTATAGATTGAGAAGTAACATATATATATTAATGGTATGAATGAAAGAAGTAGTATATATATTTATATATTATAATAAAAATCCTACCCGTATTTTCTGATGGGTATAGTAGCGGAGGAAATTCACTCGTCGATAAAAAAAATGAATAGTCGAAGAGTGATATTATGAAAACTATGTACGAAAGTGATATTATGAAAACTATGTACGAAAACTACGATTGAAAATTGTGTCAAAGAATTACTAGCTAAGGGGAATTTACCATTAACAGCTCACGCCAAATTACGGCCAGAAATTGTGCACCCTCGAAGACTTGACGTGGCCGGAAAATTGTGGCGAGAACTACTGTGGAGTAATTAAAAAGAGTTGGGAAAAATACTGTCCTAGATAAAAGCTAACTACCGTTAGAAAGTTATGATAGACACGCCTGTTGAAGAATTACCATCAGACCGTTGTAGACATTGGTAAATTTTTGGTCGAGAGGTAGACATCGTTACTCATCGCCGAAAAATAACTGCTGAAAAATTATCAAAAATTGCCATCAAAAAGTCTAAAAAAGAACTAAAGAAAAAAAAAAAAAGGGCACTATAGCACAAGGCAATATGGCAGGATTTGATTGGAAAAAAATAGAACATGAACAGTACACAAACTTGGAGGAAGGAGAGGGCTTGAATCTTTCGGCCCTTAATATATAGTAGTATTGCCATCAAAGAGTCTAAAAAAGAACTAAAGAAAGAAAAAAGGGCACTGTAGCACAAGGCAATATGGCAGGATTTGATTGGAAAAAAATAGAACATGAACAGTACACAAACTTGGAGGAAGAAGAGGGCTTGAATCTTTCGGCCCTTAATATATAGTAGTATTATGAAAGGCTGCTTGGCGTACGGGAGAAACCTGGCCATATTTGTAAGCTGCTTTGCTCGAGCGAAAACGAAGGACTCTGCTAGACGGCTGGATGTCGTGGACTCGTGGCAAGATATTGGCTTCCCCCACGGGAGATTCCACACATCGATCCCCCGGGTGAGCGTCTCTCTAGTGGTGGCCTCATGGATGGGTCCGGTAATACATCGCGATGCCTTCTCTTATTTCTCGAAACAGGTTTTTTTCCTGTTTTATAAATAAAAAATACATGTAAGACCGGTGCTGTACCAGACAGCACAACCCCAAAGAAAGAGACAACACGATACACGATGTTGGGACAGCGGCATACACACGTCCGAACGAAAATAAAGAAAAACAAAAAGGAGATGAGACGGAGACGAAACGACTAGACGAGGAAGACCATAACCGCTACGCCCTCCGAAGCATGCCCACCACGCTCCTAGCCCCGACTCATCAAGCGCCGAGCAGCACCCTCAAGAGAGAAAGCGACCGCTGTTGCCTGGACCAGACACTGGCCCTAGGGTTTCCCTCGGCACACAGAGGGGAATGGAAGAAGGGAAGCCACGACGCCCTTCAGGAAGGAAGATGCCGTTGCACCGCCCGTTGCACAGGAGACCCGCGAGAGCGAGGCCTCGCCACCACCAGAACTCGCCGCCCACGAACATGCGCCACTCCGGTTCCGATTTCGTCATCATCGTCTCACCGAGCAAGCCGTCGCGAGGTCTGCAACATCGTGACCCAGGTAGAAATGAAACAGGGCCCATACTTCCGCGGCCGCGCGGGAGGGAACTTCCTCCACCGCCGAACGCGGTAGTCGACCGGACGCGGCCGCAGACAAACCAGTCCACCATAGGTCCGGTCGGGCCCAGCAGGCATGTGAAGCCTCTGCGGAGGCAAACCAGTTACATGGCAATCCAGCTAGGACCTGACGGGCCCATAAAGTCCGTTGTCGCGCCTCAAAAGGCCGGCCGAGGATGTCGTGGGTCCCATCCACCCTAACCCGCCATGATCTGCAGCAGCCAAGCGAGCCGGAGACCACAAACCCGGATCTAGGACCAAATGGGCCCGATCACGGGGCCAAGGCCGCTTCGCCCGCTGTTGCAGCGGTGTGCCGCGCTGCCCGCCGCTTACGTCGTGCCGCCGTCGCTCCCCTCGCCGCACAGCCCTCCGCCGCCCCAGCTGCCCCGCCGCTGGAGCCACCTTGCGGCCGCCCGCAAACGCGCCGACCACCACACCCCGCAGCAGCTCAGCAGTCACCGTCGTCAAGAGCGCTCCGCACGCACAAGAGCCGCCGAGCACCCGCGTCCCCATCCGCCGAGACCACCCGCATCACCGCTGTAACTACCTCGGTGAACTACGCTCCTAGATACAAGCCTGGATGAGTGATAGTGGTTGAAATAGTACGGTGGGGCCCCAAAATCCACTCACTGGTAGTCCTTTCAGACGTCCCAACCACTACCCTCTCAACGGGACACCAGCAGGCGGGTCGGCGAAGGGATCAACTACGTACACAAGTGGGTATGTACGCAAGCCACCATACAAGAGTACATCAGAGCCACACCATCTAGAAAGAAAGGAAATATACCAACGCCATACGGCAAGATTCAAATGACCTAGATACATCTATAATTTAGGATAACTCCTCATACAACACACATCAGAGTATCATGCGGAAGCGGCAAACAAGATCCGAGTACGGATAAGAAGCAAATAGGCATAAGATGCCAGAGAAAATAAGCACATCCCAACTACAGGTCTCATGGATCCCCGATCCCGGAATCTCTACACCGAACGATCGTTGCCCACATCATCGGCTTCTTCCACCCAGTAACCGTCCTGAGAAGGTACCTGTTCATCTGAATCAAGAATTTATCGTGTGAGACCCTAAGGGTACTCAGCAAGACTTAATGCCTCTAAAGGGGACACAACCTGGGGTGACGCAATTGCAGCAAAAGATAAACCCTAGCAATTCTACAGATAACGCTAACCATCCGCCTAACCAATGATAGACGGATGTCCGTGAAATTAAGTACAACAGTTATAATGGTAATCTCATCCGATCCATCCTCCTCCCTGCTTACCAACAAGGAGGCGGACGAACAACCCCCATCCGTTGGCAATTTTATTAACCATTCCATGAGTGTTGCACTATTTACTAGTCACGTTACTTTAGTCAGGTTAAAAGCGGTACTTTAGTTATGCTTGTCTATGATCAAGAAACTGTGCTCCAAGTCGTCCATATCCGCGGACACGGCTTTCAGAAAGTTTTACCCGGCCGGGGTGCACCAATAGCAACACACGCTCGATCAACCTCGGAAAAACCAAATCAAAACCCAACGAGGCTTTCACGACTGAACAATCACAAGATTCAGAAATATTTCAGGGGCCACCCTTTGAGTAGATCCCGCAACGAAGTAAGCAAGCTTCGAGACGGACTCAAGGTTAGCGCCAATGGCTGTAAGCGACTGGGAACCCGAAAACTCGGGGTGTCGATACCGCGTAATCACTCCGCTTACCTAAAGCGATGCGATGTGACTCGCACAATCGTAAATAAACAAAGAAATCATGGTATAAGTACAGGATCGTAAATAAAACCTCAAACTAGTTTGTGGCCCCAAGAAATAAGACGGAATCAAGCTCTGGCCCAGGGGGGTCCCATATACCTCCCGGATGTGGATAGCGCGATAAATCAAGGAACAGGAATCAAGTACTCGGGGTCTTACGGGACACAAGTGAGCAGGAAAAACCAAATAGCAGATATTGCTCACCGGTGCCACTTTCTTTAGTTATCCCAGAACTACTCAAAGTTAAGTTGTTTAGGTACCTCATTGTTCATCAGACTCTCACAAACCCTACACATGCTGTTCTACGACTCGCATGGCTCAAACAACTCCTATAGTGGTGGCTCATGGGATGGAGGAAACAAGCTTGGTGGGGTATAAAAGTAAATGCTATGCATACTTGGGATTCAATTTAATGCAATCGCGACTCGATGATGCAAGAATAAGATAGAGGCAATAGGTACTGTATGTATGCAAGCATGTGGTAGTGCTTGCCTGGTGTCTCTGTTGAAGCAAAGGACGGTTCTGGGTAGTGCTCCTGGTTCTCTTGATACAATCCCTGCTCAGTGTCTATCCGAGAAAAACCAAACAAACAAGGCCAACATGAATATAGAGCACAAGCATATGAATAAGATGCGTCAAGCAAACAATCATGCCATGATGAATGATGCACAATTTACATGGCAAGTAAGGTAGCATGGCATGGGTGAGGTGTGGAGGATGAAAATAACATTTAGTTGGGTTTTAGAATCACATTTGTTGCCATAACAGTTGTTGTTCCATATATATTTATATGATGCATGCTGCAATTGAAGTCATGGATAGCATAAACAGAAAGGTCTCGTCGGCTGATCATTTTAGACTACTCATTTGCTAAATTTGGAGTTTTTAAACAAAAGTTATTAAATTATTAAATTCTAGTGGCAATAGTTGTAATTTAATTAAACTTGGAATTTTAGTTGTGCAAAAGTCAAAATAGATGGCATATTTGGAATCCTCTCATCTTGCTGAATCCAAAACATATATTATTTGTGCAATTTGGATTTACAAATAAAAAGTTATTTAAAACTGAATAGAATTTGAATTTTGAATTTAATTAAACAGGTTTTGAATTTTAAACAGTTCACGTTTCTTACTCAGCCTAACCCGCTCACAGTCATCGACAGTGGGCCCTTGTTCTATGCGACACGCCAGTCTGGACAGAAGCTGGACCGGGTTTATTACTGAAGAATCCGAGCCTCTTTGCAAAAATGCGTGACACGCATGAGGGCCCTTTGGGACCGCGGGTTGCTAAATAGTTTGGGGGGGGGGGGTTGCGCAAAGTGACGCCTGCCATCTGTGCTTCTTCCTGCCTCGGACAAAAAACAGCGAACGCTGCAGCAGGCGGCTCGAACCAGGACCTAGCGGCATGGCGAGGTGGGTACGCCATGCCGGTAGGCTCGGGTTGGTGCTAGGAGGAGGTTGGCGGCTAGCTAGGGTGTGGGCTTGGCTGGGCGACGGCACCGCGGCTACACCGAGGGTGTTCGACGTCGTGTCCCGTGCAACCAGGAAGCGAACCAGGACGGGGTGTTGTCTAGGAGTACCAGGGACTCACCGCGGGCTCGGTGGCGTGGTCAGATCGAGCAGAGGAGCGGTAGATCAGCGGCGAGGCAGAAGCTCTGTCGGCTAGGGTTTCCGGCTCGGGCTCGGCAGGTTCCGGCGAGCTGGTCCGTCTCCTCCTTGCTCCGTGTTCCGTGGCGACGTCGGGGACCTCCCGAGCTACCGCGGCATCCTCGGCTCCGCGCTGGTCTCCTGGAACGTGCTCGCGAGCGAGGGTCCGACGGTGGCCGACGTTGGGGTTCTGCGGAGGAGGAGGGGGCAGGGCAAGCGAGGCAGGACTCTGGGGCGGATCTAGGGGTGAGAGGGATAAGAACGCCTGGGAGGAGGCTAGCGTGGGGGAGGGGGTAGCTGGCAGGGTGGCGTCGGCCAACTCCTGTTCACGTGCTCCTGCGGCCAGGCCAGGCAAGGCAGGTCACCAGAGGGCAGGGGTGAGGCTGGCAGGTGGGGTAAGGCATGGGCAGGGTCGCAGGCAGGTGGGGTAGGGCGTGGGCAGGTGAGGAAAAGAGGGGAGAGGGGGATGGTCGGGCTAGGGCTAGCTAGGAGGGTGCTTGAGCGTGTGGGGCAGGTAGAGAGAGGGGGAGTGGCGAGCTGGGGCCAGCTAGGAGGGGGTGAGAGGGAGAGGGGTAGATGGTAGCTAGGTTTGGTTTAGAGGATAAAGGTAGTTTAGGTTTGTGTTTAGGTTAGGGTTTAGGTTAGGGTTTAGTTTAGGATAGATGTAATTAGGGTTTTGGTTTAGGATAGAAAAGAGAGAGGCATGGGGTGGTTTTAGAGATTGCTAAGAGGGTAAGAAATGGGGTGGTGGTACTAAGGTGGTGTAACACCCTCAGAATCGGCCCTATGCAAGGTTAGCAAAATTCGCCAAACCCGCATAGAAACGATTCGAAGGTGCCCACCAGGCACTTTCGTGCGGGTGGAAAAACAAAGTAATAACATTACACAACAGTCCTCGATGGGACCCACAGAACAGATATATATATAACAGCGACTCAAAGAGTCAAGAATACAGATATACGGTATAAAGATCCAAATCACCTTGAAAACGATGGGGCGTCCGACTACGGACAAGATGCAAATGGGGCTAAGAGCCCTGAAGAATAACCAATGGCGTCCATAACCCTGCGGGCCAAGCGGAAGGGTAACCCGCTAACGGCGTCGATCTCAAAACCTGCTTAAACAAAAGGGTGCCGACAAAGGGCAAAGGAAAAGAAGGAGCGTCGATCGAGGCCAAGACAGCGAGGCTAGAATTCGGTCCTCGCCACATAGGTTTGGTGGATCGAGCGGCGGCAAAGATGCACTAAACAACCTATAGAGACTCGATACAATGGCGGATATCGAGAGGGTAAGAATGACCTAACCGGATCCAACGAAGCTATCACCAAACAACCCATCTGAGTTTCCCCTCGAAACCAAACGAGGAAGTCAACCGAGGAACTCACACAGTTGGCAGTTTTACTTATTCAGTTATAGTTGCGGTACTGTACTAGTCAGGTTTAGATAATCGTCCTGATAAAGTAAGCAGTGGGCACTTTTAGTTAATCATTCCGTTATAGTGGCAACACTTACTAGTCAGATACAATTATCATGAGATAACCCCAAAACCCAGCAATTGTTGATACTTTTACTTAGCCATTCTGTTGTAGTGGAGCTGATTACTAATCATATCGGAAACAAGTCATTTTAGAACAGTAAACTTTAGTTATAGTTGTCTATGATCAGACACTGTGCTCCAAGTCGTCCATAACCGCGGACACGGCTTCTCGAAAAGATTTAACCCTGCAGGGGTGCACCAAAGTATCCACAGGCACTTCGACCCTTTTGCCGATCGCTTAACATACACCCATCGGTATGTCGGCGGGGCCTAAGTCACGGCGTTCCTGCACCCAAAAGCAAGCAGGGCCACCCCACTAAGTATACCCGCAACAAAGTCGGCGGTCTCCGAGACGGACTTAGGGTTTAGGGCGGCCGTAACGACAATGAGGTCCCCAAACGGGGACTGTCGATACCACGTAAACGGGTCACAAGTCCTAAACAGTACAGTGTGCAGTACCTCGCACAATCGTAAATAAAGCGGTAAAGCATGGCATAAGTACAGGATAGTAATAAAACCCCAAACTAGGTTGTGGCCCCCAGTACAATACTTTGAAATCAGGTAATTATCAATGGGGGGCCCATATCTCCCCACCTGTGGTTAGCGCGCTCGATCTCGGAACAGGTGTCAAGAACTCGGGTCCTACGGGACACAAGTGGGCGGTCGGAAACCAAATCTTACCTATCACCCACCGATGCCTCTGCTTAATTCAATTTTAGTTGTTAAACAGGAATTAAAGTGAACAATAATTAAACCATGATCATCTCCAGCGTCAACGTGCGGCATTTCCTCCAACAAAGATGGTACTTGTCGACAAGCAAAACTCTTGAGCAAGCGACTCCGACACGCGGGTCCAACTATCTACCAAGCAACAGGTAATAGGATGTGTCCAAGGCTATATATGGCTGCAAGGGATATCACGGGTACGAAATCTAGAGCATCGCAACACAGATAGCAAAGATCAACAGGAGGGAAATAAATACTAGAAAAGTAAGATAGGTAGAAAGGGAGATGCTACTTTGAAAACATTGTCGAAAGGTTCCACCGAAGATCGGGGCGAAGCTCACATCAACTCAACGGCCTTATCCGCGAAGAAGCAAAACACTAGAAGAAACACCGGATGCAATATTTAATACAACGGCAGAAGATCGGCATGATGCATGTATGATGTATGGCGTGGCAAGGTGCGATGCAATTAGGTCAAGATTAAGCGGAACCGGGTCCCGGCAATTAATATATGGTTCAAGTTGTTTAAAAACCCCCACACATTAAATGTTGTTTTACATGGCAAAAGATGATACGGGTTCGCTACACAAGTTTAAATGAGGCCGATATGAGACTAGATTTGCCCGCATATGGGCCCCATATTTAGTTATTAGGTGAATCGGCATAAGGCCCCCAAACCACAAGATAAGATGCATGCATGAACAATTATTATGCGACAAGTTGCATCTCAATTATAAAATAGGGTTTGCGGGAGAGGGTTCACACATTAGAGGGGGTTCGACGATCTTGGGTTCCGGGGTTCGGGGACGGTCTCTGGGTTCGACGGGATCGTTCTTTCGCTCGCGGTAACGGGGCAGATCTTGAGTTCCGGGGAGAAGGACTTCGCGTTTGGTGGCGATCTTGACGGTTTCGCACGGATCGTCTCCGGGTTCGGGGGTCTCGGCGTTCCATGAAAGAGTACTTGGCCTGGCGTCGGGGCATCGGTACCGTCTTGGTTGCCGTCGTTCTTGTCGTTGCGACGCTCTTGTCGGGTCCGCGCCATCGAGGCGGTCTTGACTTCGGGGTGAAGTACTTGGCGTCCGGGTGCGGTACTTGTGGTACAGGTGGCGATCTTGGCGTCCAACGTCGGGGTCTCCAGGGTCTTGACGGCTTCGGGTCCGAGAGGGAGATCTTGGCGCCGGGGTTTCCGTGACGAAGATCTTGTCGAGAGCTCTTCGGGTTTCGTTCCGGAAGCCGATCGTGGCTTCGCTTTGAGCAGATCTAGTGGTTGCCTTCTTGTTTTGCGGTGTCGGATCGGGTTCGCTACCGGGTTCGGGCGAGGTCGTTCTTCGGGTTCGACCAACCAAACAAAGATCCTTCGGTTCCGTGATGGAGTTCTTGTCGGGTTGCGCCGGAACCTTGCACCCGGGGTACTCCTGGCGAGGTGGGCCCCGACGGAGAGGGCCCGCGCGGGGTCCGGCGCGGCGGCGTCCTGCGGGCTGCTGCAGAAGGCGGAGGCGAGCAGGCGACGGAGGACGGGGAGGGGGCCCGCAGCGGCGGCGGCTGCGGAGCTAGGTCGCTGGGGTGGTCGCGGAGGAGGACGGTGGCCGGAGGCGGGAGAGGAGCTCGGCCGCGCGAGGCTCTGCTCGGACGGCGAGGCAAGCTAGGCGGGGAGGCGCGCCTGGAGGAGGTGACCGGAGGTGTCAGTCCGGGACGCAGGTGTACCCTCGGACCTATGCAAGTTTGGGCAAAATTCACCAAACCCGCATAGAAACGATTCAAAGGTGCTCACCAGCACTTTCGCAAGGGTGGAAAACGGCAAGTAATAACATTACACAACAGTCCTCGATGGGGCCCACGTAATGTATATTTAATACGACTCAAAGAGTCAAGAATATGATATAATATACAAGATCCAAATCACCTTGAAAACAGAGCGTCCGACTACGGACAAGATGCAAATGGGGCTAAGAGCCCCAAGAATAACCGATGGCGCCCATAACTGCCCTGTGCCAAGCCGGAAGGGTAACCGCTAACGGCGATCTCAAAACCTGCTTAACAAAAGGGTGCCACAAAGGGCAAAGGTAAAACAAAGAAGGAGCGCCAAGATCGAGGCCAAGACACGGCGAGGCTAGAATTCGGTCCTCGCCTACATAGGTATGGTGGATCGAGGCAGCAAAGATGCACTAAACAATCTATAGAGACTCGATACAACCGGGATATCGAGAGGGATAAGAATGACCTAACCGATCCAACCTGAAGCTAGCACCAAACAAACCCATCCCGGTGTTTCTCGAGACCCAACGAGGAAGTCAACCGGGAACTCACGCTTGGCGTTTTACTTATTCGCTTATAGTTGCGGCACTTTACTAGTCGATTAAGATAATCGCCCGATAAAATAAAGGGGCACTTTTATTTAATCATTCCGCTAGAAGTTGCAACAATTACTAATCGACATGATAGCATAATATAATCCCAAAACCCAGCAGCTTGTTGGTACTTTTATTCAGCCATGTCGCTAGAAGTTGCAATACTTACTAGTCGATACAATTGTCGCAAGCGACAACCAAACAAGCAATTGTGGCAGTATTAAATAGCCATTCCATTATAGTGAAGCTGATTACTAGTCATTATAAGTCAAATTTATAACAAGAATTTTAGTTATGCTTGTCTATGATCAAGAAAGCGTGCTCCAAGTCGTCCATATCCGCGACACGGCTTTCGGAAAGTTTTACCCGCCGGGTGCACCAATAGCAACACACGCCGATCAACCTCGAAAACCAAATCAAAACCCAACGAGGCTTTCACGATGAACAATCACAGATTCAGAATTATTTCAGGGGCCACCCTTAAGTAGAATCCGCAACGGAGTAAGCAAGCTCGAGACGGCCTCAAGGTCTGCTGGTGGAGCGATCGGGAACCCCAAACGGGGCTTGTCGACACCGCGTAAACACTCCGCCTAAAATAAAGACAAAGACCGCACAATCGTAAATAAAGCAAAGAAACATGGCATAAGTACAGATCGTAAATAAAACCTCAAACTAGTTTGTGGCCCCAAGAAATAAGACGGAATCAAGCTCGTCCAGGGGTCCCATATACCTCCCGGATGTGGATAGCGCAAAAACAAGGAACAGAATCAAGTACTGGGTCTTACGGGACACAAGTGGGCTCGAAACCAAATATTATCTATCACCCACCGATGCCTCTGCTTATTCAATTTTAGTTGTTAAACAGAAATTAAAGTGACGATAAGTAAAGCTAGAATCATCTCCAACAACAACATGCGGCAATACATCATCACTGTGGCATATGACGACACACATCAGCACTTGAGCAAGCAACTACGACACGCAAGTCCAACTATCTACCAAACAACAGGTAATAGGGTGTGTCCAAGGCCATATAGGGCTGCAAGGGAATATCACGGGTACGGAAACTAAAGCATCGCAACACAGATAGCAAATAGACCAACAGGAAGGAGTAAATTACTTTAAAAGTAAGATGGGTAGAAAGGGGGAGATGCTCGCCTGAAAACATTGTCGAAAGGTTCATCCGAAGATCGGGGCGAAGCTCACATCAACTCAACGGCCTTATCCGCGAAGAAGCAAAACACTAGGAGAAACACCGGATGCAATATTTAATACTCGGCAGAAGATCGGCATGATGCATGTATGATGTATGGCATGGCAAAGGTGCGATGCAATTAGGTCATATTAAGCGGAACCGGGGTCCCGACATTTACTTAGGTGGTGCATGTTATTTAGAAAGCCCGCAATTTAAATGTTGTTTAACGAGGCAAGAGGTAATACGGGTTCGCTACACAAGTTTAAATGAGGCCAATATAAGGCTAGATTTGCCCACATATGGGCCCCATATTTAATTATTAGGTGAATCGGCATAAGGCCCCCAAACCACATGATAAGATGCATGCGAGTAGAATGATTAAATGCAACAAGTTGATATCATTTATAAAATAGGGTTCGGGAGAAAGGTTCACACATTTAGGGTTTCCGATCTTGGTTTCCGGGGTTCGGGGTCGGTCTCGGGGTCCAGGGTTCGACGGATCTGGGGTTCGGGGTTCGACGGACGCGTTCTCGGATAGCGGGGTGGATCTTGGCGCATCCGGGGTCTTTGGTCATGTTGTCGGTCACGTCGTTCGGGGTGAAGATCTTGGCGTTCTCGGCGAACTCGGCATCCTCGATTCCGATTGTAGATCTCGGCGTCCTCGAAGGGGTACTTGTCGTATCCGTGTCGATTTAACCGGCGTGACGGGGTTCGCTGTGTTCATGTTCCGTGTCGAAGATCCCGCTGCTCGATGTCGGGTCTGTGGTCTTGACGGCCGACCGAGGGGAGATCTTGGCGGTTCCATGATGGAGTTCTGGGAGTGCGGCGTTATCCACTTCATGTTCCAGTTGCGAGTGTGGTCGACGAGCTTGGATTTAACATCGAAGTTATTGATGTTCTCTCGAGATCTGGTGGTTCCCTTGGTTTGTCGATGTCGATTGCATTGGCCGCGTTGTTTAGGGAACACCGACTGACTCGGCACACATACGGACGCATCTTGTCGCTTTGTAGCGCCGGGAGCTCGCGAGGAGACGGTTCGAGGTTGGGGGCTGGCGGGCCGAGCGGCTCGCGCCAGACGAGGGGCGGGCGACGCGACGACGAGTTTGCGGGCGACGCGGGACCGTCGCGGCGGAGATGGTGGCGTGATGTGGCTTGGGGACCAGCCGGAGGCGGCGCTGGCGGGCCAAGGCTGCCGGCAGAGAGGCCGGGCGGCACGGGCCGGACCGCGCGAGGAGCGAGGGAGCTGCGGAGGCTGTGGAAGGGCGCGGCGGAGAGGTGCTTGGCGGGAGCGGTCGACGGCGCCGGGCGGGCGGCCGGACTCGAGCGGGCGGAGTTTCGGAGGCGACCGCGGACGCGGGCGCTCGGGCGCGACTGGGAGAGAGGTGGGAGGCTCGTGGAGGAGCCGCGGGGTCGGGAGGCTGGCGCTGCCAGGACGTGAGGGAGTGGCGCGCCACGGGTCGGGAGAGGTGGTGACGGAGGCGGAGAGGTGCGGGGCCGAGGTTCGTGTGGGACGCGAGGCGCGGCGGCCGCAGCGGGTCGAGGCGGGCGGGCGGCGGAGAGGGGAGGCGGCCACAGAGGAGAGAGCGGCGCCACGGGCGGGTGCCCGGGCGGCGACAAGGCTGCCAGGCGGATGGCGGGAGGGAGGTGCGAGCGTGGGGAGGCCGGTCATGAGAGAGGTGGGGCCCAGGGCGGGAGCAGCTGGGAGAGGAGGCGAGGAGAGGCGTCTGTGGGGTGGGCGCGAGCTGGAAGAGGAACAGGCATGCGTGGGGGAGAGAGAGAAGGGGGGCTGGTGGGCCACGGCTGGTTGGGTGTGAGCGGGGGAGGTATCTGGGGCTGGGTGTGGCGTCGTTGCATGTGTGTGCGTGTGGGGGTCTGGGAGAGTTGAGTGGGGTTGGGTTTGAGAGAGAGAGGGAGGGAGAGGCCAAGTGGCGACTTCTGATTGGTTGGGGGTTGGGGCAAGGTGATGTGGCAGCAGGGGATTGGTCCGGGTGATGTGGCCAGGTGTGGTGGGTAGAGATATTGGTAGGTTTAGGATTAGAAGGGCGGCAGGTTTGGACCGATTTGTTGTATACGGGGGTGGTCGTTCGGGTCGGTTGGCCCGTTCGACTGCCCCCACTAAAAATTAATAAAACTTTTATTTGTTTTAAACGGGCCGTGCGCAAACCGATAGCGGCCAAATAAAATATTCCGGGGACCCGGTGCTCGGTGTTTGAATAAGTTGGGGCGTCTGGAAAACAAAGACGGGTTTTGCAAACATAGTTTTGGGCAAACAATGCATGATGATGACGATGCAATGCACAAATTCACCGCGATTTTCTAGTAGTGGTTTTTGCGGGATGCCACACAAGGCCACCGGCGGCTGGCAGTATGCAGAGGAAGAGCGGAGGGAAGCGGGCGACGCCCGTGGCGAGATGGCGAGGGCGGCGGTGCGCCGAGTGGGACGGGAGGTCGGTCGCGGACGAGACGGTTGGAAACTGGGAGGCGCGGCAGCATGTGGCGAGCCGCTCGGAGGCGGAGAGGAGAGGGTCGCTGGGAGCTCGCGGAGGGGTGGATGGCGGCGGCGGCAGGGGACGGGCGGCAGTGAGGCGGCCTCCGTGGCGGAGGCCCGGCGGATGAGGAGGCGGAGGCGAGGTCCGGTGGAGGCGAGCGGCCAGGGTGCCAGCAAGGCCGGAGGCAGCAGAGAGGGAGGGCGCGTGGGGAAGAAGAGAAGGGAGAGAGAGCGCGAGGTGCACGCGGTTGGTGGAGCGGGTGGGGTCGGGGCGATGTGGGGCGGGAGGGCGAGGCAGTGGGGAGTGGGGGTCCGGGTCCAGGCGGGGGCCAGGCTGTGTCTGGCGTGTGCTTGGCTGGGTGGGGGTTGTGTGGTGGAGGAGAGAGGAGGGGTGAGGTGGAGTGGGGTGATGACGTGGCGGCGCGTGAGTGGTTGAGGGAGAGGGAGGAGGTGAGTTGGCAAGCAGGGATTGGAGGGAGTGATGTGGAGGTTGGGTTGGGGTAGTTTTCTGGGTAGTCTTAGGATTTAGATGGGGATGGATAGGTGAGGTGGCAGGTGGGTATAGTTTGGGTGAGAGGGTGAGGTGGCAGTCTGCCGTTGGTGGGTAGGAATAGATTGGGTGGAACTAGGATTTAGCAAGGCTGGTTTGGGTTGGACCGTTTTAAAAATCTGGGGCGGTCGTTCGGGTCGGGTTGGCCCGTTCGACTGCCCCTACTAAATTAAATATAAATTTTATTTGTTTTAAACGGGCCGTTGGCAAACCGATAGCGGCCAAAACAAAATATTCCGGGGACCCGGTTTTGGTGGTTGAATAAAGATGGGGCGTTTTATAAAACAAAACGGGCTTGCGAAAACAGTTTGGCAAACAATGCATGATGATGACGATGCAATGCACGAATTCAACGCGATTTTCTAGTAGTGGTTTTGCGGGATGCCACAGGTGGATCAAGCAAGCTTCAAGTACAAGCTCAAAGCAAGATCAAGCAAGAAAAAAAGGGGAAGAGGGAGATGGCCATGTGGTGGTGTGTCCTCCTTTGGCCCATGCATTATCCAAGCAAGGAACAAGCAAGATCCCAAGAGAAGGGGGGGGGGTTTGAGGTGCATGCCCCATTAGCACAAGTGTGTGCATGGGACATGGGGTATGGTTTAGCTAAAGGGAAAAGAGGGAGAGGGTTTAACACTACCAAAACAAGATCAAGCAAGGAAGGAGTGGTTTATTTAGAAAACAAGCAAAAACCAAATACTAGGAAAAAGGTGGCTATTGCATGGCCCATGCAAGATAATTAATGCCACAATTATCCTTGTGAGAACAAGGTTATTAATATGGCACTATTCATCTCCATTCCAAAATGTGGTCAAGGCCAAGCAAAGATTAGGGTGGATCCAACCAACAACATGGGCTAGGGATAACTCAATAAAAGCCCAGCCCATATTATTGGATGGTGGAATTATAAGGTGGTGGAAGATAAGGTGGTGGAGTCAAAGAGATGCCCCAACTCAACTTGGGCATTTAACAATTTATCAAGACCCAAATACAATATCAAGAGGCAAATACAATTAATCATGCACATGAGATAAGAACCAAACAAGAAAAGGTTTTATATGATGCTTAAAGGCAAGGTGGTATGATGGTATGAGCATGATATGATGATGATGCAACAATTATATGTTGAAGTGGCCCATTTTATTATTATGACATGTAGCATTACGGGGTTAGACAAGGATGCTACAACTCTCCCACTAAACAGGAATCTCGCCCGAGATTCTAGGAAGAAGAAGAAGAAGAAGACACAGAGAGAAGGATGGTTGACACGGAGTTCATCTTCACGCTCCCATGTTGCTTCATCAGCGAATGGTGTGACCACCGCACCTTGCGTAACTCGATGGACTTGTTGCGAGTCCTTCGCTCATGGTCTCGAGGATTTTGGTGGGGTGTTCTTGATAAGACAGATCTTCTTGGAGGTCGATTAGCTCATGATCCACGGTCTTGCCGGGGTCTTTGAAGCACTTCTTGAGCTGCGAGATGTGGAAAACATCATGGACTTTGAGTTTTTCCGGAAGCTCCAGTGCATAAGCAACTTCTCCTCTTCTACCACGTATCTTGAAAGGACCGATGTATCTAGGAGCCAACTTTCCTTTGATACCGAAGCGGTGTGTTCCTCTCATGGGAGTGACACGAAGGTAGACGAGATCACTTGTGCTTCCTGTCATAGTTGCTCTTCTGACGACTTTGAGCAATCTTCAGGTTCTCCAGAATGATATGCACCTTCTCCTCTGCTTGAGTTACAATGTCAGGGCCAAACCAGATTCTTTCTCCTGCACCTGACCAACCAATGGGAGTTCTGCACTTGCGACCATAGAGAGCCTCGAATGGTGCCATCTTCAGACTCTTCCGAAGCCTGTTGTTGTAGGAGAATTGAGCATATGGAAGGCATTCCTCCCACTTCATGCCAAACGAGATGACGCAAGCTCTAAGCATGTCCTCGAGAATCGATTGATCCTCTCCACTTGTCCTTGAGCCGAGGGTGGTAGCAGTTGAAGGAAGTTCAACTTTGTTCCCAAAGCTTTTGGAAACTCTCCCAACTTTGAGGTGAAGATGCTCCCACGGCGAACTGATTTCAAGTGGAACCCCATACAAAGAGACAATCCTGTTGATATAGAGTTCCATAGCTGAAGTCCGTAAATTGTTTCTTTGATCGGAAGAAGTGTGCCACTTTAGAAAGCACTCGATGACAACAAAATTGCATTGTTGCTTCTGCGACCTCGGAAAGCCAGTGATGAAGTCCATCTCAACTTTCTCCCATTTCCACTGGAGGTTGCAATGGTGTAGAAGACCAAATGGTTTCGATGAACAGCCTTGACTCTGCGGCGAGACATCACATTCGAGGCGTACTTAGCACAATACCTTTTCAACCCAGGCCACCAAGATTGTGTTTTCAAGTCCATGTACATCTTTGTCTTGCCGGGATGGATAGAAAGAACCGACTCATGTGCCTCCTTGAGAACTTGGTCTCTCCGACCCGGATAGTTTGGAACAAACATCCGGTGATCAAAGAAGAGCGAGCCTTGATCATCAACATGGAAGGATTCATACTTCGGAGTGCCAAGCTTAGAGATGAGCTTTCTTGTGTGCGGATCACCAAGGTGGCGAGAACGAATCTGTTCTTCCAAGAGAGGTAGCGAAGGTTCGAGATGTCCTTGTTCCACAATTTCGTGTTCGGTGGTGAATTCCTCGCACAAGAGAGGCTTGCTCTTCTACCATGAGGTTGTTGACATAAGCTTTACGACTAAGCGCATCCGCCATGACATTTGCTTTGCACAGGTGTAGTTGATGGTCACATCAAGTCATTGATTGCTTCAATCCATCTCCTCCGCCGTAGGTTGAGATCGGTTGAGTGAAGATATACTTCAAACTCTTGTGGTCCGAGAAGATCTCACAACGGTTACCAAGCAAGTAGTGCCTCCATAGCTTCAAAGCAAAGACCACTGCTGCTAGCTCAAGGTCATGCGTGGGATAGTTGACCTCATGCGTCTTCAACTGACGAGAAGCATAAGCAACCACCTGTCTCTCTTTCATAAGGACCGCACCCAATCCTTGCAAAGAGGCATCGCAGAAGATCTGGAAAGGCTTAGATGTATCTGGAGGAACCAAGACTGGTGTGGAAGTGAGCTTCGCTTTGAGTGTCTCAAAACTTTCTTGGCAAGCAGGAGTCCACAGGTACTTCTTGCCTTTCTTGAGGAGATCGGTAAGAGGCTTTGCTATCTTTGAGAAGTTCTGCACAAAGAGACGGCAATAGCTAGCCAAGCCGAGAAAACTCCGCACTTCCTTGACATTAGCAGGAGGAAGCCATTCAACTATAGTCTTCACGGTTTCCGGGTTAACTGCAATGCCCTTGGCAGAGATAACATGACCCAAGTATGTTACTTCAGGCAGCCAGAACTCACACTTTGAGAACTTTGCATACAAGCGGTTCTCACGAAGCTTGTTCAGAACACACCGCAGGTGCTCCTCATGCTCCTCCTTGGACTTGGAATAAACGAGAATGTCATCCAGGTATACCACCACAAACTTGTCCAGGTACTCCATGAAAACGGAGTTCATCAGCCTCGAGAAGGTAGCAGGTGCGTTGGTGAGGCCGAAAGACATGACCGTGTACTCATACAGGCCATAGCGAGTGGTGAAAGCTGTCTTGGGCACATCCTCTTTGCGAATTTTGATTTGGTGATAACCACTTCTGAGGTCCAGCTTAGAGAACACCAGCTCCCGCTAGCTGATCAAATAGATCATTTATCCGAGGAAGAGGATATTTGTTCTTGATGGTTTTAGCATTTAGAGCCGGTAGTCAACACAGAGCCTATCGGTTATCACGCTTCTTCACGAAGATTGTTGGACTACCCCAAGAAGAAGTGCTATGCTGAATGAAACCCAACTTCTCTTGTTCATCAAGTTGTCGCTTGAGTTCACCATCGAAGGACCCATCTTGTATGGCCTCTTGGAGATAGGAGTCGTTCCAGGTTCAAGCTCGATCACGAATTCAACCTCGCGATCCGGAGGCATACCTGGCAACTCTTCAGGAAAGACATCCGGGAACTCACAGACCACTGGTACCTTCTGAATAGCTTCCATAGCATCATCATTCAGAGCAGCCAAGGAATAGAGCTGGACAGCAGGAGTCAGACTTGGAGAAAAGACTAGATGGCCTTCAGGGATCTTCAGAGACACTGAGCGTTCAGCACAATCAATCACAGCTGCATTTGCTGTCAACCAATCCATGCCCAAGATGACATCAATGTCAGAGTTGCCCAGAACAATCAAAGAAGCCAAGAATGAAGAACCACCAATCTCAACTTGGTTGCCATGGCTGATTTGAGCAGCTGCCATTGTTGCTCCAGGAGAAAGAACCATTAACCGCTTTTTGAGAGGAACCAAGACTAACTCATTGTCGTCTGCAAACTTGTGTGACACAAAAGAATGCGATGCACCAGAATCAAAGAGAACTCGTGCGAGGGAAAAGTTAGCGAAAGCATACCCATGACAACTCGGTGCGAGCTCAGCTTTAGAGGCGTTAGCGATTGGCATGAACAACCGCACCGGGCTTGGTGTTGATGTTGAGAGCGAGGCGGTGGCGCACGAACGAAGGAGAGCTTGATGCGAGATCTTGGCGGGGTTGAGGAGAGCTTTGTTCTTCATTGGGCGTTCAGTGTGGATGTCTGTGATCTCCACGTGTGAGCACCGGTGGGCGTGGAAGCGAGAAGCGAGGACTCCGCCAGCGCCCAGGTAAGGGTTGTTGTAGCCCCAGGAGCCGCAGTGGTGAAGTTTGGTGGCCTTGGCGTGAAGCTCGCAGGCCTTGGTGGAGCCGGAGCGACGGTGGGGTGTTAGGAACCCGGACACGCCGCTTAGAAGGAGCTGCCATTCCGCGAGCTTGATGCATCCTGCTGTGTTTCTTGGACTCCTCGAACATCCGCCTACTAGCCTCCTCTTGTAGTGCCATATCTGCAGTTCGGGAAGGTTGCCGGTCTTGCATGCGTGAGTGCATACTTGATCGACGCATTGAGCCCTTGCCCGAATCTCTTCGCTTTTCTTGTCATCGGATACTTCATCACCACCATAGCGAGACAGGTTCATAAAGTTCTGATATAGGTGTTGGCGTTATCATTTCCACTTGAGTTGAGGAAAGCATCCTTCATCCTTTCCATCACAATCTCTGAGAGAAACTGTTCTTTGAAAGCTGCGGTGAACCTCTCCCAAGTTGGCTGGAATCCAGTGCAGCTTGCCTTCAAGTAGTTTTCCCACCATAGAGCCGCATCTCCCTTGAGAAGGTGGGTAGCACACTTGACCCACTCCTCGGAACATCGGCGTTTCGAGCAACCTTGAGATCTCGCGCAGCCAATCATCCGCATCAAGAGGTCGGTCAGACACGTCGAACTGGCGAGGGTTGAACTTGAGGAAGCTCTTGATGTCACCACGCTTGGGAGGTGGAGGAAGTGGAGTGAACTCGTTCCTTGACGCTCTCCTCAAAGCGCGGTGGTTCTCTTGCATGGCTGCCAAAGCATTGGCAATGCTTGACAGTGAGCCCGATTCGGAGGAATATCCTCCTCGATCCGGTGGAGGATCCATCATCATTGATATAAAACTCAAGTCGATTACTATAATGGAAGATGATAATAATCCAAAATAGTACCAAGATGGAATTAACCAAGATTAAAGGATACAATTTCTTGAGATGATATAAAAATATCAACAAAGTTCATAGCACCTCAAAGATATTAAGCATATCGCACACGATGAAAAGGAGTGTGGTACAAACATATCAAAGAAAATTTTCCACAAATTTCGGCATTAAAATACCAATAGATGCTAAAATTACTTAACGAATCAAGATTAGTGACTCTACCGATTCAATATACAAAAGCGAATGATACAAGTAGTGGTATGGTCGCGACTCCATCCGCACTCAAATCATTACTCCGCACATGAACAAGTGGAACACATATCCTAACCCTTCTTCTCACGACGAAACCTAAAGATTGGTACTACGGAAACGAACACCCCAAACAAGATAGCGTCGGATACAAGAGGAAGATAGATTGCGTCGGTTTACAAAAGCACATTGGTATGGAATGTACCAACAGTGGATAACCAAAGCGGATAAGATAACAACTTGGATGCAACAGACAAGGAATTACACACTCACACACACACACACTCACAACCTATGGTACTACGAGCCGAACACGTGAATCCTAGTTTGAACTTTGAGAAGAGGATTGAAAACGTTGCACTTCCTTACGAGAAAAGGGTGGGTGGGAGGTAAGAAAAATGGAAGCAGTCCTACTCTCGCGTTTTGTTTTCCCTAATATACATAACTACTCAAAATATTTGCTAGACTGACAACGACCGTTTGGCTGAAACCCTGAAGGTCGGGATGGCTCTGATACCAATTGTAACTACCTCGGTGAACTACGCTCCTAGATACAAGCCTGGATGAGTGATAGTGGTTGAAATAGTACGGTGGGGCCCCAAAGCCACTCCCGGTAGTCCTTTGGGACGTCCCAACCACTACCCTCTCAACGGGACTGACGGGCAGGCGTGGTCGGCGGCGAAGGGATCAACGACACAAGTGGGTATGTACGCAAGCCACCATACAAGAGTACATCAGAGCCACACCATCTAGAAAGAAAGGAAATATACCAACGCCATACGGCAAGATTCAAATGACCTAGATACATCTATAATTTAGGATAACTCCTCATACAACACACATCAGAGTATCATGCGGAAGCGGCAAACAAGATCCGAGTACGGATAAGAAGCAAATAGGCATAAGATGCCAGAGAAAATAAGCACATCCCAACTACAGGTCTCATGGATCCCCGATCCCGGAATCTCTACACCGAGCGATCGTTGCCCACATCATCGGCTTCTTCCACCCAAGAACCGTCCCGAGAAGGTACTGCTCATCCGAATCAAGAATTTATCGTGTGAGACCCTAAGGGTACTCAAGAAGACTTAATGCCTCTAAAGGGGACACAACCAGGGTGACGAATTGCAGCAAAAGATAAACCCTAGCAATTCTACAGATAACGCTAACCATCCGCCTAACCAATGATAGGCGGATGTCCGTGAAATGAAGTACAACAGTTATAATGGTAATCTCATCCGATCCATCCTCCTCCTCGCTACCAACAAGGAGGCGGACGAACAACCCCCATCCGTTGGCAATTTTATTAACCATTCCATGAGTGTTGCACTATTTACTAGTCACGTTACTTTAGTCAGGTTAAAAGCGGTACTTTAGTTATGCTTGTCTATGATCAAGAAACTGTGCTCCAAGTCGTCCATATCCGCGGACACGGCTTTCAGAAAGTTTTACCCGGCCGGGGTGCACCAATAGCAACACACGCTCGATCAACCTCGGAAAAACCAAATCAAAACCCAACGAGGCTTTCACGACTGAACAATCACAAGATTCAGAAGTATTTCAGGGGGCCACCCCTTTGAGTAGATCCCGCAACGAAGTAAGCAAGCTTCGAGACGGACTCAAGGTTAGCGCCAATGGTCAGAAGCGATCGGGAACCCAAAACTCGGGGTGTCGATGCTGCGTAATCACTCCGCTTACCTAACAAAGACAAGCAGTGCGAGACCGCACAATCGTAAATAAAACAAGAAATCATGGCATAAGCACAGGATCGTAAATAAAACCTCAAACTAGTTTGTGGCCCCAAGAAATAAGACGGAATCAAGCTCGGCCCGGGGGGTCCCATATACCTCCGGATGTGGATAGCGCGATAAATCAAGGAACAGGAATCAAGTACTGGGTCTTACGGACACAAGTGAGCAGGAAAAACCAAATAGCGATATTGCTCACGGTGCCACTTTCTTTAGTTATCCCAACTACTCAAAGTTAAGTTGTTTAGGTACCTCATTGTTCATCGACTCACAAACCCTACACATGCTGTTCTACGACTCGCATGGCTCAAACAACTCCTATAGTAGTGGCTCATGGGATGGAGGAAACAAGCTTGGTGGGGTATAAAAGTAAATGCTATGCATACTTGGGATTCAATTTAATGCAATCGCGACTCGATGATGCAAGAATAAGATAGAGGCAATAGGTACTGTATGTATGCAAGCATGTGGTAGTGCTTGCCTGGTGTCTCTGTTGAAGCAAAGGACGGTTCTGGTAGTGCTCCGGTTCTCTTGATACAATCCGCCAAAGGTTCTATCCGAGAAAACCAAACAAACAAGGCCAACATGAATATAGAGCACAAGCATATGAATTAGATGCGTCAAGCAAACAATCATGCCATGATGAATGATGCACAATTTACATGGCAAGTAAGGTAGCAAGGCATGGGTGAGGTGTGGAGGAGAAATAACATTTAGTTGGGTTTTAGAATCACATTTGTTGCCATAACAGTTGTTGTTCCATATATATTTATATGATGCATGCTGCAATTGAAGTCATGGATAGCATAAAGAAAGGTCTCGTCGGGCTGATCATTTTAGACTACTCATTTGCTAAATTTGGAGTTTTTAAACAAAAGTTATTAAATTATTAAATTCTAGTGGCAATAGTTGTAATTTAATTAAACTTGGAATTTTAGTTGTGCAAAAGTCAAAATAGATGGCATATTTGGAATCCTCTCATCTAGCTGAATCCAAAACATATATTATTTGTGCAATTTGGATTTACAAATAAAAAGTTATTTAAAATCGAATAGAATTTGAATTTTGAATTTAATTAAACAGTTTTGAATTTTAAACAGTTCAAACGTTTACTCAGCCTAACCCGCCTGTCACGATGTGGGCCCTTGGTTCATGACCACGCCCACAACATTCTGGAATGAGCTGGACCGCGGTTTATTGAGAGAATCCAGGAGCCTCTTTGCAAAAATGCGAGACACGCATGGAGGGCCCTTTGGGACCGCTGGTTGCTAAATAGTTTGGGGGTTGCGCAAAGTGACGCTTGGCTATCGTGCTTCTTCCTGCCTCGCATAAAAGCAACAGTGAACGCGCCGGCGAGGCTCGAACCGTGGACCTAGCGGCCATGAAGCGGGTACGCTGCCGCTGTAGGCTCGGGGTTGGTGCTAGGAGGGAGGTTGGCGGCTAGGTGTGGGCGCCATTGAGCAGACGACGGTGATTTACCGTGCACCGAGGGTGTTCACGCCGTGTCCCGTGCAACCGTGAAGCGAACCAGACGGGGTGTTGTCTAGAGTACTGTGGACTCACCGCGGGCTCGGTGGCGTGGTCGATCAGCGAGGAGGCGGTAGATCGGCGAGGCGTAAGCTCGCTGGGCTAGGGTTCCGGGCTCGGCAGAGTTCCGAGCTGGTCCGCTCTCCTCCTTGCCTGTTCCGTGTTCGTGGCGACGCCGGGGACCTCCCGAGCTACCATGGCATCCTCGGCTCCTTGGTCTCCTGAACGTGCTCATGAGCGAGGGTCCGACGGGCCGACGTTGGGGTTCTGAGGAGGAGGGCAGGCAAGCGAGGCGGACTCGGGCGGATCTGGGGCGCCGAGAGGGGGTGAGAGGGATAAGAACGCAGGGAGGAGGCTAGCGTGGGAGGGGTAGGCTGCGTGGTGGCGTCGGCCAACTCATTCACGTGCTCCTACGCAGCCAGGCCGTGCAAGGCAGTCACCAGAGGGCGTGGTGAGGTCAAGGGTGGGGTAAGGCATGGTGGTCGCAGTGTGGGGTAGGCGTGGGCGGGTGAGGAAAAGAGGGAGAGGGGATGGTCGGGCTAGGGCTAGCTAGGAGGTGCTTGAGCAAGGTGTAGAGAGGGGAGAGAGTGGGGCCCAGCTAGGAGGGGGTGAGAGGGAGAGGTAGATGGTAGCTAGGTTTGGTTTAGAGGATAAAGGTAGTTTAGGTTTGTGTTTAGGTTAGGGTTTAGGTTAGGGTTTAGTTTAGGATAGATGTAATTAGGGTTTTGGTTTAGGATAGAAAAGAGAGAGGCATGGGGTGGTTTTAGAGATTGCTAAGAGGGTAAGAAAGGGGGTGGTGGTACTAAGGTGGATCAAGCAAGCTTCAAGTACAAGCTCAAAGCAAGATCAAGCAAGAAAAAGGGAAGAGGAGATGGCCATGTGGTGTGTCCTCCTTGGCCCATGCATTATCCAAGCAAGGAACAAGCAAGATCCCAAGAGAAGGGGGTTTGAGGCATGCCCCATTAGCACAAGTGTGCATGGGACATGGGTATGGTTTAGCTAAAGGGAAAGAGGAGAGGGTTTAACACTACCAAAACAAGATCAAGCAAGGAAGTGGTTTATTTAGAAAACAAGCAAAACCAAATACTAGGAAAGGTGGCTATTGCATGGCCCATGCAAGATAATTAATGCCACAATTATCCTTGTGAGAACAAGGTTATTAATATGGCACTATTCATCTCCATTCCAAAATGTGGTCAAGGCCAAGCAAAGATTAGGGTGGATCCAACCAACAACATGGGCTAGGGATAACTCAATAAAAAGCCCAGCCCATATTATTGGATGGTGGAATTATAAGGTGGTGGAAGATAAGGTGGTGGAGTCAAAAGAGAGATGCCTCCAACTCAACTTGGGCATTTAACAATTTATCAAGACCCAAATACAATATCAAGAGGCAAATACAATTAATCATGCACATGAGATAAGAACCAAACAAGAAAAGGTTTTATATGATGCTTAAAGGCAAGGTGGTATGATGGTATGAGCATGATATGATGATGATGCAACAATTATATGTTGGAAGTGGCCCATTTTATTATTATGACATGTAGCATTACAGGGGTTAGACAACTGGGATGCTACAACCGCCGCCGAACGAGGGAGAGAAGGGAGGCCCCGCTGCCGCCTACGCCCCCGGGGCTTCGCCTGGCGACGCCCACCGGCGGCGGCGAGGGGAGGGGAAGAATGGTGGAGGGGCGGAGGCGCAAGCTAGGGTTCGCCCGCGGAAGCGGACCGATCGAAGCGTATTTTTTTCGATCGCAACAGCACTATTTTTAAGAGCTCTTCTACGGTGATTCGCCACCTCTTATTTTCTCTCTAGCTGTTTTTTCTGCCGCACCACCCGCCTAGTGTGTCGCTACCGTCTCTTTTGCCAAAGATCTTGTGCCGCTACTGCCTGTTGCTGCCATGTCCTCCCATCGGCTCTCCACGTGGCGCAGGGCCATCTCCTCCTTCGCATACATGAGCTCCGGCCTCATCTTAGGCCTCTGATATTTTCTACGTGCAATCGACGGCGGTGCTACATGTGATCGGCGACGGTGCTACAAGCGGCGTCGAATTTTGCTACTAGTGGTAAGGCCACCGACGCTGGTACGTAAATCATCGAGATTTGCTACATGCAGTCGACGACAGTGCTATATGTGGTCGACGGTGGTGCTATAAGCGGCATCGAGTTTTGCTACAAGCGGTCTGCGACAGTGCTACAAGTAGGCGTTGGGTTTGCTACCCAGTTCTGGCGATGTCTCTGATGAAGTCTTTTTTTACAGATGTTGAACTTTTTTGCTACATCTCTTTTCTAGTCTTGCTATAATAGCGCAAAGTTTCTGCTACAATGGATCCGACGAGGTCTCCGATAAAGTCGGTTTTGCTACATTAGAACACACCTTTTGCTACAAAGTATTCGGCGAAGTCTCTAGAGAGATTCGTCTTTTTATTTTATCTTCTAAACGAACCGTTTTTATTTATGGCAAAAGCGGAATTTGTGTATTTTTTGGGGACACGTGTTAGCAAGGGTCCGGAATTTTTGGGAAATTATCCGAGCACGTACAATGCAGTGATGTCAGCCTTCTCTTATGCTCGCCACGTTGAATTTTTGTTTAGTTGGAGGAGAGAGAAACAAGAAAGATGAGGTTGTCTTTCCTTAGCTAAGAGATGATCTCTTAGAAATAAGAGAAGACTATTTTTTCCATTATATTATATGTCTTCCCTTAATCAACCAATTTATTACTAAAAATAGTTAATCCTTATTAATTGCTAGAGATAACAATAAAAAACGATGCATTATAAAGTTGTATATTGTGTCTTCTCTAGATGATATGGAGAGCTAAGAAAAGATATGTCTTCCCTAACATTATACATTGCCTTTGTACAAGATGGCTGGGCCTACGAAGCTACCACTTTGTCCATACGAGTTGAGGTCGTGCCGCTGCACGTCCAGGTCATGTTCGGATCGGAAGTGAGTCCGAGCCGGACAAGGCGAGGACCGAACGTGGAGATTCCACCACCGGTTGAATGTCTATGTCTCCAACATACTGCAGCGTGCTGAGATTCGTGCAGATTCGATCTCGGTGCGGCTGTACTGAAGGCAGTGTTTGGACTGGACCTCCGAGTCGGACTCCAACTCCGATTATTCTCGCACGATCCATTATAAGTAGTCCCATAAGCTGCTGCTGGTTTTCATCGATCGAGTGCGTGCATTGCCAACATACATCGTGTACTTGCTTGCACATCCGTAGTACACAAATCAAACAGCTCGTGCGAGGACGACGGCGATCGATGGACGCGTCGACAACCAAAGCGCGTCACCCCGCGCCACCGTCGAGCCTCGCCGTGCAGCAGCACCACCACCACCATCCCGGCGCCGCCGGCAACGATGATTCCGAAGAGCTATGCTCGCATCCGTGCCGCCCGTTCCCCACCACGGAGCTGTGGGACGACGTAGACTACGCCGCCATGGGAGAGAACGCGGACCTGTTCGAGCAGTACCATGCCCTGTACAAAGAGCTCGGCATGCTCGACCGGAAGGAACAGGAGCTAAGGACCGAGATCGCGGACCTGGACCGGCCGGTTCAGCTGCTGCAGAATACATACGTGCGCATGTACGACGGGAGGTACGATAGTCCCCTCATCGCCGGCAGCATCGTGGAGCTTGTTGACGAGAGACACGCCATCGTCGACATCGACGTGACCACAGATGGTGCCCCACTCGAGCTATACGTGCCCGTCCTCGAGGGCGTCGATAGCGCGCTCCTCAAGCCAGGGGCCAACGTCGCTCTTTGCATGTGGGCACACGCCGTCGTCGCCGTTCTGCCCGCGGACGCCAGCGCCGCCTGCGGCGTGCCCCTTGCCGAGAGGCCGAACGCCACCTACGCGGACGTGGCGGGGCTCGAGGAGCAGAAGCGCGAACTGCTGGAGGCCGTCGAGCTGCCGCTCACGCACCCGGAGCTGTTCGACGCCGCCGGCGTGGACCCTCCGCGCGGAGTGCTGCTGCACGGCCCGCCGGGAACCGGCAAGACGATGCTGGCTAGGGCCGTGGCGCACCACACCTCCGCGGCCTTCTTCCGCCTGAGCGGCTCCGAGCTCGTGCGCCGGCACCTCGGCGAAGGACCCAGGATGGTGCGCGAGGTTTTCCAGGCCGCCCGGGACAGCGCGCCGGCCATTATCTTCTTCGACGAGGTGGACGCGATCGCGGCTTCGCGGACCGACTCGGATGAATGCTCGGCCGCCGACCGCGAGGTGCACCGGGTGCTGCTAGAGCTTCTCACCCAGATGGACGGCTTCGAACAGTGCTCCGGCGTGAGCGTGATCATGGCGACAAACCGCGCAGACGCGTTGGACCCGGCGCTGCTGCGGCCGGGGCGGCTGGACCGCTTGGTGGAATTCCCGCTGCCGGGGACGACGCAGAGGCGGCTGTTGTATCAGTCGTGCACGGCGGGAATGAGCCTCGACGGCGACGTTGACCTGGAGGAGCTGGTGGGACGGCGGGACAGGATGAGTGCCGCGGAGATCGACGCCGTGTGCCGCGAGGCAGCCATGCGTGCTGTGCGCGACGGCCGGTTCGTCGTGACGCGCAAGGACTTTTATGACGGGTACCGCGCCGTCGCCAAGGATATGAAGCATGGCGCCCACGAATTCTCATTCTACAGTTGATAGTCAATTGGTCTTGTTCAGCTTGTGTAATGTAAAATCTCAAATGTATACTAGTAGTACTTATATGACTTTTCTGGTGTAAGTTCACGCTTTTTAAATGCAAATCTGTGGCCAATGATGTTCTCATATTTGCTTACATTGTTTTTGAAATTTTATAAAAAAGTTACTTTTGGTATGACTATAATTCAAATTTGAATGTTCCACAAATATCATTCAACAACAATTCAAAAGATTTTTTTTTGAATTGGGACATTATTCATCAAATGAGGTATCAAAATGAGCAAAACTAATTTAGGAAAAATTGTACCAAGACACCAACAAAAAACATATAGTATAAAGACATCAACATCCCACGTGTCATCGCCGTCATAATGCATGGTGATCCTGGATCTTGTCTTGCATCTTGTCAAAACAAATTTGTAGGTTCTAACTATTGACGCTTCTATCGACGAATATCACCTTGGACACCTCCATAAACTTGGCAAGGAAAACCCGTTCAACTTCAGTAGCCGGCCTCGTTGCATCTATCACCAACTTCTCTTTCTCAAGCTAGTGTCGGACAAATATCTGAACACGCCATGCGCCTACACACATTGGTGGTTGTTGATGTGGGTAGTTTTTGCCTGGCACCCCCAAATGTCGTTTGGGGGTGCGGTTGGGCCGCCCTGGCGGATATGCTCTAACACTTCTTGTAGCTAGATCAATACAGAGACATTAAACGACTTTAAGAGTACACTTAGACTTAAGAAAATCTTAAATGACATGGATTTAATAGACCGTTTCAAACTATTATCTATCAACACATGAACTTTTCTTGGATGTAGATAAGGGGCCGTTGATTTAATTAACCAACCAAGAATACCTGATGCATAAAAAATCCTACAATATTTGATTACTCCAAAACCTGCTTGAATCCCAATAGCGAGACATTCGACGGAACAACTAGATCAACTAAACAGTTTTAGAATAATATCTAGCAAGCATATTTTCTTAACAAATGACATGATAATTAAATTCAATAGTTCGTGTCAAGACGATACACGCAAAAACTTCATACCCCGCACCTACGCAATTAGGGTGCACACGACAATTGTTGAAAATAAAGTTCATACTCTTGCTTCGGTAACTTATTGCATACTCCCTCCTTACGGTTTGCAGGGCGCTCTACAAAAATTTCACAGACCTAGGCGTAAACGTAATGGCTCAAAATTAGGCCTATTAGTGAGCGGTTAAGGCACATGCAGTAGTGGGAGACTGTTGCATGCATAGGAAGTTGGGAGAAAAAGTGCCACATTAATCAAATTAATGCTTATGCGCCTAGGAACGTTGTAGTTTTAAAAAAACCCAAATTTGATTAGGCGCCCTGCAAACCGTGAAGGAGGGAGTATTTTGATTTAGCAATTATTGAAAACAGATTTTATTAAAAAAATAAACCCAAGAGCTCTATCCGTACGCTAGCTTAAGTGGTTATAGTGCTTCATATATCATAGGCCAGAATAATCTGAGGCACTTGTTCTAGGTAGAAGGATCCTTTAATTAGTTATTAAGACACCGAAATTGCGTAATAGTTCGTAGCGTAATTACATTGTATCATTACAAACCTAGAAGTAAAGATGCACAAATACACATATCGGCTGCAACTTATCTCCTTATACAAGCAAACTAATTGCATGCTTCTGATCTTGAAGAATAACAAGATCATCTGGCTACATCTTGTCCACGACAGCCTCTCTGAGTACGGTCAGATCACACCTAATGGTGAAGCAGCCCGCTTCTTGCAGCATGGACTTCTCCACGAACTTGATAACGCCCCATGAGCTCTTAACGCCGGCCGTCTCGAAGGTCGGGGCGATGCTCACAGGTTTCAGTTCCCTGTACACTTTACCATCTTTCCCCAGCAGACTCAGGGTGAACTTGGCCTTCACGGCGCCCGTCGACCCTCCTGCCGCCGGTCCTACGAGATGCAGGAAGGCCGACGCGTAGCCAGGTTCCCGGCCGTCGCCCTCGGGGTAGAACCTGATGTTCCAGTTGTGGCCACCAACGATGAAGGTTGTCGAGCTGATGAACTTGCCGACGCCGATGCCGGCGAGCAGCAAGTAGTTCTCCACGATGAAGTTGTGCGCCGCGGTGGCGGTCGGCGTCGTGCATCTCGACGACGTCTCGGCTGGCACCGGCGGCTTGCCGAAGCAAGAGCTGGTGGTTCCCATGGCAATGGTAGACGGGTGTTTCCCGAAGGTCACCTAAAGTCTCTCTTCAAGGATCCGTCCTATGTACGTCCGTGAGATTGAGGAATCTGTTAGACAGTATTCGGTTCAGGTTAAAGGAGAAGTAAAGAATCTGTTGACATACACAACCGATCCTTGGACACCAGTAGGAAATCGTAAGCAACCAAAACTGTCCAACTATGAGAAGCTTTCGGATATACGACTAAAAAAGGGAAGCACCTCCTCCGGAGGATGCGAGCCATCCCAGCCTCCGGCTCCTACTGCTGCCACGTGTCTACTCGGCTCCAAAAGCCCACTTTTGTTTCTCTATAGCAAAAGATTTATCCGTTTTTGCTGTGTGTAGCAAAAAAGTTTTGTCCATAAAAATATAAGAGAAAATTTGACTTCGTTTTTGGTGACCTCATCGGAGGTCTCACCGGAATCATCATAGCAAAAAAGATACGCTAATGTAGCAAAATCACATGACGGCTGTAACAAAAAGAGTTCGCCGGAGATATCGACGAAGACCTCGCCGAAAATCATATAGCAAACAAATTCTTCTAATGATGCAAATTGACAAAACGTATGGAGCAAAGACAGTGTACTATTGTAGCGAATCTAACTTCGCCGAAGAAAATTGTACTAGCGTAGCAAAACCGATTTCGTCAGATAGATTTTAGCAAAAAAAATATCCTAATGTAGCAAAACCACATAATGGTTATAGCAAAAAAACTTATGTATAATGCACATCCACAGCAAAACCACAGAAAGCATGTAGCAAAATAATTGTTCGTACGATGCAAAATCAAAAACTAAATGTAGCAAAAAAAATCATCCATAGCAACATCGGCCATGGCTCAGCACACCACTATCGCCACTCGCAACATCTATAGCCAAGGTTGGCAGCATCCCGCCCCTCCGTTCGTAGCACCTCGTCGTACCGGTAGCAACATCACCGCCCACACATTCATCTTCGACGCCCTGCACGCATGTATAGACGCCACCATTCATCACAACACCACCACGGAGGTGTTGGAGATATGCCTCTTCATAATACTAGCTTGTTGGTTAATAAATGATTGTGGTTTCCCTATCATGAACATTGAGATATTATTAACAACAAGATCATATCGTTAAGAGAATGATATGGTGGACATACTCCTATAGATAAGCGTATCATAAAGATCAAGTCATTTTAATAGTTCAATTGCTATATGCTTTTTGATACATAGTAACCTAATTCCTTTGACCATGAGATCATGCATATCACCTTCACCGGAAGGATGCTTTGATGATATCAAACACCACACCGTAACTAGGTGGCTATAAAGGTGGCATTGAGTATTCGGAAAGTATTGGTTGAGACACATGGATCAAGAGTAGGATTTGTCCATCCATATGACGAATAGATATACTTTGGGCCCTCTCGGTGAAATGTCATCCAATTATCTTGCAAGCATGTGACTGGCTCACAAGGGATCACATATCACGGGAACGAGAAAAGAGTACTTATCAGTAACGAGGTTGAACTAGGTATGCAGAGATACCGATGATCATAACCTCGGATAAGTAAACTATCGTGAGACAAAGGGAAATTGGTATCGTATGTAAGTGGTTCATTCGATCGCAAAGTAATCGTAGAAATATGTGGGAGCCATATGAATTTTATTCCTCTATTGGTTATTGTTCGGAGAAGTGTCTCGATCATGTCCGCATAATTCACGAACCGTAGGGAGACACACTTAAGGATTCGACGTTGTTTGAGTAGTTATGGAATGATGAGTAAGAGACCGAATGCTGTTCGGAGTCTCGAATGGGATCCGGGATATCACGAGGAGATCCGGAATGGTCCGGAGAGTAAGATTCATATAAGGAAAGTCCTGTTTCGGGGTTGGAGAATGGTTCCGGTGTTTTCATCGGGAATGTTCTAGAAGGTTCCGAAATGTCCGGCACTCCGGAGGGGAAGGGTACATGAATGTGTCATATCAAGTTGGAATGATTGCATCATGTACTAGGTGTCATCGCTGAACAAAATAAAGGGTTTAATCAAATCCTAGTTTGAAAAAGTCAAACGCTAATTTGAAAAGTCAAACGGCTATTTTGGAAGGTGGAGGGGAAGTAGGAAACCTACCTGGGGAGGAGTTCCTCCCCTCCACCGCTGGCCCACTTGGCAAACCGAATTGGGGAGGGACTCCCTTCCCTGGCGCGCCCCCTCCACCTATATAAGGAGGGGCAGGGCTACCCCTCCTAGCATACAATACCTCCACCCAAAACCCTAGCTCCTGGCCACCGCTGCCCTCCATAGACGCCGCCGGCCTAGGGCAACTCGCCGCCACCGCCTAGGTCTAAACCCTAGCCGCCGGCCTTGCCCCCTCCTTGGTGTGTCTACACCCTAGATCACCGAGGGCTCTCTCATAGTCCACCATACTCGCTCAAGGCGAAGCCTGCGAGATCTCCCCTACTTCCTGCATTACGTCGCAGCCGGGAATCGCGAGGAGAGTGCTACAACCTCCGCCTTTTGGAACAAGGGAGAGGAAGGTCTTCGCGAGTAATCGAACGTGTGACCGATCATGAAGCGCCACGAACGCAGCTTGGAAGGATCGCTCACGATCTTGAGATCGGGAAGAGTACGACTACATCACCCACAAGAATCCGCTCTCGTTAAACACTTTGGAATCTTCGAGGGTGAGTTATTCCATCGACTCGTTTTTACAATCTAGTAGATAGATCTTGGCTTGTTTGTTTGTTTGTATGCGATAGAAAAATTTTGTTTTCCATGCTACGAAACCCTACAGGAGGGGCACCATGGCCTGCATCTCCTCCCTTCGTTTGTAGCAATGTCGGAACCCGCTCGCAGCACCGCCGCCACTGAAAGTTGTTGCAATCGCTTTTGTCAAAGCAAAACATGGTTGTCTCTCTGCAGCGCTTGTAGCATCTCCTCCCTCTGTTGGTAGCATCGACGATGACGGCTTATAGCATCGCCCCGCTCCATTGGTAGCATCTCGAATTTGGTTGGACAACACCACTGTCGATGGCCAGTAGCAACGCCGCCCTCCCTTCACAGCAACACCACATACCATATGCAGCTCATCCAACCGCTACATGTAGTACCTCCATCGTGGCTACACAACACCGAGCACCGACGGTGCTCCTCGCCGTTCGAGCGGCAGCGAGCTCATGTAGATTCTAAAGGTGGAGGCGTTGGTTGGTGGAGGCGTGTGTGACGGTGGCCGGTGGATGGCCGGTGGAGGCGTGCGTGTCAACGGCGGTCAACGGTGGAGGTGGGGCCCGGTGGAGGCGTGAGTGGCGGCGACGACGAGCAGTGGAGGTGGAGGCCGGTGGAGGCGTTCATGGCGGCGGCTGGTGGAGGCGGTGGTTGGTGGAGGCGTGTGTGGCGGTGGCCGGTGGAGGCGTGCTTGTCGATGGCGATCAACGGTGGAGGTGGAGGCGTGCGTGGCGGCGACGGCGAGCAGTGGAGGCGGAGGCCGGTGGAGGCGTGCGTGGCTGAAAGGGCATGTATGCCCCCATGTGTGGTTTTGGTAATTAATGACAATCTCTATGGACTAATGTGTAAATTGAGTTTCACTTGTAGGTTTGTCCATTGGCATCGCTTGGGCCATGTGTTGGTCTCAAGGTTGGAAGATGAAGAAATGTCCAAGGGCTTTGTGCCCATTGGAATCATGAAGAAAGAAGGAGCTTGAAGGTCGATCAAGGCATGTGCAAAGAGTTGCATCAAGATGGATCAACCTCAAGTAAGGATGAAGAAGGACGAGCTCAAGATGTGCCATCTCTAGAAGATCTCATGCTTGAAGCTTGCCATCCTCGTGCTCATGGAATGATGAAGACAAGTTCAAAGAAGAGGTTTCCCCATGGAATATGGGGGATCATTTTGCAAGTCTTCATCAAGAAAGAGCGAGCAAGAGCAAACAAGAAAGGTGTTCCCACTATAGAAGAACAAGACGGTCTACATAAAGTTCAAGTGGGACGCTCAAGGCAAAGGTATGTTGATAGGGCTTCTCTTTTGCCGGTCTCGTGTTGTTAGTTGGGAGACCGGGTTTAGGATAGATAACCGTACTATCAAGAGGAGCTCTCAAGCGGGTGTCTCGTTTGCGTCGTTCGGAGAGAGCTCAAACCTTTGCATTCATAGCATCATCTTTCTTGGTTTTTATTTGGTTCTTGTCCATGAGAGGATCTAGAGCTTGTGGTCATCATCATAACAAGCTCTAGTTCATCATCTAAGGATTTCACTTGCATATCTTATTGCGGTTTTTGATCTTGCGAGTTTTCCAGCTCCACACCTTGGGGGATACTTCACATATATATTTATGATATTTTCTCCCAAGGTGATACCCAATATTGCGGTTTTGTTGGATTCTATTCGTCGTTATCTTTCCAACAAAATTGGTTTCATCCCATTTGGAGTTCGGATGCAAAAGTTATTGCTTCGGTTTTCGGTTTCGAATTTCTCCGACCGGAAGTTCCGCCCACGGAAGTTCCGCTTAGGGCATCTTTGCCGCCGAAAGTTTCGTGAAGTTCCGTCTTCCGCTCACGCCAAGAACCTTCTGCTTTGAAGCGTTCTATTTGTTTAACTTTGTCGAACTTGCTCGAAGTTCACCGAACTTCCGGCTGCTTTTGACCGAACTTCCGGCTGCGCTCGAGCGGGCCAACGGTCTCGATGACCGTTGAGCGCCGGGCGGAAGTTCCGTCCCGAGCGGAAGTTCACTTGAGCCGGAAGTTCCGGCCATGTTTCGCTTTTTTTTCGCTCAGTCTGGCTGGTGCCACCGAACTTCCGCCTCCCACCGAAGTTCCGCCAGTGTCGCGAATGCCCATAACGGGCAGATCCGGGAGCCCTTTAAAAGGGCTCCTTCCCTTCGTGGGTACTAGCTTTTCTTCTTGGTTCTTGGCTTTCTCTCTCTCCTCCATTGTCAACCTTGAAGAAACTTTCCCTCTCCCTTTCCCTTCCTATGATTCTTGCATCTTTTTGAGGGATTTGAGAGAGGAGATCTAGATCTACAATCCCCCCAAGTCAAATCCCTTCTTTGTGAAGGAATCATTGGGATCTAGATCTTGGAGAGTTTTGTGTTCTCCTCTTGTGTTCTTCTTCCCTTATTCCCCCAATAGCTTTTGTACCTTTGTTGGAATTTGGGAGAGAAGGACTTGCCCTTGCATTTGGTGCATAGGTTTGAGTTCTACTTGTGTTCTTCCTCCCTTATTCCCCAATAGCTTTTGTAGCTTTGTTGGAATTTGGGGAGAAGGACTTGCCCTTGCATTTGGTGCATAGGTTTGAGTTCTCCTGAGATTCAAGCAGTTCAAGCTTGAGGGCTTGTTACTCTTGGGTTTCTTGGAACCCTAGACGGTTGTGTGGTTGGATTATTGACCTTTTGTGGTCTTATTGACCTTTTGTGGTCTTGTAACCTTTTGTGGCGTTGTTGGCCTTTTGTGGCATAGTTGGCCTTTTGTGGTTTTGTTGTTGGGAGCCCAATTGAGTTGTGGAGTTAGCCCCAATCTTGTACGGGTTCGGTGACCGCCTCAAGCGTCCCATAGTGGAGCAAGTTCCCGCCTTTTGTGGTGCGACTTGGGAGAATAGGGTGAGCCTTTTGTGGCGTCGGAGTTGCGTGCTTCCGCATCCGGGTGAGGCCTTGTGTGGCGTTGTGAACATCGAGCCACCACACCTCGAGGTGAGCCATTTGTATGCTCGGAGAGCATTGCGCCATCGCACCTCTCCAACGGAGACGTAGCTTCTTTGGAAGTGAACTTCGGGAAACAAATCTTCGTCTCCGCGTCCATCGGTTATCTCTCAACCGAACCCTTTACTTATGCACTTTACATTGTGATAGCTATCGTGCTTGAAGTACTTATACCTTGATATCACCTTGTTGCTTGTATTGCTTAGCATAGGTTGTTGGTGCACCTAGGTGAACTTAGTGGCTAGGTTTTATGCTCAATAAATTAAACGTTAGTTTTATTCCGCAATTACTTGAGCCTAAACCGTAATATTCTTAAAAGCCTATTCACCCCCCTCTAGGCGACTTCCTTTGTACTTTCAGTGGCGGCGACGACGATGGCTAGCGGTGGAGGCGGTGGCCGGTAGAGGTGTGCGTGGCGGCGACGGTGGAAGCGTGCGGGAGATGGGGATTGAGAAAACTGAGCAGATGAAAGAGACCGAGGTAGGAGATAAGGTAGTGGTGGGCCCCATTGTCGGTTTCTCTTTCACAGGATGCGTGGCGCGCGCTCAGGACGGAGGACGCATGAGGCGGAATCCTCCGCCTGATCTGGAGCGTTTTCCACTAAAAAAAGGTGACCTTCACTTAACGAGTACTCCCTCCGTTTGGGAATATAAGATGTTTTAGGTTTGTGAATGAGATGTATCTAGACACACCTTTTAGTGTCTAGATTCGTTTAAACCTATACACTAAAAGATGTCTAGATACATCTCCTTCACAAACCTAACACATCTTATATTTCTAAACGGAGGGAGTAGCACGGAAGCGTGACGAGTGGCGATTTTTGAGTTCCGCCATCATCGTGTAGGCAAACTGACTCCTACTGGTCAGGAGCACTCCGTCAGCATGTACTTCCTCCGTCCGGAAATAAGTGTACTTTTAGGATTGTCCAAAGTCAAAGTTAGTAAAGTTTGACTATCTTTATAGAAAAACGTAGCAATATTTATGACTCAAAATTGGTACTAGTAGATATGTTTTTAAATTTAGTTTCATAATATGTCAATTTGGTGTAATACATGTTGTTATATTTATCTATAATTTGGCCAAATTTGATAAAGTTTAACTTAAGAAAAAGCTAGAAGTAAACTTATTTGCGGACAGATGGAGTAAGCAAAACAATACATCAACGAGTTAGCACGACAACAAAAGTGAAAAAATACTACCAAAGTATACTAAGAGTTTGTTTCTCGGGATCTAAGTCTACTGCACGACTCGCTCTAGACATCCAAATTGTCTGGTTTAATTAGTTTGGATCATTCCATATATAGAATTTTGGTCACGATTCAGAACCAGATGAGTCGTGCCGCTGGAGATGCTCTAAGAGAGATGCTCCTGCTGGAGACCGTGCGGTTGCACCTAACCGCACCAGGGCAACCGCACCAGGGCAAGCAATTGGGACCTCCTCTCCACCCTCGCTCCCGTCCCCTCTTTGCTGAAGGTGTAAAGACTCCGTCAAGGATTTCGACGAGGTCTCTGGCGAAATCTATCTTTTTTATTTATGTCCCGTGGACGAAACGTTTTATACATGTAGCAAAAGCGAGACATTTTGTAGCAAACCGGGTCATTTATAGCAAAAACGGGACACGTGGCTAGTTGTCGGTCCGAGGGACGCGCAGTGGTTGACTTTAGATATTTCAAAATGGACTAGATACATTCCAAAATGAGTGAACCTACACACGAAAACATGTCTACATATATGAATTTTAGGGGAAAACTGGAATGTATTATATTAGTAAACGGAGGGGGTATAATTTATATCGAAAAGAAAAATCTTAGATTTTGTCCTAGATTCATCGTAATAAAAGTTCTAAAATAGTTCTAAAATAGATAACAGATGATTTAAATTCAGTTCATGTAGACACATGTATTCATATAGTTTCTCACTCGGAAACTCAAACATCACATGCTGGATATATATCCTAACCAAAATCGACGACATGAGATGAGGACAGCTCGCCTGGAGATGCTTGAATCCTTCTGTTTTCATGACTGCATCTGCTTAGTGAGGCCAAAAAGTCCACACAAGCTTTTCTAAGTACCTGAGACAGCTATGCTGCTCAACTAAAACCAATGTGGTCACAACGGTTTTTACTTCGATGCTACCACAGACCTTACCTTCACCAAGAATAACTGATGCATGTCTTATCTGTAGATATATGCAAATTTAAGTCAATTATTAGAATAGTATTCTCTCTGCCTCCAATTAATTGACTCACTTTGTATGTATCTAGACACGTTTTATCGTGTAGATATACATGCATATCTAAAAAAAACTAAATCAATTAATTTGAGACTTATGGAGTATATTGTCCCAAACTGAGAGAAGAACAAACTTTTACGAGTTCCGGTTGAGCCATCGAAAATTGTTCTCCAATAAACACAAGCAGTAGTCACCAGCCTCATGCGTCAACAGCCTAACCGTATGTTTATTATGATTCATGCCTTACTTGTGGTTTTCAAGAATAAAAGGGGTCTCCTCTAGATTCAATTTCCATAAATCACCAGAGCGACAAAGTTTGGAAGCGAAAAAGGGCAGTTAAACAGTCTGTTGCAGGCCAAAATAGTCATACGAATTTTCTTACTTATTATGTCCTCGAGAGTGACAAGCCTTCAGAGATGCTCTCACTGATCAGACCTTCCAGCAGGGGTAAGCTCGAGCGATACCTTCCTTAATAAGCTCTCACTCAGACTTTCCAGGGCCATGCTGCCCGTGAGATGTTTTTGAACCCTTCGGTCGACTCAACTTCGTTCAACACTTTCCAAGACGAGAACATAAACTGAGATTAGAACACACGCACTGAAGTATTTTCATAAGCCACCCAAAAAGTTCTCAAATAAACCCAAGCATAATTAGTCAGCAGCCGTATATATATGTCGCTGAACTATCCACACGTTCCATATGTCTTCCTCGAGAGGCTGGCTCTCACTCAGACCTTGGAGAGGGAAGCACCTTGCTTAAGCTGTCACTCAGATTTTCCAGGGGTATGCTCGCCGTGAGATGTTTGAATCCGTCGGTCGCCACGATGTCAGCCAGCACTTTCCGGGACGACGCCATAAACGTCACGCAGGCTTCCCTGAGCAGCGGGCAGTGGTGCTGTTCCGCCAACGCCAACGTCGTCGCGACAGTCTCCACATCCAAGCTTGTGCGCAGCTTCATGTCGCACACCTGCTTCAGCTTGTCCACCCCGTACCGGTCCGCGGCCACCAGTAGGTGCTGCATCACCGCGGTGGTGCCGTAGGCTTCCCCATTGTCGTCCGGCAGCGAGTCCGTGTAGATGAAGTGCAAGAGCAACTCAAAGACCATCGGCTCCATGTCATCGATACCAATGCTCTCTGTGTCTTTCCTCTTCATTGGGCCGAAGAGCTCCCCGTCGAAGACCGGGGACCGCGCGGCACGCACCTGTGCGCGCGGAACGCCTGCCCACGGACATGGATGGTCACGTCGGTGCCCTTGCCGTCTCTGAGCATGCGCTCGAGGTGGCCGTGCAGGTCCGGCAGCGGAGGCATGGCGGCCGGGCCGGGCCTGGTGTTCCCTGCGGTGCGTGATGACGGTGAGGACGCACCTGATGGTGAGGCAGTCATCTTTCAGGTACAGCCGCGGCGTGAGCTCCGATCTGCGGACAAATTTATCAAATGTCTGCGGCATTTCCACAGCGTAGAAGTGAGCGTCGGACGACGTCGTGTTGGCCAATGTCCCGTGGCAGTCCACGAGGCCTATGGTGACCCTTGCCGTCGGTAGCCCATCGACGACCTTGTCTCGTTTAAGGAGATGCACAGACGCCGCCGCGTAGTCCTGGTACTGATCCATGAGGAAGGTCTCGACCGACCCTCGGGGGTGGAAGCAGAGATACCAATCGTGGCCGCCGACGCTGAAGGTGTCGGAGCACAGGCGATCGCCAATGGGGAGGTCCCTGATCAGCGAGTAGTTTGCCACCACCAAGTCGTGCGTCCCGGACACGCTCTCCGCCACGCATCGAGACGACGTGTCCGCTTGACCGGGAACGGATGATCCCTGGTTCGTGAGGCGGCGCCACAGATCCATCGAGTTGGTAAGGTAGAACGGGAGGGCGGCGCGGCTGCTCGAGATAGGAGGGTGAGGTGTCCCGGCCGGTCGAGCGTGGGGAGGAGGGAGTGTGCGCACAGGGCTGCGAGGCGAGAGGGAGGCGACGAGCGAGTGTGGCGGCGGCTGTGCGGCCGGGTAGGATCAAGCGCTGCGTGACGAGGGGAGTGGCGGCGCATCGAGGGGGTGTCGTCCGCGTGCGTGACTCGTGAGGGAGCGACGGGATTAGGGTTGGGGGCGACGGGGTCATCCACTCATCCGCCTGGGCCTTGGCCATAGGCCCATTTCTTTTAGCGGCTTTTCTCAAAAGCTGTCCTAACCTCGGTTTTATAGAAAAGTTGGTTTAAAAAAATTGTATGGTTTTAAATTTATTTAAACTTAATTATTTTGAAAGTCTCGCAATTTTTTTTGGAGCAGCTTTTTCAGAAAGCTGAGTGAAGGATGGCTTCTCAGAGAAGCCCAAAAAAAAGTGGGCATTAGCCTGGCCGGTACGGGTTTTCTCTTTTATTTTTTAATAAAACATTTTCTTTTTAATTTTGTTCTATTTTATAAAATTATTCAAAATTGTTTTTTAGAGACGGAAAATGGTTTAGAAATAGAGTTATGATTTAAAATGGAAGGAGGCAAATACTTTATACAACTCGATGATAGTTTTAGCAAGACAAAAATAGGGTATAGCTAAAATATAATAATTAGTCTTAAAACATGCAGAAAGAGAAGACAAACGCTAGGAATCAGCTCGGCTGATGATCGAAAAATACCACACGTCTGATCCACTTACAGTCACCTCCAGAGCCGTATGATCCACTTAAGTGAGTTAATCCCGCGCGTCTGATCAATGTAGCAAAAATGTTCACATGTAGCAATTTTTTTTATGCATGTTTAACCTTGGTTGCAATATTTTTTTTAGAAATATATAAGCGTGTGAAAACTTTTGCAATATTTTGAGCATGCAAATGTAGCAAAAACAGAATATGTATATAGCAGATCCCATTGTTTTGAAACAAAATCTAAAAATCAACCCATGAAAACTTTTGCAACAATGTTGATGTAATGCACATGTAGCAAAAACAAATATCGTACGTAGAAAACCTCCATTGTTTGTAGGAAAATGCAAGAATCATGTCATAGTCTGCAAAATAAAACTATGCATCCAACATTTTTTTCAATCTAATCCAACATTGAAGGAACACATATATATATGTGTCCTTGGAGCAATCTTGTATGTAGCCAAAAAATTACAACATTTCAAGCACGCCCATGTAGCAAAAACAATATCGTATGTTCCAGACTCAGGTTTGATTAGGATACCAAGTTTGCATCTCTTATAAGAACATCTTATCTCGGTCATGTTATTCTGAATCATGACGACCGTCGCGCGTGCCTTGTATCTAGCCACCATAGCTTCGCTCATCTGACGCATCATGGTTGCCTGTGTGGCGGAGCAAAACAGAATATTTAGAACCATGCATGCAAAAATTCGGCATGACCTTCCCTATAAATAGGACATATGAGTAGTGCAAAAAAATTTCAAAACAGAAATGAATCAGCATTTCGGCAAACATTGCACCACACACACTGGCACCTGCACAACACAAAGCATACACAAGAACACAAGCATATATCCATGTAAACATCGTCTTCCGAGCCAAAACCATCGTCTGCACACAAGAGAACACAAGCATATATATCCGCATACATAAGAACACAAGCATATATACCGCCAACATCGTCGTCCACACATTTTTGATGCTCCATGCTTGTTTAGTATCTACTTTGTTTTGCTTTGTCTACACTTTGAGGTGTTTTTATATGTTTTCTGGAACTAACCTATTAACAAGTTGTCACAGTGTCAGTTGTCTGTTTTCTTCTGTTTTTGGTTCTAGAATGGCAGAAAATCAATATTCTCGGAATTGGACGGGACAAAAGGCCAAAGTCAATATTTTACCGTGGGGGACAAGAAGTCTAGAGTAGAGACGGAGAAGCGAACCAGGGCGTCCAGACCCCCCTAGGCGCGGGTGGGCCTACCCCGCGCCTGGGTAGGGTGTGGGGCCCCTGGCCGTCTCCCAGCCTCGCCTCTTCGCCTATAAGAAGCCCCCGATGCAGAAACCCTAGGCACCCGATCAAAACTCCATGAAACCTTCTATAGCCGCCGCCACCGTTGTCCCTAAATCGGGGGGATCTAAAGTTCTTCCCGGCACCCTGTCGGAGGGGAGATCATCCCGGAGTCCTTCTTCTCCGGTATGATGTGTGAGTAGTTCCACCTTGGACTATGAGTCCATGTAGTAGCTAGATGGTTGTATATCCTCCTTGTGCTTTCATGTATAGATCTCGTGAGCTTCGTTCATGATCAAGGTCTAATCTATTTATAATCATGCATGTTGTGTTTACGAGGATCCGATGGATATTGAGATTACTATGTTAGATTGATTAATGGTTTTGTCTTATTGATTCTATCATGTCTGTGTTGTTTGTGATCTTACATGCTCTCCGTTGTTAGTAGCTATCTTCGCCGAGTAGTTGCTAGTGACTCCAAGAGGGGGTATTTATGCTCGATAGTGGGTTCATGCCTCTAGTTTCCAAGGGAAGTGACATAAATCTCTTCGGTTATAGATGTGTTGTTGCTACTAGGGAGAAAACAACGGTCTCTTGTTCATGGAACAAGTGGATTGTTTACCTTACACACTTTGCTTAAAGTTGTTGTATGTTGCTTGCAACTTAATACTGGAGGGGGTTCAGATGATAACCTGAAGGTGGACTTCTAGTCATATATGCAGTTGGATGGCGGTCTATGTATATTGTTGTATTGCCCAATCGAATCTCATAGGATCTTTTTGTCTGGTATTGCATTGTTATGCCTTGCTCAGTTTTTGTCAATTGTCCTGCTGTAATTTGTTTACCCTTCATGCCATGTTGTTTATCTAAGGAGAGCACCTCTAGTAAACTATTGACCCTGGTCCAATCTTTACCATTGATACATCTTCCACTGTTACTTGTTTACTTGCTGCAAACCATTACCTTTCACATCATACGTTTAATCCTTTGTTACAGCAAACCGGTGAGCTTGACAACCTCACTGATTTGTTGGGGAAAAGTCTTGAGTCTGTGTTGTGCAGGTTTCTGCGTTGCTTGCAACACCTGTGTGATGTTTCCTTCCTCCTGCTAGTTCGATAACCTCGGTTTCTTACTGAAGGAAAACTTGTTGCTGTGCTTCTTCACACCCTGCTCTTGGGGTTCCCAACAGCTCCACGTAATCCATCACACCGCATCGTGCGTGCGCCGCAGATATGCAAAGTTCAGTGGCGCATGATTTAACCCGTGCGCCACGGATAAGGACCTGTGGGGCACCGTTTACATGTGCGCCACTGATAAGGACCCTGTGGATAAGCATTTTCCTACTAGTGGTAGGCACTGTCGATACAAGTCTATGACACGACACACATACAACCAACACTGCTAGCTAGGCACACACACATCATTTAGACCTCGCTGGGAACGATGTCACGCCATCTCTCGTCATGAACGTCCTAGTGTCGCGCTGCATGTCAAGGCGTTCTTCGATCTCGCGGTTACTCAACACGGTGTGCACGTACATGGCCCCCCTTTGGTTTCGACATCGTCATGGATGATTTGGCAGAGCTGAGTGGATGCGCCAAAAGTCCTCCATAAGGTCTGCATCATCGATAGCCGCCAACTCTGTGGCCCATTGTCGAAGATTAGTTGGCAACACCTTGACCCGTGAATCCCGCATGAACCCCTTGATGTGATGGAGGATGTAGAAGGCCTCCTTCACATTGTGGGCCGGCTACTTGACGCAGGGGAACTTTGTATGGTGCATGAACACATGTTTGCCATCCTTGGTTCTCCCCCTTGGAGAATTTGCCTCCCTTGGAGACGTAGACTTGTAGAGCATCATCTAGAACTCTCTTGAATCTGTTGTAGTCATTTGGCTTTGTGTCACTCGATGAGTCGAAGTACGTTGCTTGCGACAACCTCGGAAAAATGGAGATGAGTGTGAAATATATGCCTCTGCGCAACACAATTGAAACAGAATTAATTATTGTTGGAAGAATACAACAAAAATCTAAGAAAGAATTTGTTACCATGGAGACCTAACGTGTGTTTACTTACTCAGGAAAGCAAGGCAGAAAAATGGAATCATTGGTCTGGTTATCATGAAAGATATTCCCTAGGTACTCTGCCACATTGCCCGATCCTCATCGTTCGCCAAGACAACCTCACACATGTAGTAGGGGTCCACTATCATGATGCCCCGGGTTTTCTCCATCTTGGCCATCAACACCATATTGATCGAGTACAAACGGACCAAGTTATAGTCCAGCCGCTTCGAGTTCAGGAGATTGTAGATGTCCTCGTACCACACGAAGAATATGTCTGCGGGTGCTTTGTCGACGAAGCCATGGCCCGATGGCACCTTGCATGTGAAGACCGGGGACCCCAGGTTTCTTCTCTCTAAGAAGGGTGCTCTCGAGATACAAAATTGAGTATTTCATGTCCTGTATGGGTCCACCCGCGACTTCGGGCATATCCTTAGTCAGAATCGGCTTACCTGCTGTGGCATCCCGCTAAAACCACTACTAGAAAATCGCGTTGTTTTTGTGCATTGCATCATCATGACCGCATGCTCATGTCATCATGCCACATTGCATTTGAGCATCATCATGTCATCATGTATTTGTTTGTCGAAACCTATTTTCTAAAAGCCTAGTTTGGTTTTCTAAATATTCCCCGTCTCAATTTCAAATTAAAGCGCCGGGATTTTCCGGGTCTTTTATTTGTCTAAAAACTATTTACAAAAGTTTATTTTAAATTAAATAAAAATTTATATTATTTTTGGGAGGTAGCCACCAGTTCAAAACCTAGCCGCCACCTCCGATAAACCCTACCCTGAACACCCCAAACCTTTTCTACCAAAACCCTACCTGTTTTCCTACCCAGCCCTCTCACCCTCGGCCAATCCCTCTCGCCACCTCATCTCTCATCTCCCCACCCAATCACCCGCCACCTCACCTAACCCCACCTCTCACCCCACTCCCCACTCCCTAGCCCCAACCACACACACGCACGCCTGGCCCACCCCATCCCTCTGCCTTGCCCCACCCCAAAGACACACCCAAGACACACGCACCACACGCATGCTCCCACATGGACCCCACGCTAATCCTGTCGCCCCTCTCGCTGACCCCATACCGCTGCTCCCACCTCTTCCCGTGACCCCTATTCCTCGCGTCCTCCTTCTTCCTCACAGAGGCGGCGCACCATGCGTTCCCTGCTCCTCTGCATCTCGTGTCGCCAGCACGCTAGCAGCCGCCCAGACCTCCACCAGCGGTTTCTGCTGCGCCTCCCTAACGCCTGCCCCCGTGTGTAGCGTCTCGCCGGATCCTCGACGCGCCACCGCCTCCCGAGCCGCCCGCAGCCTCTGGATGCTTCTCCGCCTCGCCTTCCCTCTGCCTCCTTTGGTCCTGCACCCTCTCCTCCACTCGCTGCCCCGGCTCCACTCCCTCCTCCTGTGGAGCCCTCCGGCCGGCAGCAGCTCGGCGAGCCAGCACCGTCGCCGCTCCCTGACGGTCCTCCAGCCGCCGCCCGCGTCCATACGCGCGTGAAGCCACCGCCGTTCTCCCCACGGTCGTCGGCCCTGCGCCTCCTCCCCAACCCCCGACGGCCTCAGCCTTCCCCAGGACGCCACCACGGACCCGTGCGTGTTCCGGCCGCCTGAAGTGGGCGTTCGCTCGAGCCCCCTCAACGCCTCCTCCACTCCATCGTTCATCTGTTGCAGTGCAAAGGGATCTTCCCTGTTTGATGTTGGCCATGTTTTTGTGACTTGCCAATGCACTGTCTTGTTCCGATCGACCGTTGTTTCCTTGTATGCCTCTAGTGTTCCCTAGCCGAGAACCGCCGCCACTTCTTGTAAATCCTCTAAGTCACCAACAAGGCCGTCAAGCTCGACGGGGATCCGACTAACTGATGAATCACCGAGATGGAAAAAGTTCACCGATCATTGAATCCGGACGCCAAGACCCACATGGAGACTTAGAACTCAGATCCAAGACCTCGCCATGGAACCGTTGGACCAAGACGCGGAAACACCGAGCCCTCCTTCCGGAAACCAAACCCGAACCCTAACTCCATGTTCTCCTACCCGGAGACCCGATGCCTTCGACACGGAGCACCGAGGATGCCTTCATGGACGCCAAGACACCCGTCGAACTCAAGACCGAACCCGTGGACCGACATGATCTTCTTCACGGATACGACAAGTACTTCCTCGAGGATGCCAAGTTCTTCACCCCGAATGCCAAGACCGACTTGATGGCGCGGACCCGACAAGATCTTCGCAACGACAAGATCGGCACCGACCCGGGGCGGATCCGATGTGCCCCGACGCCAACCAAGTCCTTCTTCTCGGATGCGACAAGATCTACCTCCGTTGTCCGAGACCGATCCCGTTCTCCCCGTCGAACCCTGAGACCGAACCCCGAACCCCCGGAACCAAGTTCTTCCGAGCCCAAATGTGTGACCCCTTTATCCGAGACCCTATTTTTATAATATTACATTATCAAACTGTCGCATATAATTGTACATACTTGCATACATATCATGTGGTTTGGGGGCATTATGCCGATTCACCGCACAATTAAATAGGGAGTCGATATGCGGAATAACCTTGTCTTATTCCGGACTCCATTTAAATTGGTGTAGCGAACCGATGCCATGTTCCGCCCTGTTAACCCAACACTTAATTTGCGGGGTAGATAACTAACTCGAACCTAATAATAAATGTCGGGACCCCGATTCCGCTTAATATGATCTAATTGCATTGCACCTTTGCCATGTCATACATCATACATGCATCATGCCCGATCTTTTGCCGTAGTATTAAATAGTGCATCCGGTGTTTCTTCTAGTGCTTTGCTTCTTCACGGACTAGGCCGATGAGTTGATGCGAGTGTCGACCTGATTCCGGTGAACCTTCGGCAATGTTTTTCAGGCGAGCATCTCCCCCTTTCTACCTATCTTACTTTTATAGTATTTATTCCCTCCTGTTGGTCTATTGCTATCTGTGTTGCGTTGCTCTAGTTTTCGTACCCGTGATTTCCTTGCAGCCTTATATTGCCTTGGACACATCCTATTACCTGTTGTTTGGTAGATAGCTGGACTTGCGTCGTGAGTCGCTTGCTCGAGTGTCGCTATGGTCGCCGAGTACCACAGTTGTTGGAGTATTGCCGCATGTTTATTGTTGGAGATGATCATAAATTTAATTATTGTTTAATAACTAAAATTGAAGTAGGTAAATGCAGCAGGCTGTGGGAAATAGATGTTATTTGGTTTTAACGTCCACTTGTGTCCTGGGACCCCGAGTACTTGATACTGTTCCTTGAATATTCGCGCTATCCACATGGAGGATTATGGGACCCACCCGCGAGCTTGATTCATTCTTATTTCTTAGGGCCACAAACTAGTTTGAGGTTTTATTTACTATCATGTACTTATGCCATGCTTTCTTTTATTTATTTATTGTCGAGGAGCACTGACTGTTAGGATCATGACACGTTATTTGTATCGACAAGCCCAGTCACATTTGGGTTCCCGATCGTTCTGACCGTCCCCATAAACCTTGAGTCCGTCTCGAACCGCCAGCTTCTATGGTATACTTAATGGGTGGCCCCTGAAATATTTCTGAATCCTGTGATTGCTTTGTCGTGAAAGCCTCGTTGGGTTTTGATTTGGTTTTCCGAGGTTGATCGAGTGTGTTGCTATTTGTGCACCGCAGTAAAACTTTCAAAAGCCATGTCCGCGGTTATGGACGACTTGGAGCACAGTATCTCGATCATAGACAACTATAACTAAAGTAGTGCTATAAATTTGACTTTATAATAACTAGTAATCAGCTTCATTATAATGGAATGGCTAAATAAAATTGCCAACAATTGCTTGTTTGGGTTGTCGCTTGCTACCGTTGTATCTGACTAGTAAGTATAGCAACTATAACGGAATGGCTAAATAAAAGTACCAACAACTGCTGGGTTTTGGGATATCTCATGCTAATTGTATCTGACTAGTAAGTGTTGCAACTACAACGGAATGGTTAACTAAAACTGCCCACTGCTTATTATATCAGGATGACCATCTATACCTGACTAGTAATTGCTGTAACGATAACTGAATAAATAAAACTGCCAACTGTGTGAGTTCCTTGGTTGACTTCCTCGTTTGGTCTCGAGGGGGAAATACCAGGATGGGTATGTTTGGTGGTAGCATCAGGTAGGTTCCGAATAGGTCTTTCTTATCCCCCTCTGATAGCCGACAGTTATATCGAGTCTCTATAGGTTGTTTAGTGCATGCCGCGCTGCCGCTCAGTCCACCATACCTATGTAGGCGAGGACCGCCGAATTCTAGTCTCGCCATGTCTGCCTCGATCGACCGCTCTCTTTTCCTTTGCCCTTTGTCGGCACCCTTTTGTGTAAGCAGGTTTCGAGATCGACGTCGTTAAGGTGGTTACCCTTCCGGCTTGGCACAGGCAGGTTATGGACGCCATTGGTTATTCTTCAGGCTCTTAGCCCCATTTGCATCTTGTTCCTAGCTGACGCCTATCGCTTTCAAGGTGATTTGGATCTTTGTCAGATATTCGTATTCTTGACTCATGGAGTCGTGTTGTATATACATCTGTTCTGTGGGTCCCATCGAGGACTGTTGTGTAATGTTATTACTTCGTTTTCCACCCGCACGCAAGTGCCTGGTGGGCACCTTTGAATCGTATCTATGCGGGTTTGGCGGGAAGCGCTGAAACTTGCATAGGGCCGATTCTGAGGGTGTTACACCTGCTATGTGCACCATGAAATCACGGGGCTCTCGTTTCACGCCATCCTAAGCCCGGAGTATCTTCTTCGGAAGCGGCTGACTCGAAGCCTTCTTGCTCCGGCTATGCTTCTGGCCCTTCTTCGGCTTCTCGGCCGCCTCGACAGGATCAGGGGATCGCCCTAACTACTCTGCGGCCGCCTTGTGGAGTGTGGTGGGGCTGATGATCACCATCGGGTTGGGTTGTGGGGCTGATGATCAAATACCCAGGTGCTACTACGAATGTGTGCTCTATTACGCCGTGCTTGGTTAATTCTAGTTTGCCCTTTTTCTCCAGCATGCTCAAGGTGAACTTGGCCCTTATGCATTCGCTACTCCCCTTCCGTATGTGGGCCATGGTCATAGACTCGACGAGCAAATTGTCGTACATCACTCTATCAGCAGGAGTGATTTGGGCAGCCGTAGACGTAGATGGGGTGGCGGCATATTTGCGGGATTGGCATTACTTGTCCGTAGCGAAGTTCCTCCTTCGCGCTTGTTGGATAGCTCAAGGCATATCTGGTGGCCGAGAGAATGTGTGCTCTATTACGCCGTGCTTGGTTAATTCTACTTTGCCCTTTTTCTCCAGCATGCTAAAGGTGAATTTGGCCCTTACGCCGTTCGCTGCTCCCCTTCCGTATGTGGGCCACGGTCATAGGCTGGACGAGCAAATCTATATAGATTGTAAATCATACTTTTACTACCTATGTGACTGATAAAAGGTACTGTAAAACAAGGCAATAATAACCACCCCTTGCCGCTGAAGGATTTAGTATGTGAGGTCAAGCTAGGGATCTAGATTTTAAACAGAATATATAGGAAGGATTCAGATGCAACGAGAGAGAGAAATAGAAGGATTTAAAACAAGCCAATAATATTTATAGGACGTGACTCAAATTTAAAAACAAGTTCAGACACATGTCTTTTACCAATTCCAAGAGAGAAAATAAATCTGGTCTCTGCAACACACGCCCTTGTAATAAGCAGCGACGAAGAAGCGTCACTGGCAGCCGTCGTCGCGGTAGCGTCTCAGGTGCTCCACAAGATTGTCGATATACCTCTCCTGCGTCGTCTGGTCTGCAAGAACCTGTTGCAGCTTCCTGGCGCGGCTTGCCAACAGCTTCCCTTCGTCGTTCACCATGACCCGCTGCACTGCCGCAGCGACGCCGTCCCTGTTGAACGAGCCGTCGGTGTCGTCCCTTGGCACCTCGACGCCGATCCCCTTCTCCTCCATGGCTCGTGCGATGAGGGGCTGGTCGATGACGAAGGGGAGCATCACCAGCGGGAGCCCAAACGCGAAACTCTCCACCGTGGAGCCCCATCCACAGTGCGTCAGGAACGCGCCCGTCGCGCCGTGTGCCAGCGCGGCAACCTGCGGCACCCATCCAGTCTGGACCATGCCGCGGCCCTGAATCCTCCCCTCGAACCCTTGGGGGAGAACGCCGCCCTCGGCCACGTTGCCTCCGGCCGCCTCGAACAGTCCGGCCGGCTTGCGTAGAACCCACATGAAGCGCACCCCGGCGAGCTCCAACCCGAGCGCGAGCTCGTGCAGGTTGTTCAGTGTCAGTGGCGCCTCGCTCCCCAGCGCGACATATATAACGGACTTGGGGAGGCTGCTCGTCCAGCCACCGAAGGACCTCGCTTCTGCCTTCGTCGTCGGTGGCGACGACTGGTGGCAGGAGGACGCCAGCGGGGACGGCGGGCTTGCGGAGGAGGTCCGTTAGGAGCGCGAACATCCCGGCCTCGACCTCCTTGCAGCTGCGGTAGATGGTGAGGCGGCAGCGCTCGAACATGGTCCACACGCGGTCCATGCTGGACACGCCGGACGCGTTGGCGCGGAAGGCGTCAGCCATCGACTCGGCCTCGCTACGGCGGCGGTAGGCGATGGCGGACGGGGGCGGCATCCACCCGGGCGTCATGGTGAAGTCCTCCATGGCCACGCGTGGGTGCACGGCGTTCGCCCACCGCGGGCCCAGGAAGGCGACGAAGGCGGCACTGCAAACCAGGAACGCGGCGCAGGGCACGTTGTGTTCGCGGGCGATAGGCGGGACCCAGTGGTGGCAGAAGTCGTGGACGATCCAGTCTGGCCGCTTCCCAGCGGCGGCCTCGTCGACGAGGAAGTCGAGAAACGGGGCCGCGAGGCCATCCATGGCCTTCTTGAGGAGCTCGTCGTTCCCAGGCGGCAAGTCGGCGGTGGACTCGGCGCCCTCCGGCAGCCCGTCGACGCGCGGAAGCTTGAGCGGCACGAAGCGGAGGCGTGGCGACAGAAGGCGTGTCGGCACGGGCGGGAGCCTGGCGAGGTTCCGGGGCGTGGAGACGAAGGCCACAGCGTGTCCTCTTGCGGATAGGCGCTTGGCGAGCTCCAGGTACGGGATCATGTGCCCGAACGCCAGCCACGGGAACACCACCATCTCCAGCAGCCCGCCGGCTTCTTTCATTTATGCGGTGCGATCGATCAGCGATGGAATTTACACAGCACCCTGGCTGCTGGGCTCTGGCGATGGGGAGAGATGTATGGTGGTGTTTTATTTGCAGAGCGCCAGCTCGCGCTTCTCGTGCCTGATGGATGTTGCAAGCGTCGAGCCACCGCGTAGAATGATCGTTGTAGGCAGTAAGTCATCAGGACCTGTTTTTAATGTGCCAATTAATCAATTTTTGGTTTCTGTAACCTCATGATCGGCTGTTCGAGAGTGAATTGTTGCGAAAACACCAGGAAGTACTGAGACGGTCGTTGCAAGGAAATACAACGTACTGCACCAACATTTTTTGCAGACCCACACCTTTTCGGGTAAACCCTTGCGCTACACCCAAATATCTGCGAAATAAGCCTGCGATGTAATACAACTAAATATAAAGTGGGGAAATTATAATTAACATTTCCCAAATTACTCCATATTTTACCAGATTTATAGTATATTTTTGCAAATTTCATAAAAGTATTTGAACTCAGATCTCATAGGTGGTGGAGCAAGGGATCAACCAGTCGGGCTAGGGTGCCGATCTTATCGATGAAAAGATACAAGACTCTTTGAACAAGGCCGTCGAGACATGGCTGGGACAGGGTCATCGTGACAGGGAGTCAAGGAAACCAACCCACGCAATGTGCCTTGTCACGGTGGACCATAAAGTAGTGGCGCCTAGAGAGGAGAAACACCGGAGGGACATAGAGAGGGGAGAGAAAATCAAGAATATAGCACGAAGGACCGGAGTAATATCACCTAGAAAGAGTGGCTATGCTCAGAAGGGTCGGATAAGAACTAGATGCACTGAAATCAAAGAAATTTGATGGCGTGGTGGGAGGAGGAAGGCAAGGTCCTAGACATCTATCTATTAAAGGTGTCCCAATTTGATTCGTAGAAAGAAAGATAGAGGAGGAAAGGAAGAGCTCTAGGTGTCCTCTACCAGGCACGGGGTCGTCCATGGCAACGTGGTGGCGACGCTCCAGTGCCGGTGATCTTCGGTGGTTCTGGGGAAGTAGGAGAAGGCGAGGTGACGAGGGTTCGACTCGCGAATGCCCATTGTTATGGACTTGGGTTTAGAGAAGATGGGGAGACTAGAAATCATGAGACGGTTAATAGACGCTGACGAGGTTTCGACTCAATGCCCATTGTTATGAGCTTGAGTTTTGGAGAAGATGGGGTCTTTGGAGATCATGGAGCAGTTAGCACAAGCAAACAGGGACGAGATTTACCTAGGTTCAGGCCCCCGAGGGAAAACCCTACTCCTGCTTGTCTGCTCTTGATTACGACGGAACCGAAAAGTACAGGGGTGCGCAGATGCAATCTGGCGTGAAGGTGTGTGTGCGGTGGAAAGGATTGGCCCTCCTCGTTGTACCCTCCTAGCCTTTATATAGAGTTAGGTAGGTCTCGGGCACAGATGGAGTCGGTTACAAGTTTAGGGTTTACCTCTTTGAATATTCTATCCGTTCTAGTCTTGCTCTCCAAGGATCCGAAGATGTCATGGGCTTGGGCCACCCGAAAATCTCCACGGGCCACGTATATTATTGAGGGCTTCCTTGGGCTGGACCAGGTATGCTAATATCGTGTACCCGTAGGGTATAACCATGTCAAGAGCCTCGAGTGTTCAAATAATCGCAGATTCGCCGAGACTCTTTAATCTTCGGTGCGGCTTTTACGTTCATCAGAGAAAAGAATGATTTTAGTGTGTAGGGATTGTTGATGCGTATGCCTGACTCTCCTGACGGATCAGGGTCAGTTAACTGTCTTAGGACAAAACAACACGATCTTCTTCAGATTCGAGTTCCTAGACTCAAACCTGGAACATATGCTGGCATAATTCGACTCAGGCCGTTGATGTCTTATAGAGTCGAATCCCAGTAATTTTCGGATGATGTACCCAACACGTCCGTCGGGATTTTCATCGTGCCTGCTGACACGGATTTTTACTAGCAGAGCGCAGTCAGGTGCGTTACCAGCCCATCAGATGGTATCTGTAGGTCTTATCTTTGCGTCGCAGACATAACATCCAAAATTTTATCACCGTAGAGGTATTTCGGGTGGCCAAGGAGTATGTTACTCACTTAGCGTTGGTTGGGGCAAAGTTGCCAAAAAGTTTTTGCATTTTGATCTGAAAGATCATAGTCGAAGAATTCATACGGTGCGTGACCAGCGCTCCCTATGGGAGTAGCCCCCGAGTGTCTATTCGAGTCGTAGACTCGAGCAGAGACTTTAATTCAGCCGTTGTTAACTTTGGGTCCGTAGGACACCATTTTTTCGGATGCTCGAATCAATCCTCCCTATGGGAGTAGCCCCCGAGTCCGTAGTGGAGTCGTAGACTCGATGTAGGACTCGAAGAATAGATCATTGGTGTAGTACCTTATTCGTGTCTCGGGTGCGCGGCCAGCGCTCCTGATAGGAGTTGCCCCCGAGGAGTTGCTCGAATCGTAGATTCGAGTGAGTACTTTTAGCTGTCAGCCGAAGATTTCTAACCGTTGCTAGTGTAGTTTGATGACGTCAGTGCTGACGATCGATGACCTCAACCGTCTACGCCGCCAGAGGTGACGTGACTGGACGAACGTGGGTCCCACTTTCTGACTTGGAGTTGACTGGTCATGCGCGACGTGGCGAGAATTACGACGTCTCCTCGGTTTCCATGTGTAGTGGACGGCGTGCAGCGACGGTTCGCTGCTGTGTTGACACATGGACGGTAGGATCTGATCCTGGCGTTAGGGCTTCCATATGAACGGTCCCTGTTCATCGTCTTCGTCCTTATATCTGTGGGGAAAACTGTAGTTTGTTTTCACCCTTAGCCATTTGCTTTTCACTGCCTCCAGTTCTTGAGTGTTTCCCTTTGCGTGTTGGACGTTCTCCGATCGTTTCCTTCCTCATTCTTGTGCGCACACCGCCTCCGTCGACGCGCCGTGATGGGGAATTCGAAGAAGGCCTCCACCGAAGCAGGCACCAGTGCTGCTGCCAGCGACAAGAAGGGCACCGCCGCTGCTCGTGTCACCGAAGGTGGGTGGCGGCGCTCGGAGACGCACAAGGGCGACCTGCGCAAGTTGCGTGAAGCGGGTTTAATCCCGCAGGACAAGGACGCTGTCAGGGTCCCCGGCGATGAGGTAAATCCCCGTCCACCCGCAGGGTTTCGGGTGATGTTTGTCGCTTTTGTTCTTCGCGTCCTTTCGCTCCCAGTCCACGATTTTCTTCGTGGACTGTTGTTCTTCTATGGCATTCAGCTCCATCATCTCTCGCCAAATTCTCTTCTCCATATCGCCTGCTTCATTGCTTTTTGCGAGTGGTGGCTCGGTATCGAGCCGCACTTTGGCCTCTTTCGAAAGCTCTATTCCGTGAAGAGGCAGTCCGGCTCCGACGGAGTTTATCCGATCGGCGGCTGCATCATTTCTATTTGATCTATTATTCTTTTCTTCTCTTTCTCTATGTCTGAGTCCATCCAATACTGGCGGAGGAAGTGGTTTTATATCCGCGACTCCACAGTGGATGGGCAAAACTTCGTCTTGCCCCTTTCGACTCCACCTAGGAGATCTTGAAGAAGAGATCCTGGAAGAATCATATCCTGGAGGGCGAGGTGGAGGAGATAGAGGAGCTCTACTGTCGGGTGGAGGCCCTCTAGGTGGTTCCGGAGAAGGAGGTGTCATCCGCACCTTCCTAGAACGTCGGGTGCAGCCACTCTAGGCTAGGGCGCATCCGATGTTCCTTTATTCTGGCCGCCATGACCCGACGAGAGTTTTGGCTGAAGAGCACTCCAGGGGGACCTCGACAGAGTTCTTCGGCCACTGCTGAAGTACAAGTCCGACGAGGACCTTCCGGGGAAGTCGCTGACGCCCCCGTTCAGTGTCGCGCGACCAGTTACACAGGTGTAGATTTGTGACGTACGCGTAGCGCCTTTTTTCGAGTGCTTTTTTCCTTGTGATTACTTGTTCTGAAAGTTTATGTCTTCATTGTGCAGGACCTCAAGGTGGCTGGCATGGTGCCTCCACTACGAAGGTTTCAGATCGGCCGGACAACGAGTTGTGGACTCGAGTCCGAGCTTTCGACGCGATCGCCCTCGAGGAAGCCCCGAGGCGAGGGGCGAACGAAGCGGGCACTGGCTCGGCGAATCTTCGGATGCCTCGACTTCGCTGACGCCTAGGGACCCGCCATTCCTTGTCCGCCACAGTGGAGGTGATGGTGATTCTTCCTCGCCTATCCCGGTCGTGCCTGTGCGGGCTGTAGTGCCGCAACCACCGGCCAAGAGGAATAAGGAAGAGAAGAAAGGTAAGAGGGCGATGCCCTCTTTTGACTTGAGCGACATGGACTCGTAAGTATCTTCGGATGCGATTTGTTACTTTCTTGTCTTCTTGTCTTCTTGCTTTTGATTGGTATTTTCCTTGCAGCCACTCCTCTAAGGGCTCTTTTAGTGAGGCCACTCAGGAGGCAGTAGGGGAGTCGAAACTAACGCCTCCTCCCTCTTAGACGGTGGCCACCTCTAGGGGTGATGCTTCGAAGCCATCTCCGCAGGAGGATCGAGTGATCGTCTCCCAGAAGACTACACCAGGACTTTTGGAGTTTCTGTCTGAGCGTGTAAGTTGTTTTCTCTCTTTATGTAGGGTGAGCCCTCGGGCCTTATTTTCGGATGATCTGCTAATTTTGCTTCCTTTCTGCGTGTCTCAGGGGGAGCCTGATCGATGGCAGTGGCACCCGCTCTGGGAGGCGGAGAGTGCCGGTCTGTCCCACCTGGAAGCAGAAGCTCCCGAACAGAATCTCGAGCCTGTCGCCTACGGGCTCGAAGTCCTTCATGGTGGCTGGCGAGTAGGCGGTGAAGTCGAAAGCGCCGAACATGAGATGGCTCTCCGTCGCCGAGGATTTGTAGATCGCTTTGGTCGGGACCATCACGATCGCACAATCAGCGCCCCCGATTCCCACAGACGACGCCAATTGACGAGGTTTCGACTCATCAATGCCCATTGTTATGAGCTTGGGTTTTGGAGAAGATGGGGGTGCTGGAGATCGCGGAACGGTTAACAAACAAGCAACCAGGGGACATGAGATTTACCCAGGTTTAGGCCCCCGGAGGGAAAACCCTACTCCTGCATGTCTGCTCTTGATTACGGCGGAACCGAAAAGTACAGGGTTGCGCAGATGCAATCTGGCGTGGAGGTGTGTATGCGGTGGAAAGGATTGGCCCTCCTCGCCATGCCCTCCTAGCATTTATATAGAGTTAGGCAGGTCTCGGGCACAGATCGAATCGGTTACAAGTTTAGGGTTTACCCCTTTGGATATTCTATCTGTTCTAGTCTTGCTCTCCAAGGATCCGAAGATGTCATGGGCTTGGGCCACCCGAAAATCTCCACGGGACACGTATATTCTTGAGGGCCTTCCTTGGGCTGGACCAGGTATGCTAATGTCGTGTACCCCCAGGGTATAACCATGTCAGAGAAGAAGCGTATTACAGTGTTTATCGAGTTAAGGCCTCAAGGGAAAACCCTACTCATGCTTGTCTGTTTCTTGATTGATGGAACCGAAGGTTATAGGGCGCAGTGATTGGATCTGCGAGGTGTGTATGAGAGTTGAGAGAGATCCTCCTCGCCGTGCCCTCCTGGCCTTTATATGGGGAGGCCAGGTCTCAGGGTAGGTCGACTTGGTTACAGATTAGGGTTTCACCCTTTGAAATTCTATCTTTAGCTAGCCGTGTTCTTCAAGAAGTCTCGTCCATATGGCCTTGGTCACCCGAATCCTTCCTGGGCTTCTCCATCCGCAATGGGTAATTATGTGGGCCTCTCCCAAGCTGACACCGGGTAGGCTAACACTAGACACCCGTAGGTCATACCCATGTCATGAGGGGAAGAGAGGAGGTAGTATGCGCCTAGGGATTGAGGTAGCTCAATGCAGGTGGTTTTGAGGAGCTGGGGGAATTGGTGTTGGAATTTGGTGAGTTTTGGGCTGCTGGCCCATTAGACAAATTCTTAAATTCTCTTTAGCCCACTTGTGTATGGCAGCATATGGCTGTGCTAGTGGTGCTAAAGTTTAGTCTCACATTGCTAGTTGAAGGGGAGTTGTACCACCTTATATAGTAGAGTGTTGCACCACTCACAAAGGTGTGACAAGGAGAGAAGCCCTCACATACTCCTCCTCTGACGCCGCCCGCCTCGCATCGCCACGCCTCGCCTCGTCACGACGCGTGCGCGCCGCGGGTTACGAGAATCTCACTGAGCCAAGCTTTATTTTGCTGGTTGGGAAAACTAATTATGAGTCATTAATGGACGTGTTAATTACAGTTGTTTCCAGTTTTTATGGACGTGAACTCTTACCGACTCGGACGTGGGCTGATCCCACGATCTTCCTAACCTGCACTATATAAGCGTCTACGCTAAACCTAATCGGTGAATCAATCCACACACGCGCCTACCTCCGGAACCTTGCGCTGCCGCTTTCGTCTTCCCCATCCCGCCTTGCGGCGTGCACCGCAGATCGGGATATTAGGCCTCCGGAACCCCACCTCTCGTGAACACATGCGGGTGAGGGCGATCAGGTTTTGGGCGCTCAAGCGCGACTATCGGCAACCACGACGTCGTCCGATGGCGAGTTCTAACGATGACTTCTTCCCGACGTCGACCTCTTCGCAACCTCAACATGGGCGACAGCTGCTGCATTGCTACCGCAGCTTAGAATCGCATCGTATGTGTTTACAATCTCTCTCTTTCGGATTTTGCTGGAGTTCCTAGGTCTAGCGTTTAGCGTAGATGTGATAGGTTTATCTTGTATAGATGTAATTTGTTCATCTAATTTGTTGATCTGCATGGTTGGTTTTAGTACCGTCTGTATGATCATGCTTTATCAGTTTATTATTCTGATTAAATCATATGGATTATTGCTTATAGTTCCAACAATCCAAAAACCTGATTATAGGCAACTGAATTCCACTAGTGTAGCCGCGGCTACTAGGCCGCCTACTTTTGATGGCATGCACTATAAGAGATGGCGCAAGAGAGCAGTTCTCTGGTTTGAAAACCTAAACTGCTATAGCGCCACTCTTGGCAAGCCTGAAGGAGATCTTTCTGTAAGCAGGAAGCGACCTTTAAGAAAGCTGATACCATGTTTATGGCGGCTTTGTTCAGTGTTCTTGGGGACAACATTGTTGACCCGTATATGTCATTTGATAATGGCAAGGACGCGTGGGAAGCACTCGAGGCCAAATTTGGGGTCTCGGACGCTGGCACTGAGTTGTATGTCATGGAGCAATTCTATGAGTACAAGATGGTTGATGAGCGCTCCGTCGTTGAGCAAGCTCATGAGATACAATCACTTTCCAAAGAACTTGAGCAGTTCAAGTGTTCCTTACCGGACAAATTTGTGGCCGGTGGCATTATTGCCAAGCTTCCTCCCTCGTGGAGGAACTTTGCTACTTCTCTGAAACATAAGAGACAAGAGTTTTCTGTTACGGATCTCCTTGGGTCTCTTCATGTGGAAGAGAAGGTGAGAGCAAAGGACAAAACTGCTCGAGGATTTGAGGGAGGTTCTACTGCCAATTTGGTGCAGAAGAAAAACTTCCAATCCCACAAGTTTAAGAATAAGAACAAAATTTAAGGAAAGGGGAAGTTTGATGACAAGAACAAGGCCACACACTCAACCAACTTCAAGAAGAAAAATGATAAGAGGAAAGGCTCTTGCCACGTCTGTGGTGATCCTGATCATTGGGCTCCTAGCTGCCCTAATCGCTTTGACAAGCGTCAACATGGGAACAACGGCAAGGCCGCTAATGTTTTTATTAGAAATACTGAGATGAAGGATGCTGGGTATGGTATTTTACCTACTATCCTTTCAGTATGTCATTCTCCTGATTGGTGGATAGACACGGGTGCTAATACACATGTATGTTCTGATATTTCCATGTTTTCCTCTTATCAGGTCTCAAGGACTTCTTCCGTGCTGATGGGAAACGGCTCACACGCTTCTATTCATGGTGTTGGTACGGTAAATCTGAAGTTTACTTCGGGGAAGACCGTACAACTGAAGAATGTGCAGCACGTTCCCTCCATCAATAAGAATCTCGTCAGCGGATCACTTTTATGTCGAGATGGCCTTAAGTTGGTTTTTGAGTCCAATAAAGTTGTAATTTCTAAGTATGTATAATTTGTTGGAAAGAGTTATGAGTGCGGAGGTCTATTCCGCCTGTCTTTGTCAGACTCATGTAATAAAGTTATTAATCATGTTTGGAATGATAATGAGTCCAATATTTGGCATTCACGACTCTGTCATATTAACTTCCGTTGCATGACGCGGATAGACAATATGAGTTTAATTCCGAAATTTACCACTGTCAAAGGTTCTAAGTGCCAAGTTTGTGTGCAAGCAAAGCAACCCCGCAAGTCTCATACGGCTGCAGAACCGAGAAACTTAGCACCGCTAGAACTTATACATTCAGATCTTTGTGAAATGAATGGTATGTTGACAAAAGGTGGAAAACGATACTTTATGATGTTGATTGATGACTCCACTACATACTGCTATGTTTATCTTCTGAAATCTAAAGATGAAACTTTGAACTACTTCAAATCTATAAAGCTGAGGCAGAAAACCAACTTGGTCTTAAAATCAAGCGTCTAAGGTCAGATTGTGGTGGAGAGTACTTTTCAAATGAATTTGATTTATTCTGTACGGAACATGGTATTATACATGAGATGAAGCCTCCCTACTCACCTCAGTCAAATGGGGTGGCCGAAATAAAGAACCGCACTCTAACTGATTTGGTTAATGCCATGTTAGATACATCGGGTCTTTCCAAGGAATGGTGGGGGGAGGCGCTAATGACCGCGTGTCATGTCCTAAACCGTGTTCCTGTAGAGGATAAAACCATGACTCCATTTGAGGAATGGGAAAATAAAAGGCTTAAATTCTCTTACTTACGAACTTGGGGTTGTTTGGTGAAAGTCAATATTCCAATACCCAAGAAGTGAAAGCTTGGACCAAAAACGTTTGATTGTGTTTTTCTAGGATATGCTTTTCATAGCATTGGTTATAGATTTTTGATAGTAAAATCTGAGGTATCCGACATGCATGTTGGTACAATTATGGAGTCGAATGATGCGAATTTTTTTGAGGACATCTTTCCTATGAAAGGTATGTCTAGTTCATCAAATCAGGAGATGACTAGTTCATCTAGTCAGGAATTTGTTATAATTCCTGAACCCACTATGCCAATAGAACACTCTGATGATCCCGTGGAGGATGAAAATGAAGCTCCCAAAAGGAGAAAGAGACAAAGGACTGCAAAGTCATTTGGTGATGATTTCATTGTGTACCTTGTGGATGATACTCCCACTTCTATTTCAGAAGCCTATGCATCTCAAGATGCTGACTACTGGAAGGAAGTAGTCCGAAGCGAGATGGACTCCATCTTAACTAATGGTACTTGGGAAGTCACTGATCGTCCTTATGGGTGCAAACCTGTAGGATGTAAGTGGGTGTTCAAGAAAAATCTTAGACCTGATGTACTATTGAAAAGTACAAGGAACGTCTTGTAGCTAAGGGTTATACCCAAAAGGAAGGTGAAGACTTCTTCGATACCTACTCACGTGTAGCCAGATTGACCACTATTCGAGTACTACTTTCCTTAGCTGCCTCACATGGTCTTCTCGTTCATCAAATGGACGTTAAGACAGCTTTTCTGAATGGAGAGCTAGATGAGGAAATTTATATGGAGCAGCCTGACGGATTTGTAGATGGTCAAGAAGGAAAGGTGTATAAGTTAGTGAAGTCTTTGTATGGTCTTAAGCAAGCTCCTAATCAGTGACACGAGAAGTTTGAAAGAACTTTAACTGCTGAAGGCTTTGTTGTAAATGAAGCTTACAAATGTGTGTACTATCGCCATGGTGGGGGCAAGGGAGTTATTATGTGTCTCTATGTTGATGAGATATTGATATTTGGGACCAACCTCGCAGTTATTGAGGAGGTCAAATGTGGCATCCCGCAGAACCACTACTAGAAAATCGCGTTGAATTTGTGCATTGCATCGTCATCATCATGCATTGTTTGCATAAAACTATTTTCGCAAGCCCATTTTGTTTTCTAAGACGCCCCATCTTTATTCAAACGCAAAGCCCGGTTCTCCGGAGTAGTTATTTTTGGCCGCTATCGGTTACATACGGCCCGTTTAAAAACAAATAAAAAGTTTAAATATTTTGTGAGGGGCGTCGAGCGGGCGAATAGACTGACGACTACCCCGAAGTCATCGGTCCACCCCTGAAATCCTACAGCTACCTAAAACTCTACCCAGTCCAACCCTCCACCTCACTCCCACCTATCCTAGGCCGCCACGTCACCCTGCCTCTCCCCTCTACCAATCCCACCATGCCACATCAGCCCCCTCTCTCTTCTCTCTCTCCCTCACACCCTCACACCTGTTCCACCCCAGCAGCTAACACCCACGCACACTCGCGCACTTGCCCAGCTGACCCCACCCTGCAGTCCACGCCCTCGGCCTACCCCCACCTACCTACACTGGGTCCCACCGCCTGGGCGACCCAGTCCCACGCCTATCCCACACACCGGCTCGCTCTCCCACGGCTTCTCCCCACATGCGGTCCCTACCTCACCGGCCGCCCGCCTCTCCTCACGGTCGCCTGCGCGTGAGCCCTCCGCCCATGGCCTGCCCTCCCTCTCCCCGTGGCTCCTCTCTCCGGCAGCCTCGCCCCTTCCCTCCAACTCCGTGCCTTGGCACGGAGTTCCGCCCCCTCCGGCAACCTCCTCCTCCCACCGGCCTTTGCTCCCGAAGACCAGCCCCTTGCGCTGGCGACCTGCGCCCGCGAGCTCCTCCGTCGGCCTCCCGGTTCCGCGCGCGCCTTTCCCTAGCCCGTGCGGCGCGCTCCTCGCCTCACCGCCGCCCCCACGGCTGCGTCCTTCCCGAGCCCGCGCCACGCCTCACCAACCGGCGTGCCGCCCTCCTCCGCGGACCTGCTCGCGCTCCGCCCTCTCGGCTCGCCCACAGGAGCTTCGCCGCCGCTTCCCGCCACCGCCTCCCGCAGCGTCACCGACCTCCTCGGCGCTCCCGCGATGCTCCTCCGCCGTCGCATCTAGCTGGGCCTCACATGGCGCCCTCCCTCCCCTCTGCGAGCCCGCCTCGCCCGCCTGGCCCGCCTCGTAGCCCACCTCCGCGCCCCGCCCGGCCGCCTAGCTCCGTCGCCCAAGCCCGCGCCTGCTCCCGTCGCGGCGGCCCCCTCTCCGGGCAGCCGCCGACGGGAGGTCCCCGACCCGACCTCGCCGCCAGGAGCTCGCCTCGGCCTCCAGCGCCTCCAACCGTCCCGCGTTCCCGAGCGCCTGCGCAGACGCCTCGGCCCCGCTGCCCCGTGTTCCTGCGCGTCCCTGGCCGCGTCGGTCGATCTCGGCCTTCCCCTGGCCGCCCTGCTGCCGTGCGTGTGCCACAGCAAGCCACGCGGGCGCCCTCCTGGTGATGTAGACAGGGGTCCTGCGGTGGTGTTGTGGTACTGCAAGTTGGTGGCTCTGCATATACTTCGTCCGGTGAACGATAGCTGCAAGCCGAACTAGTACCCCGTTAAGCCGCCCGAACATTCGGTGCTAAGTCCACGTTCGCCATCGGCAATTGAAGTCTCGAACCCTAAGATCTCCATCCGGGACTCCAAGGACTTCCTCACGGACCATCAAGCGTCAAGATCGTCTCACGGGATCCGAAACGCGAACCGACAAGATCTCCGTAACGACAAGCTCGCCTACCCGGAACACCGAGTGTACCGGCATGGATCCGGAACCCGAACCGGGAGGACGCAAAGATCGCCACGAGACCGACAAGTACTTCATCCCGAACGACAAGTCCGACCCGAACCACAGATCCGACAAGGTCCTCGGGACGACAAGAACGACCTCGACCCGGAAGAATCCGATGCGCCCCGACGCCGAACCAAGTCCGGCTTCCCGGAACGCCAAGAACTACCCCCGATATCCGAGAACGACCCCGGTGTCCGAGACGTTCCGTTGAACCCTGGACCCTGAGACCGACCCCGAATCCCGGCACCCCAAGAACGTCGAGAACCCTAATGTGTGACCCTTTTCCTCGATACCCTATTTTATAAATGATATCAACTTGTTGCATATTTAATTGTCATCTCGCATGCATATCATTGGTTTGGGGGCCTTATGCCGATTCACCTAATAATTAAATATGGGGCCCATATGCGGGCAAATCTAGCCTTATATTGGCCTCATTTAAACATGTGTAGCGAACCGGTTCCATCTGTTGTCTTGCTAAACAACATTTAATATGCGAGGGTTTAAACAACTTGAACCATATATTAATTGTCGGGACCGCGGTTCCGCTTAATATGACCTAATTGCATCGCACCTTGCCTTGGCATCCATCATACATGCATCATGCCGATCTTCTGCCGTTGTATTAAATATTGCATCCGGTGTTTCTTCTAGTGATTTGCTTCTTCGCGGATAAGGCAGTTGAGTTGATGCGAGTGTCGACCCGATCTTCGGTTGAACCTTCGGCAATGTTTTCAGGCGAGCATCTCCCCCTTTCTACCTATCTTACTTTTATAGTCTTTATTCCCTCCTGTTGATCTATTGCTATCTGTGTTGCGATGCTTTAGTCTCCGTACCTGTGATATACCGTGCAGCCCTATATTGCCTTGGACACACCCTATTACCTGTTGTTTGGTAGATAGTTGGACTTGCGCGTCGTAGTTGCTTGCTCAAGTGCTGATGTGTGTCGTCATATGCCACAGTTGCTGATGTATTGCCGCATGTTGATGTTGGAAATGATTCTAGTTTTACTTATCGTCACTTTAATTTCTGTTTAACAACTAAAATTGAAATAAGCAGAGGCATCGGTGGGTGATAGAAAATATTTGGTTTCGAGCCCACTTGTGTCCCGTAAGACCCCGAGTACTTGATACTGTTCCTTGATTTATCGCTATCCACATCCGGGAGGTATATGGGACCCCACAGGCGAGCTTGATTACATCTTATTTCTTGGGGCCACAAACTAGTTTGAGGTTTTATTTACGATCCTGTACTTATGCCATGCTACTTTATGTATTTAAATTGTGCGAGAGCACCTTTCTTGTTAGGAATTGTGACCCGTTTACGTGGTATCGACAGTCCCGTTTGGGGATCTGGCGTCGTTGCCACCCCACAAACCTTGGGTCCGTCGAAGCTTGCTTACGTTCGGGTGTACTACAAGGGTGGCCCCTGAAATATTCTGAATCTGTGATTGTTCGATCGTGAAAGCCTCGTTGGGTTTTGATTTGGTTTTAGGGTTGATCGGCGTGTGTTGCTATTGGTGCACCCGGGGTAAAACTTTACGAAAGCCGTGTCGCGGATATGGACGACTTGGAGCACAGTATCTCGATCATAGACAAGCATAACTAAAGTTTACTGCTATAAATTTGACTTTATAATGACTAGTAATCAGCTTCACTATAACGGAATGGCTAATTAATACTGCCCACAATTGCTTGTTTTGGAGTGTCGCTTGCGACCATTGTACCTGACTAGTAAGTACTACAACTACAACGGAATGGCTGAATAAACGTACCAACAATTGCTGGGTTTTGGGTTTATCTCATGTTATCTGTACCTGATTAGTAATTGTTACCACTATAACGGAATGTTAACTAAAAGTGCCCACTGCTTACTTTATCAGGATGATTATCTAAACCTGACTAGTAAAGTGTCGCCACTATAACTGAATAAATAAAACTGCCAACTGTGTGAGTTCCTCGGTTGACTTCCTCGTTTGGTCGCGAGGGGGAAACGCCAGGATGGGTTTGTTTGATGATAGTGTCATGTTGGTTCCGAATAGGTCATTCTTATCCCTCTCGATACTTTGATTGTGAGTCTCTATAGGTTGTTTAGTGCATCTTGCATTTGCCTCGATCCACCATACCTTTGTAGGCGAGGACCGCCAATTCTAGCCTCGCTGTCTTGGCCTCGATCTTGGCTCCTTCTTTTTTCCTTTGCCCTTTGTCGGCACCCCTTTGTTTAAGCAGGTTTTGAGATCGGCGTCGTTAGCGGGGTTACCCTTAGGCTTGGCACAGGCAGGTTATGGGCGCCATTGGTTATTCTTCGGGCTCTTAGCCCCATTTGCTTCTTGTCCGTAGTCGGACTCTACCGTTCAAGGTGATTTGGATCTTTGTATGTTATATGTAATCTTGACTCTACGAGTCATGTGGTATATCCACTGTACATGGGTCCCATCGAGATTTGACTGTTGTGTAATGTTATTACTTGTTTTCCACCCGCGAAAGTGCTGGTGAGCACCTTTGAATCGTTTCTATGCGGGTTTGGCGAATTTTGCTCAAACTTGCATAGGTCCGATCGAGGTGTTCTGAGTGGTATCAGAGCGCAGCAGTTGCGATACCCCACAAGTCCAGCCTGTAGGATAACCTAGCTAACGGCCGAAGTAGAGTGTCAAAACTATTTTGCAAAATAGGTTGGATAGTTCTGATTAGGTCTGATTTTACTCCTTACCTCTTTTGCTATTCCCCTCTTACCTCTACGTGTTTTGCATCCGCCCTCTTCCCTTTCTTCGAGACCAGGAATTCACGTGGTTGGGTTTCCGTCGTACCTTCAGGGTTTCGCTTCCTCCTTTGTTAACGGTGTTGCTGCATCTGTTCTTCGTGCTATCCGAGGAATCCTTCGTCTGGTGGACTTCCCTTTGTTCCTTCTTGTGCCTTCCGGTGTTTCCGACGCGACGACGTCATCTACGCCAGATCCGATGCAGAGTCTGCATCACTCCTTTGTTTCCGAACCTCGGTTGTCGAGATCTTCAGTCTGAATCCGAGAATGGTTGCACTCTTTTCCACTGATTGTGCGGAGTAATAGTTTGGGTGCGTGATGGATTGGCCCCCATGCCGACTACCCTTTCTATTCGCTTTTGTACATTGAAGTGGATGAGAATGCATCGGTTCCCTCTTTCCATCGAAGTTAGAGGTGGCTTCATTTGTTGATACCTCTGCCTTCGTCCTTTGCTTCCGGAGTGTTCTCCCGACGATCAGGAACAACGACCTCTTGTTAGTGGTGTCGCGAGGATCTACGCGAAGCGAGAAGATTCAGATCGCCGACCTTCTTTCCGGTACCATGAGGCGGATCTCGAGGGCGAGATCCTTTGTTAGTGGTGTCGAAATGTGGCATCCCGCAGAACCACTACTAGAAAATCGCGTTGAATTTGTGCATTGCATCGTCATCATCATGCATTGTTTGCATAAAACTATTTTCGCAAGCCCGTTTTGTTTTCTAAGACGCCCCATCTTTATTCAAACGCAAAGCCCGGTTCTCCGGAGTAGTTATTTTTGGCCGCTATCGGTTACATACGGCCCGTTTAAAAACAAATAAAAGTTTAATTATTTTTTAAGGCGTCGAGCCGAATAGACCCGAACGACTACCCCCAGAAATTAAATCGGTCCACCCCTGAAATCCTACAGCTACCTAAAACTCTACCCAGTCCAACCCTCCACCTCACTCCCACCTATCCTAGGCCGCCACGTCACCCTGCCTCTCCCCTCTACCAATCCCACCATGCCACATCAGCCCCCTCTCTCTTCTCTCTCTCCCTCACACTGTTCCACCATTTAACACCTAACACCTGCGCACACTTGCCCAGCTGACCCCACCCTGCAGCCAGTCCCACCGCCCCGTCTGACCCACCTACCCCCTGCCTACCCTGGGTCCCACCGCCCCTGGACGACCCCAGTCCCACGCGCCTATCCCACACACCCGACACGCTCGCTCTCTCCCCTGACCCCTTCTTCCCCCGCGACGGTCCCTACCTCACCGGCGACCGCCCCCGCCTCCCCTCACCGGTCGCCCTCGCCGCGTGAGCCCCTGCCCGCAAGCCCGCTGCCTCCTCCCTCACCGTGGCTCCTCTCGGCAGCCTCGCCCACGCACCCTCACCTTAACTCCGGCGCCACGCTTGAGTTCCGCCCACCTCCGCAAACCTCCTCCTCCCACTGGCGCCTGCTCCCAAGACCAGCCCCTGCGCACGACCTCGCCCCATGAGCTCCTCCGTCGCCTCCCGTTCCAGCGCGCCTTTCCTAGCGCCCCATGCAGCGACGCTCACGCCGCCTCGCCTGGCTCCCGTCCCAGCTGTCCTTCCCCGAGCCCGCCCGCGTCGCCGCCTCCTCTCATGGACCTGCTCCCGCGCTCGTCCCTCTCGCTCGCCCACACGAGCCTTGCCGCCGCTTCCCGTCGAACCCCGCCACCGCCTCCCGCCGCGTCACCGACCTCCTCCCGACGGCTCCTCCGCCGTCGATCTCTAGCTGGGCCTCCGCAGCGCCTCCCTCGCGCCCCTCTGCGAGCCCGCTCGCCGGGCGCAGCGCCCCGCCGCCTGCAGCCCACCTCGCCCGCGTCAAGGCCCGCTTAGCTCATCGCCCAAGCCGCCTCCTGCTCCCGTCGCGGCGGCCTCCTCCGGGCCCCCGCGCCGACGGGAGGTCCCGACCTCGCCGCCAGAGCTCGCCTCGGCCTCCAGCGCCTCCAACCGTCCCGCGTTCGGCGCTGCGACGCCACCCGCCCACGTGTTCTGCGTCCACAGCGCGTCGGTCGATCTCGGCCTTCCCCTGGCCGCCCTGCTGCCGTGCGTGTGCCACAGCAAGCCACGCGGGCGCCCTCCTGGTGATGGAGACAAGGGTCCTGCGGTGGTGTTGTGGTACTGCAAGTTGGTGGCTCTGCATATACTTCGTCCGGTGAACGATAGCTGCAAGCCGAACTAGTACCCCGTTAAGCCGCCCGAACATTCGGTGCTAAGTCCACGTTCGCCATCGGCAATTGAAGTCTCGAACCCCAAGATCTCCATCCGGGACTCCAAGGACTTCCTCACGGACCATCAAGCGTCAAGATCGTCTCACGGGATCCGAAACGCGAACCGACAAGATCTCCGCAACGACAAGCTCGCCTACCCGGAACACCGAGTGTACCGGCATGGATCCGGAACCCGAACCGGGAGGACGCAAAGATCGCCACGAGACCGACAAGTACTTCATCCCGAACGACAAGTCCGACCCGAACCACAGATCCGACAAGGTCCTCGGGACGACAAGAACGACCTCGACCCGGAAGAATCCGATGCGCCCCGACGCCGAACCAAGTCCGGCTTCCCGGAACGCCAAGAACTACCCCCGATATCCGAGAACGACCCCGGTGTCCGAGACGTTCCGTTGAACCCTGGACCCTGAGACCGACCCCGAACCCCGGCACCCCAAGAACGTCGAGAACCCTAATGTGTGACCCTTTTCCTCGATACCCTATTTTATAAATGATATCAACTTGTTGCATATTTAATTGTCATCTCGCATGCATATCATTGGTTTGGGGGCCTTATGCCGATTCACCTAATAATTAAATATGGGGCCCATATGCGGGCAAATCTAGCCTTATATTGGCCTCATTTAAACATGTGTAGCGAACCGGTTCCATCTGTTGTCTTGCTAAACAACATTTAATATGCGAGGGTTTAAACAACTTGAACCATATATTAATTGTCGGGACCCCGGTTCCGCTTAATATGACCTAATTGCATCGCACCTTGCCTTGACATCCATCATACATGCATCATGCCGATCTTCTGCCGTTGTATTAAATATTGCATCCGGTGTTTCTTCTAGTGATTTGCTTCTTCGCGGATAAGGCCGTTGAGTTGATGCGAGTGTCGACCCGATCTTCGGTTGAACCTTCGGCAATGTTTTCAGGCGAGCATCTCCCCCTTTCTACCTATCTTACTTTTATAGTCTTTATTCCCTCCTGTTGATCTATTGCTATCTGTGTTGCGATGCTTTAGTCTCCGTACCTGTGATATACCGTGCAGCCCTATATTGCCTTGGACACACCCTATTACCTGTTGTTTGGTAGATAGTTGGACTTGCGCGTCGTAGTTGCTTGCTCAAGTGCTGATGTGTGTCGTCATATGCCACGATTCTTGATGTATTGCCGCATGTTGATGTTGGAGATGATTCTAGTTTTACTTATCGTCACTTTAATTTCTGTTTAACAACTAAAATTGAAATAAGCAGAGGCATCGGTGGGTGATAGAAAATATTTGGTTTCGAACGCCCACTTGTGTCCGTGAAGACCCCGAGTACTTGATACATTCCTTGATTTATCGCTATCCACATCGGCGGTATATGGGACCCCTGAGCGAGCTTGATTCCGTCTTATTTCTTGGGGCCACAAACTAGTTTGAGGTTTTATTTACGATCCTGTACTTATGCCATGCTACTTTATGTATTTAAATTGTGCGAGGAGCACCTTTGTCTTGTTTAATTGTGACCCGTTTACGTGGTATCGACAGTCCCGTTTGGGGATCTGCATCGTTCGCCGGCCCACAAAACCTTGGGTCCGTCTCGCTTGCTTACTTCGTTGGTGTACTACAAGGTGGCCCCTGAAATATTCGAATCTGTGATTGTTCATCGTGAAAGCCTCGTTGGGTTTTGATTTGGTTTTCGAGGTTGATCGGCGTGTGTTGCTATTGGTGCACCCGGGTAAAACTTTCAAAGCCGTGTCCGCGGATATGGACGACTTGGAGCACAGTATCTCGATCATAGACAAGCATAACTAAAGTTTACTGCTATAAATTTGACTTTATAATGACTAGTAATCAGCTTCACTATAACGGAATGACTAATTAATACTGCCCACAATTGCTTGTTTTGGAGTGTCGCTTGCGACCATTGTACCTGACTAGTAAGTACTACAACTACAACGGAATGGCTGAATAAACGTACCAACAATTGCTGGGTTTTGGGTTTATCTCATGTTATCTGTACCTGATTAGTAATTGTTACCACTATAACGGAATGTTAACTAAAAGTGCCCACTGCTTACTTTATCAGGATGATTATCTAAACCTGACTAGTAAAGTGTCGCCACTATAACTGAATAAATAAAACTGCCAACTGTGTGAGTTCCTCGGTTGACTTCCTCGTTTGGTCGCGAGGGGGAAACGCCAGGATGGGTTTGTTTGATGATAGTGTCATGTTGGTTCCGAATAGGTCATTCTTATCCCTCTCTGATAACGCTAGTTGTATCGAGTCTCTATAGGTTGTTTAGTGCATCTTGCCGCCGCTTCGATCCACCATACCTTTGTGGCGAGGACCGAATTCTAGCCTCGCGTGTCGGCCTCGATCTTGGCTCCTTCTTTTTCCTTTGCCCTTTGTCGGCACCCCTTTTGTTTAAGCGGTTTTGAGATCGGCGTCGTTAGCGAGGTTACCCTTGGCAGCCTCGGCGAGTTATGGACGCCATTGGTTATTCTTCAGGGCTCTTAGCCCCATTTGCTTCTTGTCCGTAGTCGGACGCTCTACCGTTTTCAAGGTGATTTGGATCTTTGTATGTTATATCTGTAATCTTGACTCTCTGAGTCGCTGTGGTATATCCACCTGTTCTGTGGGTCCCATCGAGGACTGTTGTGTAATGTTATTACTTCGTTTTCCACCCGCACGAAAGTGCCTGGTGGGCACCTTTGAATCGTTTCTATGCGGGTTTGGCGAATTTTGCTCAAACTTGCATATGTCCGATTCTGAGGGTGTTACATCAAAGAGTTCCTATCTCGCTGCTTTGAGATGAAGGACTTGGGAGTGGCTGATGTAAGCTTAAACATCAAGCTACTAAAGGATGACAATGGTGTGATTACATTGCTTCAGTCTCACTATGTGTAAAAGATATTGAGTCGCTTCGGGTATAGCGACTGCAATTCTTCTCCAACACCTTATGATCCGAGTGTGCTACTTCGAAAGAATCGAAGGACTGCTAAAGATCAATTGAGATATTCTCAAATCATTGGCTCGCTCATGTATTTAGCCAGCGCTACTAGACCTGACATCTCCTTTGATGTAAGCAAACTGAGTCGATTTGTGTCAAATCCTGGAGATGATCATTGGCATGCTCTTGAAAGAGTTTTGCGCTATTTGAAAGGCACTGCGAGTTATGGTATTCACTATACTGGGTATCCACGAGTACTTGAGGGTTATAGTAATTCAAACTGGATATCTGATGCTGATGAGATTAAGGACACAAGTGGTTATTTGTTTACACTTGGTGGTGGTGCTGTTTCCTGGAAGTCTTGCAAGCAGACCATCTTAACAAGGTAAACAATGGAAGCAGGACTCACAGCATTAGACACATCCACTGTTGAAGCAGAGTGGCTTCATGAGCTCTTGATGGACTTACCTATGGTTGAAAAACCAATACCCTCCATCCCGATGAACTGTGATAATCAAACCGTGATCGTCAAAGTAAACAGTTCTAAGGATAATATGAAGTCATCAAGGCATGTGAAGAGGAGATTGAAATCTGTTAGGAAACTGAGAAACTCCGGAGTTATTGCGTTGGATTATATTCAAACATCTAAGAACCTGGCAGATCCCTTCACAAAGGGTTTATCACACAATGTGATAGATAATGCACCGAGGGAGATGGGTTTGAGACCCACACTATGAGTTGATCCCAGTGGCAACCCACTCTATGTGATCGGAGATCCCGTGAATTAGAGCTGGGAGACAAGCTGTTGGTCAGCTGAGAGGAGAGCATCCCCACATTATATTTACATCTCCATAAAGATGCAATACTCTCTTAATCTGCATGGCAGGTTGATATTTATCTTAATGTGTTCCAAGTGACTTATAAGCGGAGATGTTGTCCTGCAGAACATCTCTTGAGGAACACACATATACGAGTCTGACTGTCAAACGTCGTAGTCTGTGAGAGTTGGGTGCTCTCTAATAAACTCATGAAAGGCCCTAGAGTATGACGCATAAGCTCCAAACCGCGGGGAAGCTGACGACAGCCCTATACCGGTCTAGATTTTGTGTGAAACTAGCGTGCAAAAAACTTGTAGTTCAAGGCATAGTCCACTATTCAAGTTGCTAGCTAGTATAACATAAAGTTTAACGTGGAAGTTCAACTTAACAGTCTTCACTACACACCGATATATAAAACAATGTTCTGGAATAAAAGTGATGTGATGTGCCAATGAGACTTTGTGGGGGATTGTTGGAATTTGGTGAGTTTTGGGCTGCTGGCCCATTAGACAAATTCTGAAATTCTCTTTGGCCCACTTGTGTATGGCAGCATATGGCTGTGCTAATGGTGCTAAAGTTTAGTCCCACATTGTTAGTTGAAGGGGAGTTGTACCACCTTATATAGTAGAGTGTTGCACCACTCACTAAGGTGTGACAAGGAGCGAAGCCCTCGCGCACTCCTCCTCCGACACCTCCCGCCTCGCCTCGCATCATCACGACACGCGCGCGCCGCGGGTTACAGGAATCTCGCTGAGCCGAGCTTTATTTTTCTGGTTAGAAAAAAACTAATTATGAGTCATTAACGGACGTGTTAATTACAGCCGTTTCCAGTTTTTATGGACGTGGACTGTTACCGACTCGAACGTGGGCTGAGCCCACGATCTTCCTAACCTGCACTATATAAGTGTCTGCGCTAAACCTAATCGGTGAATAATTCCACACACGTGCCTACCTCCAGAATCTTGCGCCGCCGCTTTCGTCTTTCCCATCCCGGCTTGCAGCGTGCACCGCAGATCGGGACAGTGGGCCTCCAGAACCCCGCTTCTCGTGAACCTGTACGTGTGAGGAGCGATTAGGTTTTTGGGGAGCGCTCAAGCGCGACTACTGGCAACCACGACGTCGTCCGACGACGACTTCTTCCTGGACGTCAGTGACCTCTTCGGCAACCTCAACATGGGCGACAGCTCTACTGCTGCTACCGCCGCGGCTACTGCCACAACTTCATCGTATGTGTTTCCAATCTCTCTTTCGGATTTTGCTAGAGTTTCTAGGTATAGCGTTTGGCGTAGATGTGATAGGTTTATCTTGTATAGATGTAATCTGTTCATCTACTTTGTTGATCTGCATGATTGATTTTGGTACCGTCTGTATGATCATGCTTTATCAGTTTATTATTCGGACTAAATCATATGGATTATTGCTTATATTTCCAACAATTGGAGCCACGAGATGGGGCTCTCTCGGCTTGTGGCAGCTCGGGCAGGAGTCATCACCCAATTTAGGTACTCCCTTTGATCCAAATTAATGGACTCGGATTTATCTAGAATCAGATGTATCTAGTCATATTTTAGTGGTAGATACATACAAATCTAGACAAATCTAAGTCCATTAATTCGGATCGAAGGGAGTAGAAGAAGCTGACGATGAGATGGACGAGGCTGAGTGGGCGTTCCTGTTTAGGGAAAATGGGCCACCAGGAAGGGAAATGGGCTAAAAAAGGAGAGGGAGGCCAAAGTTGCCCCTCCCCCTCCCAGGGTCCTCTTCCCTTTAGAAATGATTTTTCTTGTATTTTTTAAAGGAATTGCTCAGAGTATTGAATAGATGGGTGAGAGAGAGATAAAGAGTGGGATTCGGAAAATTCTAAAACATGTAAATTTATGCAAATAAAACTCCACACTCCTAAGATATGGGAAAAAAAATAAATGAAGAAGAGGGGAGGAGAGGTTCTATATCTATCTTTGAAGGATTTTGTATTAAATAAAATAGAATTTGGTTTTAGTGTGTTTTGATTTGAACCTTTTGAAAAAGATAGGGAGTGAGGAACATAGAAGGGTTAGTGTACCCACAAACCCGTTGGAAATAATAAATCTTGTCTCTCATGCACTCTTGCTAGTATTAGGTCTAGTATAATCAAGGTTCTTCGATGGTGAGTCCGTGTCCTACTAGGTTAATTAGGTGGTATGTTGGTATAATTGGTAGTACTAGTAGGTTAGCAGTCTAGTCCATTTTGGATTGAGTCTAGTCCTAGTCAGTTTGAACTTTGAAGGTGTTGTCCGCGTTGTGTTAGGTTCTGGTACGAGTAGGTTTAGGTGCTCCTACGTCGTCGGTTGTATGTAATGTGCACATGTTATGCACAGGTCGTGCACGTGCAAGATATTTGTACAAGTGTTTTAGGTCTCGATGCATATTGTCCTTAATATGTGAATTGTATTTTGAAAATGTTAAAAAATTCTCAACAAATACCACCACTACATCTCCATATCCTTCATGAATAGTCAATTTTTTGTGTGCTTGGTGTAAAAAAGACAACATTCGGTGGTAAAATATGGTTTGTCACGACACAATTTTTTGTATTTTTACACATCCAATAAAAAATGGATTTTTCGTGAAACTTTATGTGAACACATAGAACTTGGAGATGCACATCTTGATATTTTTGTTGGACATTTCCAAATAATTTGAAATGTATGTTTTTGCTAAATGGAGCATATGCACATGAGATCAAAAGTGGGAGATTTGACTAGATTAAATAAATAAAATAAAGGACACGATACATGCCCTTATTCATCTAAATTGATATGATCGATCCGTGTGCAAAACCCAACAAAAATAGATGAGAGGTTTGGAGTTTTATGCAAATTTTTAAAGGCAAGGTAACATATTGATGAATATGGCGATGCATAAAACAAAACTAACAACAATCTAATAGAGGTAATTGTTAGGAATGGTGACTGATTATGAATAATTCTCAAATTTTAGAATAATCAAACGCCAGAGTTGCGAATATATCTAGAGTTTCGAATAATAGTTCTTTTCAAATTTCTAGCCGTCTTAACTCGGAAAGTACTTGGCGGCAAAATATGAAATATTCGGAGAACGAACGTTCTTAGAGACGTTTTCTACTTGCAGCCGTTTGAGGCTAGTACTTGGCGAAAAAGATCTGAAAATATTTGGACAAATATTTTAGATCCGTGCCATTTTTTCTTCCTCGTCCGCCCAGACCATTGCTGCCCTCCCCCACAGCCACCTTTGATCCTCGGCCTCCCCCCACCCCCACCCCCACCCATGTCATCTCTGGTACCCTGCGGTGCGGACGCTCTCCCTCGCCTTCGAGGACCCCTTCGTTGTCTAGGTTAGGTATGCGTGAAAACCAAACCCCCCAAACCCTAATGCATAGCTTCAATTATGAATTTTTTTCCATGGAATTTGCCATATTGCTTCTCGATTTTAAGGTTCAGAGTTACCGAGCCGCAAAGACCCGACGACGCCGTCGGGAGAGCCTTCCCTAGCCGGCCTTCATCTGTCCCAACTCTTTTCCCCTTGTATAAATCTCAAAATCTTTAATTCTTTATTGATTCCCCATTGTTTGTCGGCCTTATAGCAATAGAGAATTAATTGTCACTTCATTGGTTTGTATCTATTTTAATTGTCACTTTATTAGTCTGATTGCATCTTGATTGTATTAAGATGCCCTCTGTCGGTATCTATTTAAGAGATGAGAACTTGTAGTGATGATGCAATAATGCTCTCTATCGATGCCAATTTTCGCATTAGCTTTGGTAGTTTTGAATTCCAGTCATCAGATGAAGAGGCCATTGAGAGGCTTGAGTTTAGAGGTATCAAAGAACATTAAAATTGCATTCATCTGTTTTGTATGCGTTTAGATGGTATTCCACCGTATTGAAAATTTTATGTGTTGTTGCATCAGGGCATCAGTACAAGGGGGACACTGATTTTCATAAGCAGAGCATTTTTTGAAATGACATGTATCTGAGAAAAGTTCATATAGACTTCCTCTTAGACCGGTGTGAACCCAAATTTCTAGTAAAAACACTACGGGAAAATTCGGCGTTTCCGTGCACTGGGGCTTTGCCATGTGCCAATGCACGACAGAGATCTCTTTGCCGTGCAATCAAACAACATGACACACGGCAAAGAAGCATCGCACGGCGGCATGATGCATGATACACGGCAAAGAAAACCCTCACGGCAAAGAAACTGTCCACGACAAAGGACAAAAAAGACCCACGACAAAGAAATAGCATGGCACACCATCTTGTGGGACCCACCGTTTCCGCGCAGTTAACGTGCTGTGGTAACGGCGGGGCTTTGCCGTGTGCCTCATCGTCAGGCACGGCAAAGTTTTGAATTCTAAATTGTTTATTTTTCATGCGAAATATTCCCGCCATTTATTTTATTTAACACGCGAAATATTCCCGCTTGTTTTATTCAACGAGGGACGGTCTTTGCCGTGTGCAGTGCACGGCAAAGGAGCCTTTGCCATGCATAGTGCATGGCAAAACCCTGTTTTTTCTCATTTCCCCCCTTTTTGCCACCATTTTCTTTTAGCACATATTTTATCTCAAATATCACCTATATTGCATCTATAAAAACTTTAATTATGTGGTTTGGCCAGCCCACTTTAATTATGTGTTTTTTTGGGATTCCGGAGCTCCAGCGGCTATCTCCCATCGAAACCCTAGTCTGCGAGGCACCCGGGGATCTACCCCTAGATTTCTCGGCACGAGGTTCCACCAATATACTTTTTTGTTTGTTAAGGTATGTTTAGGCCATAGATATAAGGAAAACCAAGATTGGGACCTTGTGGCACATGCTAGCCACCGGTATACCCGCCGCGGGACATTTCCACCTAGAGTTTCACGAATCCGCTAAGTGTTATCGTCTGAATGTGAAGAAGGTCACACCGGGGAGCCATGTATTCTATCTATGGGACTTCCACAACAATTTTACATGTATCCTAGGTACACATACAAGATTCCTAGGTTCATGTGCAAGTTTGGGTGGGTTCCCGGAGCTTCGGGAGTCGAAAGCACCGAAAACACTCGTCTGCGGGCCTCGAGAAGGTATACCACCTATATTTATCTGTATGAGGTTCCAACAATGTAATTTTTTGTTTGTTAAGGTATGTTTAGGCCATAGATATAAGGAAAGCCAAGTTTGGGACCTTGTGGCACATTCTAGACCCTGGTATACCCGCAGCGGGACATTTCCACCTAGATTTCTAGGAATCTGCTAAGTGTTATCACATGCATGTGAACACGGTGACACCCGGGAGCTAGACATTGCATATATGGACTATAAACCACATTTTAGTACACATGGCATGGCCACATGCAAGTTTTGGTGGGATTCTAGCGCTTCAGAGGCCGTTTCCTAGCGAAACCATAGTCTTTGAACTTCTTACCTAAGAGCTAAGCCTCGCTAAACTTGCATTGGATCTCTCAAGAAACATCATATGTGAGTCTAAAAATGATTTTTTTCATAAAAATCATGAGCATTAGATCATGTAGTTGTAGTTCAAACCAGACTCACTTCCTACCATTCGGCGAATATTTGTCTTTTTTACCAGGGGTGGACAGAAAGGTTTGAGATCTCCTGATTGGGACATTGTCCATATAAGGTGGTCTAGTACTTTTAAAAAATAGGGTGGTTGCGTTTGTAATTAGCCATTTTGTGGTTGATTCACAAAATTCCCCCCTTTTTTGCGCTCGGAAAATGGAAAATGGCTTTTTCATGCAACGGAAAGAAAAACTTTCTTCTAGAACATTGTTCGCCATCCCATGAAGCACATGCATGCACTATATGGGAACATTATCACAAACTATGCCCTGATTCTAGCCATAACATTGGTCATTTGACCCGAAAGCCAGGAAATCTCGAATGAGATAGGTCATTTTGTGAAGTTTTTTTGAGACATAGTCAATATAATAAGTTTGACATTTTTCGTTCCAACTATGTCACATAATATGACATCACGTGAAAGTTTCACATTTTTTGGATCGTTTTTGAATTTTTTATGGCCGTTTCAAACTATCGCCAGACTTTCTCGAACGACAGGCATGAAGATTCTTAGCTAGGGGCCGAGCCTCGCTAAACTTGCATGTGATATCTGAATTAACATCATATTGTGAGTCTAAAAATCCCTCCTTTTTTGCGCTCGGGAAATGGAAAATGGTTTTTCCGTGCGACGAAAAGGAAAACTTTCTTCTGAAACACCATTCGCCATCCCATTATGCATATGCGTGCTATATGAAAATATTATCACAAACTATGCATTGATTCTAGCCATAACATTTGTCATTTGACCCGAAAGTGAGGAAACCTCGAATGAGATAGGTCATTTTGTGAAGGTTTTTTGAGACATAATCAATATACCAAGTTTGATATTTTTCCTTCCAACTAAGTCACATAATATGACATCACGCAAAAGTTTCGCATTGTTTGGATCATTTTTGAATTTTTTATACCCTTTCAAACTATCGCCAAACTTTCTCGAATGACGGGCACGAAGATTCTCTGAGCATCTCCACTCGTTGGGCGAACCCAGGCCGAAAACTAGACCTTTTTTTTGGCCGGACGAAGCCCGTTTTCGGCCTGGGTCTGCCGAGCTTCCCACTCGCGTACCCAGGCCGAGTCCCAGGTTCGGCGAAATTCAGTGAAACTCGGAGAAATATGGGCGAATATAGGCGGATTTTATTAAGTAGGGCAAGGGCGCACATATTACATCGGATTAAAAACTAGGAAAAGGCCGCCGCCGTGGTCGACGCTGGACGCCGCAACTACAGGCCAAGGCGGGGGTGGTTGCCGACCTGGATGTGCTCCATGACGACGAGCGAGTTTGCCACACGCTCCACCAAGGCGGAAAGCTACACATTGTGGCGGCGAGCCGGCGGTCCGTCGTGTCGGGCGAGTTTCTTGAGGCGCCTGTCGACAAAGAACTGCCTCCAGAAGACCAGGTTGCCAGGATCCTCCGCAAGATCCGAGTCTTGCATGGTGGCGATAACCGCCTGGATCTCTCCGTCGAGGTCCTCTTCGGCCAGCACCGGTAGAACAGGAATCCCGCCGGCGCTGAGTTGCCAGCCTAAGGGGAGACGACTGCTCGGCGGCACCGATAGCGCGCCTCACGGAGGAGCCGGGCTTCCCACGGCGGCATCGTGCGTCGGCCCTCGGCCATGGCTTCTCGGCGGAGTTGAGGAGGAAGAAAGGTGCGAACTTGCGAAGTTCGCGGAGTTAAGTGGTGTGAGAGGCTGAAGAGGCGGAGATGTACGCCTTTTATAGGCGGAGTTCGGAGGGCGGGAGGAGTGTGGCGGGGAAAAGGAAAAGGCGGGAAGGATGGCGACTCGGCACGATGATTGTCCACTCGACCAATTCACTGCGTCCGGCGTCCCCAGGGTGTATCCGGATCCTCGGTTCGGCCTGGGTAGTCTGGACCTAAGTTGGCCCAAATCCGGCCGAAAAGAGGTCCCTCGGTACGCGACTGGGCCGATTTTCGGCGTTCGGACGTAATTTCGGCGTCCGGATCGGCCTCCTGGGTAGGCGAGTGGAGATGCTCTTAGCTTGGGGCTGAGCCTCCCTAAAATTGCATTGGATCTCTGAAGAAACATTGTGAATCTAAAAATGATTTTTTCAAAAAATCATGAGCATTAGATCATATTTTGTAGTTTAAACCGGACTCACTTCCTACCGATTCGGCGAATATTTGTCTTTTTCACCAGGGGTGGACGAAAATGTTTGAGATCTTTCGATTGAGACATTGTCCATGTAAGGTGGTCTAGTATTTTTTTTTAAAATAGGGCGATAGCATTTGAAATTAGCCATTTTATGATTGCTTCACAAAACACCCCGCTTTTAGTACTCTCAAAATAGAAAATAACTTTTCTATACGACCCACCTCCTACCCATATTTAGATTCATTTAAATACAAATATATCTAGTCAAATTTTAGTTTATATACACTCATATCTAAACAAATTTAATATGGGTAGGAAAGAGTAATACAAACGTTGAAAAACTAGAAATAAAAGAAAAAAATCTTTACCGAGTGGAGCACACGGCAAAGGCATGTAAAGAAACACACGATCCGTGTGCTTTGCTTTGATTGGTCCAGAGAGAGGAGCCATGGATCAGTGACGTGGCATATTCCCCTTCGCTCCTTATCTTCACGCGCTAAGAAATATTCCCCACGAGCGACGAGTGCCAGAGCTCTGCTAGCGTGGCCCTGCACGCGCGTGCGTCAGGTGCTGCCACCAGTGAGCCCGGCCGCGACCTCCGGCTAGCACGGCCATGGCGACGAGCGCGAGCCCCAGAGCAGCCGCTGGATTTACCCGAGAGACGGCCTCCCCAGGAGTCCTGCACGCGCATGCACCCGCGCGTTGGGCGCTGCAGCCGCCGCCGGCGAGCGCGGCCGTGACCTCCAGTGAGTGCGGCCATGGCGACCACCACCCCGCCGTCGGCTTTATCCCTGCGATACGGCCTCCCCGTGTTGGGCGCTGCCACCGGCGAGCGCCCAACAAACTCTAGCTAGCATGACCATGGCAACCTCCACCCCGCCGCTGGCCCAGACAACTGATTCAGGCGCCGTCGTCGCCTCACCTCCATGGCGCTGCCACCAGGCTTCGAAGATGCTTGCACGAGACTACCGGCGACCGCGACCGCAAAGGCTTGTCGACCATGTCGTGGTGGAGCAGAGGTGAGGACGGTGGTCGCCGGTTTTTTTTCGACTGTCCGATGACTTTGCCGTGCGCCACGGAAAAATACACGGCAAAGGCATATCCAAAACACACGGCAAATCTGAGAGTTGGGACCCACATACAAAACACAGCAAACACGAGACACACGGCAAAGGCCTAATGGGACCCACTGGCATGGCGCCGTCTCGCTCGCGACGGTGTTAAGTTACTTTTGTCTGCCGTGCAAGACTGCTAGGTACACGGCAAAGCCTTTGCCGTGTAAGGCACACAACAAAGAGTCCTTTGCCGGTCTGATCTTTACCGTGAGGTCTTTGCCAGATACGACTTGGCAAAGGCTTGCCAATGTTTTTTTTGAGAACTGCCGTGTGTATAAATACATTCTGAAAGAAATCCTGCAGTACAAGCAGAGCCGTCTCTATATTTTCCGGGGCCCTTGGGCGAAGTTGACAAAAAGGCCTCTAATAACAATATATATATATATGTACGTATAACTAGATATATATACGATATATATACTAATAACTTGCAAAATATTTAAAATCATATAACCACACGTTCATAGTCGAGATGTCTATAAATAATTGTCAAGCATAAAATCATTGTATTATTTAGAAAGAAAAAATAAAAATGGTAGGAAAACATAACAAATATTCCATATTAGCAAATACCTCAAAAAAACCACCCACCAATAAGTTCATCGACAATTAAGCTTTAGTGCTTCGAAACATACATTACATAAAAAATTAAAGATAAAACTCTAATAATTTTACACCATGTTACAATTAATTAAACTAGCTAACTTTTTTCTATCGGTGAGATACTTCTACACGAACGGTGCTAGCCTGGATAGGTATCTGGGATTGAGTGATTACCGGGAGAGTCAGCAGGCGAGGAAAGGATCGCACGCGCACTGGCCGTCTGGCATCGCGCACAGCTTTAGGTGTTACGTCGGGTCGTCGCGCCGCTCGTCGGCTCGTCGGAAACTGCCGTCCTGCAGCCGAATTGCCGAACAACGCCACGACGGAACGAAGAGGCAGGGCCAGAGGGAGATGGTCAGATCGGTTAGAACCGAGAAAGGAGTCCAAGCGTGCGGCATTGATCGTGCCGTTTCGTCTGCGGTCTGCGAGTCGTCCGTCCGGCTCTTCGTTCGGGCTTACTGCCTTCCTAGATGTGGATGACCGCTTGGGCTTCAGTTTTTTTTCCAGAATTATGGGCCCCCGTCAGCATAGTCCCTTGGCCATGGCATAAGGTTGCCATGGGCCAGAGCCGGCCCTGAGTACAAGTACTGTGTCTACAGGCTGTCCTATTCATCTGTCTTGAAAAATACAAGCTGGTAAGATGATATATTCTTGAACATGTGATCAACAAGCTACCCTGTGATATTTAAATACTTCTAATAATCACAAGCATGCTAATTTTTCAATTCTTTGTACTTGCGTAGACATTTAGAGCTGAGTTTATAAGAAAATATCTAAAGAATCGTCTTGATGAATATATTGATATCCATGTTTGACAAATGAATAGCAAGAAGACAAAGATGGTTAGGATGAAGATGAGAGCTTGGTCAAATGCAATCTTGATGACTAGATGGGAAAAGGTTATGAAAATTTTCAACTTAAAGTAGGATAGTGTTGTCATTTTTTGCTTTGATGAAAAAGATAACAGAGGAGTACATATTCTGGTTCAACAACTTCCACCAAACAGATCCATTATAATTGCAATGCTAGATTGTTAAAGAGTACCAATTATGCTAGTTGTTTGATTTATGTACTATACTTTGTATATATTGCCATAGCGTGTAATGGCTAAATTCGTATGGATCTCTCCAACTATCTGGCTAATGTTAATTGTTAATATTGTTTTGACTGGTTGCTAAGTACTTGAGTAAATCTGTCTATATGGCCGCTAAATCATGATTATGTGTCATGCCAGCCATGATGGAGTTCGAATTAGCATGTTGTGTACTATTTAAAAGGGTTTATACACACCGGAGATGGTCACTCTAACAGAAAAATGTTCCTAGACAAATCAGATGCTAAGAAAGAGACAATTCAAGCTACACGCAATTCTACTTAATTAATCTGGCTACAAAATCACATGCAAAAGTACTACTCCCTCCGTCATGAAAAGGACGTCGCATATCTGTCTAGATTCGCATGTATCCATACCCTAAAAAATGTCTAGATACGTGCTGATCTAGACAAATCTGCGACGTCGACATCCTTTTTAGGACAGAAGGAGTAGCATATGACAAGTACTTCATTAATCAGCTAGTAACATACAAGACATACACTTTACCGGAACAACCAAACAACACAGTAGCCTAATAAACAAGTTTGCATACATATATGGAATTCTCAAACATAAGCAAACTACTAGAACATCCTAATAAGCCTAACTAGTGTCATTGGTCAAAGCAATCAGTAGTAACCCATACAACAACAAGTTCATCTCTAGCACCAAATCATGCTTAGTAGGGAGGAGATAAGAAATCATGGAATCCCTCCTGTCGATTGTGTATATGTGGGTTAAGTCTCGATCGAAAAGAGCAGAGTAAACATCTACAAATAAGACTAGGGCGCAAGATGGTCTACTATTTTTTAAAAATAGGGTATTATCATTTTGAAAGTTTTATTTGGTGGTTGCTTCTAATAACACCCCGTTTTTTGCGCTTGGAAAATGAAAAATATGTTATACGAAAGTATTTGTATTTTTTATATATTTTTTGAAAAAAATGTAATATTTGACTTTATATAGATAGATCTTATTTTTCTACAAATTTTGATATATTATATGTATTTTTCTGAATTTAAATGATTTAGTTATGATTTTTCTAAGATTAATGTGGTAAAAAAGAAAAATGTCTACGCCGACGGCTTTGCCGTCGTTGTAGACTTGACGCCGTCGCTCTGTCGTTAGCCTAGTATGCTACGCCGACGGTTCCGTTTATGCCGACGGCTGCTGTTGGCCTATTTATTCTACGCCGACGGTAAAACTGGCCCGTCAAGCTACGCCGACGGACGCCAACATTTTGCCATCGACGTATAAAAAGGCCATCGGCCTATCTTGTTATTCTTGTAGTGCATCAAGTACTACTACCGTGTCAGCCGCAGGGGCCACGGCGGTCGCTACATTGTTTATTAGTTAAATTTAGTTTGTTTTACTTAAATTTCATTCGAACTGTGTAAAATATAACAAAGTCCAAATGAAATTTTAAATTTCCGTCTGTATTCATTTTTTTCAAAAGTATGATTTGGGGGCTGAAAACAGACGTGTCCAACGCAGCACGCCACGGCATTCGTCCCAGATCAGCGCACGTAGGACCGATCGAGGTGGTGTCCAGATCGGAGTCGATTCCGATGCCAACACCGGCCGGCGCCCTGTCGAATCTGCTGAACTCTAGTAGTAGTACCGGACTCCGAATCGGTCCAGAATCTTTCCTTCTAGTTAGATTAAGTATATAATACGGCCAAGTTCCCCGTCAAGGCATACCTAAAGAGATCGAGACACCAGTTTGCCTTCTTCCATCTCGTGCGCCTACTTTAGTTTTGCCATGGGAAACACTACCAGCTCATCTGGCGGCGCTAACCAGCCCGTCGACGACATAATGATGCGGGCCGACACGACGGAGGCCGCCACCGGGACGCACAACTTCGTGGTGACGAACTACTCGTTACTCGACGGCATGGGCGTCGGCAAGTCCGTCGCCTCGAGCATGTTCAGCGTCGGAGGCTACTACTGGTGTATCATGTTCTACCCGGACGGAGCCCTCCAGGAGCACGCTGGCTACGCGGCGGCCTTCCTGTGTCTCCTCAGCGGCGTGCAGGCAGAGACGGACGGTGTGCGGGTGAAGTACACCTTGAGTTTGCACGAGGAAGACGGCAAAGTACACGGGTATTCCCGCACTGTGACCTCGACCAAAACCTTCAAGTCCGCGGGTCATGGCTTCGGCAATACCATCATACACAAGTCCAACCTGCTGGCAGACTACTTCACTATCAGATGTGATGTAACAGTCGTACAAAACACCAACGTAGAGATGACCATGCTGCCAAAGTAACAACAACACGTATTGCATTGTAGCCATCCGCTGTACATACGTCTGTACGAGCACGTCCCCTTTTGTGGTTTATTAGCTCAATATTTTTTCTGCAATGATATATACAAGATTACCAAGACTTATTTTTTCTTTATTCATACAGTCTATTCCCTCGATGTATTATTTAAAAGAGGTATATACATTTTTAGTCCCACAACTTGTAGCAGAGAAGGGTTTTAGACCTACGTCTTGCAAAAGCGAGTAAAATTAGTTCCACAACTTGTAGCAGAGAAGGGTTTTAGACCTACGTCTTGCAAAGCGAGTAAAATTAGTTCCACAACTTACAACCCAAGAGCATTTTAGTCCAATTCGATTAAATTTCTGCGATTTTGATTTTGACAGAATTCATCAACCTATAGGTCCACTTGTCCGTGGTTATACAAACATGAAAACAAATAAATAAGAAAAACACTTATCATAGGAATTGAACTCATGACTTGAGTTGCTAAACAATACAAGCTTGCCACTAGACCACATCCTAACATGTGATATGATGCTCTAAGCAATGAAACCGAAGGCTTCTACATGAAAGAAGGTGAAGATCATGAAGACATGTACCCACGCACGTAAACAAAGAATTAGGCTATCTCCACCAGGTCGACTCAATCAGTCTAAACTCGTCCACGCGGATATGCGGAACGTGCGCGGCGTCCCAGCAGAACGATCCATTCATGACCAAATCTGGGCAATGGTTGCGTCCGCCCGGATGGGGGCAGATCGAGGGCGTGTCCTGCCCGTTGGTGCCACTAGCTTACCCATCAGCCACCGCTTAGCACGGTATTGATTCAGACGCGTGCAGTGGCACAGATTCAAATATAACCATGCCAGCGATTCAGACGCAACCGTGACAGCGATTCAGAGACGCGGATGGAAGGCTGACAGGCGGCAGTCTACGCCATCAAATGCGACGAGACTGCACACTGACAGTAAATGCTCTCGCTCACCCTCCCGCTGATGGCGCCGTTCGACGCATGCCCTCCTGACTAGACATTTCAATGCTGTCGCTTCGGCCTCCGCGCCGACATCCAATGCCAACTCATTTTAACTGGCCGCCCGCAGACATCTTCTCTCACACCGCACCACACTCTCCCCCTTTTCCTTCCCGTCCTTCACTACTGGTAGCTAGCCATGGCCAACAGCATATTGGATTGAGGAGAGGGCGTCTAGGACGACCACTCGGTCCCGGCCGTGGACATCGAGGGAGGCGTGGGAGACGCGGCCAAAGAAGCGCTCCAACACGCTCACCCTCAATGCCGTCATCGCCCGAGGAGATCGGCCCATGTATCTGATCCAGTTTGTCATGGCCATCCACCATGGCATGACGCAGGACAGGCTCTCCTCCTTTGTAAATTCGCGTCGCTGGTTGGCGACGAACCGCCCCTGCTTTTCATTCTGTGGGCGGACGATATCAAGACCACCAGGTACCCGGTGGAGGTGCAGTTCGATCACCTCGGCTAGATGTACCTTGCCAACGGCTGGGAGTGCTTTGGCCGCGCGCACCAGATCGAAGCAGGCAACATTATTGTCTTCAAGTATGAGGGCGAAGGAAGGATCGCCGTAAGCGTCTTTGACGGTGGGGCGGACACTAGAAATACGCCGACATTGGTGATGGTCAAGCGCGGACAGATGGGTCACAGCTGGGCGTGGTCGGCCGGACATGTAGGACTTCGACCTAAAAGCAACCGCGGCCTGACCCAAACCGATAGAAACAGACCATTTGGGTCGGCCGTTTAGGTCGGTCCAGTGGAGATGTCCTTAGGTATTAGTCACACAACACGCTAGCTAGCTCTCGCTGGCTCACACGGACATGAAACACACAAACAAAGTTATGTATACTAGCACGTGCGCACACACTAGTGAAGTGAAGCTTGATCGATTTGAGTGTATGCACCCATACTACATATAAGCCTTATTCTCGACATTCGAAATACGTGTTTTAAAGTTGTAAACTCTTAGTTCATTCTAAATACGGATTGGGTCGACCTAGTGGAGATAGTCTAACTCTTTATTTACATGCTTTATATCTGTATGTGGAGGTGTACGGAGGCATTAGCCTAAAAATGATTTATAATAAACGGCCGCTCTTCTATTATCACATGTTACCGTGTGCTCCAGTGGCAAGCTTGTATTGTTTAGCAGCGGATGTCATGAGTTCAATTCTCATGATAACGATTTTTCTTAATTATTTGTCACCAACAAGTGGGGCCTGCCTGCCTATTAGGCTGTACAAATGTCACAGCGGCAAAAAAAATACAAAGGGGTCATTATTTTTTGCCACATGTCATCTTTAGAATAAGTTTGAACCTATAGGTTGATGAATTCGGTTAAAATCATATAAATTCAATCGAATTGGACTAAAGTGTTTTTGGGTTGTAAGTTGTGGAACTAAAAATGTATATAGCTCTATTACACCACATCAAATGTTGCTGACATTTAGCTCCCGAGTGTGGGAGCGTGTTTGGGAGAGCGCCACTCCACCTCAGCTCCACTCCCATTTCTAAACTGCACCCTACCTATATAAACTTTAGAGCTACTCCTACTGTTGCAAAATATAACCCTTTTTAGCAAACTATAAACATAAGTAGTATACAAACACTACGGGACGTGCGCGCTACGCCGAGGGCAAAAGGCCGTCGGCGTAGGCCAAAATACCCTCGGCGTATGGTACGCCGAGGGCTGCCCTCGGCGTAGCCTCCTCGGCAAAGATCTCCCTCGGCAGAGCACACTCAAGCCGTCGGCGTATTGAAATGCCGTCGGCGTATGCTACGCCGAGGGCTTTGCCGTCGGCGTAGCGGCCGTCGGCATAGCCTGTCGGCCGGTTGCAAAAACATTTTTTTTTGAATTTTTTTTTGATAGCAGGATCCTTTAAGAACCGCTTTAAATCCACAACCGGATACAAAGTTCAACAACATCCCAGACACCAACATGCCACAAAAAAGGGAAAAAGGAGTCCAAGTCCACCGGGGATACATCACAAGAATTCCAAAAACAGAAAAAAAAACAGGGCGCGAAAGGATACCCTTTAAGGCGGCTCCTCAGGGACAACCACCGTGAAGCGCCATGCCACCACTCGCAACGCCGCCAGGGAGCCGTCCAGATGCTCCCTATCCCTCAGCCTAGAGAGCGGGTACCATTGCTGGAGATAAGCCAGGAAAGCAAAAACAGAGTCAGAAGCCTGTCGTGGGAAGATCCTCTCAATCACTATTTTATTACGAATATTCCAGAGGGTCTAGGTAAGGGCAACACACATTAGCCAGAAGAGGTGGCGCCTCCCTTCCGGCCGGTTTGCCTCCGTCTCTAGGAACTCACCAAGATCCTGGGCCTGCCAGGCTAGGCCCAGGGCTTTCCGGACAAAGCTCCAAAAAAAACTGAGTGGCAGGACACGTGAACATAATATGGACACAGGTCTCCGGAATCCCCATAGTGGACACAATCTATTACCGAGCCCGTTCCGCTTCGCCACCTCAACCCCAGAAGGAAGACGTCCCGTAGCAGTTGCCATAGAAAAATCCTCTAACTCAGGAGCTTTCCAAAGATGGGACGTCCACGCGAGCTCTGGACCCTGAAAGAGGGTCATGTAGGCCAAGCTGACTGGAAAGACTCTCGAAAGAGACTGGCGCCATGAGACCACGTCCCTCAGGAAGAACACCTTGCAGATTTCCAAAGTCCTTTAATTAATAATTAAGACACTTAATTTGTGTAGCAGTTGTAGGGAAATTATGTCGTATCATATACTATAACTTAATGATAAAAAAGTTAAGAGAGATGCACAAATACACATATCGGTTGCAGGTCGATCAAAACTACCGAGAACTATACGACCATTATCTCCTTATACATGCAAACTAATTGCATGCCGTGCTTGGAGAATAGCTAAGAGATCTGGCTACATCTTGTGCACGAGAGCCTCTTTGAGGACGGTCAAATCACACCTAATGGTGAAGCAGCCCGCGTCTTGCAGCATGGACTTCTCCACGAACTTGATAACGCCCCATGAGCTCTTAACGCCGGCCGTCTCAAAGGTCGCGGCGATGCTCACAGGTTTCAGCTCTCTATATACCTTACCGTCTTTCCCCAGCAGACTCAGGGTGAACTTGGCCTTGACTCAGAGTGAATTTGTCCACTGCATTTTTCGCGCTTCTCGGGTTAAGGAGAGCACCAAGTACAACATGGAGCTTTTGTTTTACTGCCATACCTTTTACTCTTGATGATACTGCTAATGGATCACGTGGAGGTGAGCTAGGTTAATTTGTTGAATATTGTTCCGGTTTTAACAACTAAAAGGGAGTCTCTCAGTGGATCGTTTTGTTAGCAAGGCTGCAAGTCTTAAGAGAAATATCAGAGATGGATGTGGGCTGTTTCACATGATTATAGAGAAAGAGAATATAAAGAGTTAGGGACCCGAACTTTTCTGATGTTTTTACGACCAAAGATACCAAATTAGAAGAATTAATAGACAAATTTTAGCTAATGAACGTGTCCTAATTCCGTTCCATTCTAGATTGGTGCATTGTGATGGAATATTAGTCTGAGCCATAAGAAGTACATTTTCCATGGCTTTCTTGCTATTACTTAATTCATTCTGAAGGATGGTGCTTCATAGCCTTGTTTTTTTACTTTTCACTTTGGTGGTTAGTGGTTAGGATTCTCCTACCAGGCCTAAGAATGCGTGGCAGTTTCTTATTAACATGCAGATATTCTTTTTTCTTATGTTTGCACATATGGAGTACCTTTTGTCAGCAAGGTTAATTAGTTGCTGACTGTTTCAATTTTTACAATGTCCGGATTTATTATCTATATCTATCTCTTAAGAGGTCCTGGTTTCTGTATACAAGAGGATATGTACTTGTCAAATGAGCAGTACAATATCATCTTCTGGTTTGCACCTTCTGCCCCCAGCACTAGCTTTTGATCCCATGATTAGGGCTTTACATTGCATCTTTTTTATCGTATTTACTTGCATCTGGGATGATTATTTTGTTGTTAAATTCCCAAGTGCAGATAAATGTGACAATATTTCTGGTATACTCTGATGTAAATTAGCGTATTTGAGTGAAAATCCTATTCTTGAGGTACTAATTTGAGTGAAAATCCTATTCTTAGCGTATCAGAAGTTCACTACTTACACGCCCACCGATGTCATTGGATGTGTATGAGACGGAACTTAGGTGGTCCAAGTTCCAAGGGCCAAGGTCGCCGCTCGCCTCTCCTCGCTAGCTCGGTAACCTGAACTAAAGGTAGGTCGGCATCTCCCATCCCCTAACGATGGTGAGCTGCAATGAACAAGTGCCTCCCTCCTGTCCATGGCAGGTAAAGCTTGTCCCTTCTATATATATATATATATATATATATATATATATATATATATGTGATCTTCTCCATTGTGTGAATCCCATAAAGATCCACTTCGTATCCAGAAGTACGTCAGGGCGTGAGTTGAATTTCTTGTTCTATCCATAATTTGGGAAATGGATTTGAGTTCTTAGGAGTTAGGTTGTCTGAATCATTGGATTGGCTAGCTGTACATTCAGTTTGTGTATCAGGAAGTTAAATTTCTAGAAATGTCCATCCCATGTTTGGTCAATTCAGCAAGAAGAGTACTTGATGTTGTGAAGGTTGGTGTCGTGCAGGTCCTTAACATAGACTTTTACCATATTTTATCTCAGTAATAATTGTTATATTGCCAAGTAATAGATTCTTATTAAAACTTTTACTTTGCTAGATTTCATGTCTAAATTTATATCTGTTTGTGGTAGGTTACCTTGTGTCCCAACTTTGAAATTAAGTCACGGAATTATCTTTACATTGTTTTTTATTAGAGTTGAGTGCTTCGTGCTAGGATGTCCATGCAAGCTATGCTGGATTTTTAGAACTCTTGAACTTATTTATTCTAATCTTCTTAATGGAGTAGGTTTCTCGTAACATTATTGACATCCTCAGTCTTTTTTTGCCAAAACATTGATAGTTTCCTTCGATGGAATATAATAAATTATGTGTACTTAAATATTTGAATTGAACTTGCCGCTCGTTCCATGTGTGCCATGTGATTTTGTGCTCATATTTTATTTATTCGTTTCTTCCATTAGTTTAATTATACCTCATCACTCCAACTTTTGGCCCTTTGCACTTAACCCAAGATCTACAAGAAATCCTCTCATAAATAGCTATGTAGTACTCAATAGGCAGCAGAAGAACGTAGAATGTTGTGAGTTCTCTTCGGTCTGCCTTTGCAAAATATAAAGACTGTCACTGTTGTCCAGGTGAGGGTTAAAGAGGTGGCATATTCCTGCATTGACGGTCCCAATGCTCCAGGTAGAGAATTGGAAGGCATTTTTCTAGAGTGCACCCTGGAAGGTGTATTGATCATATAGTAGAAAGGCTTAGACGGGTTAGTACAATGGAAAAAATGGTCGATACAATGCCAAGAAGGCTACACCGATACATACACAACACCAAGTGGCATACAACACAATGCGTACGGCCACCAATCGAGTGGAGGCGAAACACCGAGCTCCCCGGCCACATCACGGTCAAAGGAGACTTTCAGAAGACAAACTATGCCTCAAAGATGGCACAACCAACGCACCGCTCGCCCATGTGTGGGATGGACTGCCCAAGAGGATAAGTTGACCGAGAAGCACCGCCAATGATGTACACTGCGCCTCGAAAGCCCGTGCTCAAAGAGGCAGCCAACCTGGACTCCGTCTTCCTCCAAGGAGGGGACGACACCAGGGTGTAGTTCTTGCAAATGGTTGGTGATTTCTTGCATCAACCAGTTTGTTGCAATTTACCTATTTTAATGAATGCCATAGTGATTGCCTGATTGGTATTCAAAATGATCCACAGGTAACATGTGTGTTATTTTTTCCCCTTTGTGCTCCTAACTGGATAGTGCATTGTAAGCTCCTTCGGTGGAATAATAAAATAACTATTAGGAATGTGCAGTGATATGTGAGCGTGCAGGAATAAGTTGTTGCTATATTGGTAACACAATTAACTATCCGCTCGCTATATGTTGTGCCCCTTCTTGGATTTGATAGTATGAACAGAGGTAGAATTGGTAGTCATGAACTCATATGAATAATGATTACAAACGTGTCACCAAAATCCATTGGTGCCATTTTATTTTTTATTTTTTTGGGTTTGGAGCAGCGTTGTTAATCATGCACCGATATGTGTGGGCCATACTAGAGCATTTCCTATGAAATCAGCGAACAACTGAATATAGGTGACTGAATTTTATTGATTGGTTTATTCATCACATCTCAACTCATCTCAATATCTACAATGTTGCCTCAGTTTCCTTGCACTACATTTTCTTAATCATTTTCTAGGCCATTGTGTATGCCAAGAGGTAGACATGTGCAATAAACATTGTGATTTCTATGTTATGAATACTGTTGTATCCATTGTGATTGGGTATTTATGCTGGACAGGCTGGTTTGGGTGTTAGGATGGCCCATATCGATCCGCCGCAACAAGCAAGTGCTGAAACCTTGCAACTCTGCCTTCTTTGATGTGCTCGTCGTCTAGTAATAAGGAGTCTGTGTACACAAAGTGAAGAAGCGCCTTGAAGACCGACGGCTCGATGTCGTCGATCTTGATGATCTGTGTTGTGTTTTCCTTCGTAGGGCCAAATAGTCCCGCCTTGAAAACGGGAGACCGGGCAGCCAACAGGTACCTATGGGCATTGAACAATTGTCCACCCACACTGAACGTCACGTCTGCTCCCTGCTGGAGATGGTCTTGGAGATTCGGTTGCGGAAAGAAGGCTCCTCATGAGCTCCTCGGTGCGAGGTTCTTTTGTCACGGTGAGGACGCACCGGACGATGAAGCATCCGCTTTGGAATTCCGGCGATGCCCTCAGCCTCGATTTCTCGACGAATTTACGATAGCCAAAGCCAGAAAACGGCTGAGAGAACGTGTGCTCTATTACGCCGTGCTTGGTTAACGACTGCAGAGGCGGAGCTTCTGGCCATGGGGCAGAGAAGGAAGAGAACCGACGACGGTGCGTTTAACGTTTGTTGATACGGTGCGTACGCTTGCGCCTGTCCACGGCCTATTTTATTGTGCGGAAATCAATTCGTTTCCTTAACGACTTCCCTAGTTTTCTGCAAGTCCGTCCTGATTACGTTGTCCGATCTTGCAAGGAAAATTACTGATTTATGAGCCTAAAAGAGGAAATTTATTTACTACTCCCCTCCGGCCCATATTAACATGACTCAAATTTATTTAAATTTATATAAACCTAAACACTATTTAGTATATAGGTTTATTTAAATTTTAACAAATCAAAGTTAATTAATATGGATTGGAAGGAAGTACGTCTTTTTTGGAACCGAAAACCTATTCCGTGACTTTCACATAGACACAGGCTCCTTAAAAGATGGAAAATGATTCCCCTAAAGGGACTACTACGCATCCCCCGGGGATAAATCCCCTGGGTCCCGTGCCGCCACGTGTCCTAAAAAAACTAAAATCCTGTTTTTGTTACATTAAGCTCCATTTTTACTACAAACCTTTTTTTCTACATGCATGTAACAAAAAATATCTGTTCGCGAGGCAAAATAAGAATACAGATCTCGCCGGAGTTTTGCCGGAGACCTCGTCAGACATTTTGTAGCAAAAAGTTTGTTCTAATGTAGTAAAATCGACTTCGACGGAGACTTTCGCCGGAAGACCTTGCCGGAGACATTGTAGCATAAACTTGCTGCTATTATAGCATAACTAGAAAACAAATATAGCAAAAAAGTTATGCATCTATAGCAAAAAATCGAGTTCGCTGGAGACATAGCTGGAGACTTTCAGTGGGAAACCTCACCGAACATATTGTAGCAGAAACTTTGCACTATTGTAGCAGAATTTGAAAACCGATGTAGCAAAAAAGTTCAGCATCTTATAGCAAAAAAAAAACGACTTCGCCAGAAATTTCAAAAAGACGTCGTAGCAAATACGAGAAACTTTTGTAGCAAAAAAATGTCAATGTTGCAGCGCCAGAGCACGTGCGGCGGGCTCGTGTCCCTAGAGGAGTTGGCGCCGGTAGGATCCTAGGCCATGGCAGCGGCAGCCCTCGGGGTCGCGGCGGCGCGAGGCAGCAGTTGTAGGCGCTACTATGACCGTCAGGTGCCGGTGCTACGAGCGGCTTCCGGCACCGCTACAAGCGGCAAGTGTTGATGCTACCGGGCGACAAACGGAGGTGCTACTAGCGGCAGGCGCCCTGGTACGACCGTCAGGTGCGGCTACTACGAGCGGTTGCCGACTGTTGGAATTTTTGCCTAAATAGGCCCAGCCCATTTATTATATGCCAATAAATTCCTGAAATCCTAGAGGCCCATTTGGCCCATTCATGCAAGGCAAGAGCAGAGACAATGTTTAGTCTCGCATTGCTAGTTGAGTGAAAGTTTGACCAGCTTATAAGGTGAGCTCTTCCACCACTTATACGAGCTTGAGAAGAGAATACATATACACGCGCACTCCTCCTCCTCCTCGCTCGCCACGCCACGCCTCGCCTCGCCTCGCCTCGCCACGCCACGCCACGCCACGCGACGCGCGCGCGCGCCGCGGGTTGCGGGAGAGTGGAGGCTGTCCGGTGGGCTGCCGCCTGTTCGCTTCAACTTCTGTCCGTTCGTTTTATCTTCTGCGCAGCCTGTCTGCCTTCCCCTCTGTGCCTATATAAGAGAGAGGTCGCACCTCCTCGTGCACCGCGAGCCGGGACAGTAGGCCTCCGAGACCCCGCTGCTTCGAGTCCTGTACGGGAGAAGGGCGATAAGGTTTTTGGAAAGCGCTATCGGCGCGACTACTGGTTTCATCACGGACTCCCTCTCGGATAGCGATTGTGCTGACGTCTTCCCCAACGAGGACTTCTTCCCCGACACCAGCACCCTCTTCCTCGACGACATGGCTAACGACAATGCCAACACGAACACCGGCGGTTCCTCTTCTGCTGCTGCCGTGTATGTTTTCTTTCTTAATCTTGTTCTGATCGCATCTCAAGATCTTCGTCTTGTAGTCTGTTTGGTTGCATGTCTTATTATGTTTTCGCTATTTCACATGATTAGTATTTTGTCTATTATTCTAATCATGTTTTATCTAGCGTTTATTATGGGTAATTCGCTTGGTAAATTGCTCTTTTATTCAATAATCCAAAAACCTTATTTCAGGCAATTTGCCCCAAGTGGTGTTGTTGCTTCTATGAAGCCACTTGTGTTCGAAGGTGTCAATTACAAACGATGGCGTGCGAAAGCAGTGCTCTGGTTTCAGACCATGAGCTGCTATAACGCCATCTATGGCACACCTGAGGGAGAATTTAATCCCGCTCAAGAAGAGGCGTTCCAAAAACTTGATACCACTTTCAAGGCTGCCTTGATCAGCATTCTTGGCGACAATATTGTCGATTCATATCTGTCATTTAGCAATGGCAAGGATATGTGGGATGCGCTCGAGAGAAAATTTGGAGTCTTCGATGCTGGTATTGAACTGTATGTCATGGAACAATTCAATGACTATAAGATGGTTGATGACCGCCTCATTGTGGAGCAGGCTCATGAGATACAGTCACTTGCTAAGGAGCCTGAGCACTTCACTTGTGTGTTACCGGACAAGTTTGTTGCCGGAGGCATTATTGCCAAACTTTCCCAGTCATAGAAGAATTTTGCTACTTCTCTGAAGCACAAGAGACAAGAGTTCTCCGTGACGGATCTTATTAGGACTATTGATGTGGAAGAAAAGGCGAGAGCAAAATACACACGTGCTCGAGGTACCGAGGGAGGTTCTAAAGCCAATCTGGTACAGAAAAGGAACTTCCAGCCCCACAAGTTCAAGAACAAAGGCAAGTTTGAAGGCAAAGGAAAGTTCGATGGAAAGAACAAGGCCTCACAGTCTACCATCTTCAAGAAGAAGACTGATAAGAGGAAAGGTGCTTGTCATGTGTGCGGTGATCCTGATCATTGGGCTCCTACTTGTCCCAACCGCTTTGACAAGCGCCAACATGGGAAGGGCAGCAAAACTGCTAATATTGTCATGAGCGACGTTGAGATGAAAGATGTTGGGTATGGTATATTACCTACTGTTCTTTTATTATGTCATTCTCCTGATTGGTGGATGACACGGACGCTAATGTACATGTCTGTTCTGATATTTCCATGTTTTCTCCATATCAGGTCAGAGGGACTCAAACCGTGCTGATGGGTAACGGCTCGCATGCTTCTGTCCATGGTGTTGGTACGGTCGATCTGAAGTTTACTTCGGGAAAGACCGTGCGCCTGAAGAACGTGCATCATGTTCCCTTAATAAATAAAAATCTTGTTAGCAGATCTCTTCTATGTTGAGATGGATACAAGATTATATTCGAGTCCAATAAATTTGTATTTCGAAATATGGAACCTTTGTTGGTAAAGGCTATGAGTGCGGAGGCTTGTTCCGCTTATCTCTGCCAGACATTTGTAATAAAGTTGTTAATCATATTTACATGAATTTTGAATCAAACGTGTGGCACTCTCGTCTCTGTCACATTAATTTTGGTTGTATGACACGACTAGCCAAAATGAACTAAATCCATGATTTCACAACTGTTAAGGGATCTAAGTGCCAAGTATGCGTGCAAGCTAAACTGAAGGGTTTCGCGGCATAGTAAATCAAAATTTTCTACGGATGCGAACAGAGGGAAAGCCAAGATCTAATCTAGGAGATGCAATCAACGAGAGAGATTGGATTAGATCTTCATACCCTTGAAGATTCGCTGCAAGAGCGTTAAATGGAACATGGGTGATGTAGTCGTACTCGCTTCTCCTCCTCGATCTGATCCGATCTAGCACCACAAGTGGCGGTGCCTCCGTGAGATGCACACATGCAGCACCTCGGCGTCTCCTCCTTCCTCGGACCAGCGAGTATGGTGGAGAGATATATTGGATCTACAACACGGCGTGGTGTATATGGTGGAGAATTTCTCTGCGGGGCTTACCTACAAGCGATCGGGAGGAGAGAGGAAGGTAGCAAGGCTGCTGGGCTTGGAGGAAGGTGTGTGTAGGGGAGGCGCACCACCTCTATATATAGAGGGGGTGGGCGGCCAGCCCTGCCCTCCTCCAAGCCTATCTCTAGTTTAAACAATTTAAACTCTCCTTATCTAGAAATCCTATCTCTAGTTTAAACGATTTAAACTCTCCCTTATCTAGAAATTCTATCCCGAGATTTAAGCGAGTCAAATCTCTCTAGAATCGGCTGGGCCCTATGGGGCCTTGTGCCCCCCAATGCGTGAGACACTCCCTCATAGGCCTATGCCCCCTCCGGAAGGTGGGGCCACGTTGGTCCCCTTCCGGGAAGGTTCTAAAGCTTCGGTACAATACCGATTAACCGGAACAATTCCGAACTCCAAAACTGCAGCCTTATATGAATCTTATTCTCAGGACCATTCCGGAACCTCTCGTGATATCCCGGATCCCATCCGAGACTCCGAACAAAAATTCATAAAAAAATTATACAATCTATCATAGCGTCGACATACGTTATGTGTGACCTGCGGGTTCGAGAATATGCATGATCTTCTATCAATAATCAACGGAAGTGCAGGGCACCCATATTGACTCCCACACATTCATCGATGATCATATCGGATGAACCACGATGCCAGGATTCAATCAATCCCATATATATATTCCCTTCGTCTCGCGATATTTTACTTGCCGAGATTCGATCGTCGGTACCGTCATACCTAGTTCAATCTCGTTCACAGCAAAGTACTTTACTCGTTCCGTAATCCGATATCACTTTGTGATTAACTCCTTAACCACATGCTTGCAAGCGTGTTGATATCGATTCACGAGTGGGCCCGAAGTATATCTCTCCGACTTGGGAGGGACAAATCCCATCTCGATACATACAACCCAGCAGATACTTTCCGATCACCTGAGAGACACCTTTATGATCACCCTCTCATAGGATGACGTTTGATGACCTCAAAGCTTTCTTCCGTACTGTGGAGTTGCATTATCTCATGGTCTAAGGAATACAATATTTGACATAGGAAAAGCTTCGCAAAGACGAACACGATGACACGATCTAATTGCTTCGCTTTGTTTGGTCTATCCATCATATCATTCTCCCAATGACATGATCTCATTATCAATTGACAACTCATGTCTATGGTTAGGAAACCTTAACCATCATTGATCAATGAGCTAGTCCATAGAGGCGTACTAGGGACACGCTGTTGTTCACAAACCACAAAAGTATGAAAGTTTCCACTTAATACAATTCTGGCATGGAATATAAACTGTATCATGAACAAGAATTATAATAATAACATCTTTATTATTGCCTCTAGGGCATAATTCCAACAGTCTCCCACTTGCACTAGAGTCAATAATCTAGTTTACATCCGGCAACAATCTCACACCCATGGCAATCGAGGTGTTGATCATGTTTTACACGTGGAAGAGGTTTAGTCAATGGATCTGCGACATTCAGATCCGTATGTACTTTGCTAATCTTCGATCTCCATCGCTATATAATCTCGGATTATATGAAACTTGCAGTTGATATGCTTGGTCTTTGGATGATATCTTGGTTCCTTAGCGAGTGCTATGGCGCCGTGTTGTCACACAATATCTCCAGTGGGTCCAATGCACTTGGAACCACGCCAAGCTCGATGATGAAGTTTCGATCCAAACTCCTTCACTTGACGCTTCCAGCAGCCATGTATTCCGCTTCTCTGTAGATCCCGCGATCACGCTTTGCAGCTTCTCCACGAGCTCCTCCATTCAAAATATAAACGTATCCCGTTCGAGATTTGGAATCATCCTTGTCGGTGTCGAAACTAGCATCGACATAACCTTTCTACGACAAGTGTTCATCACCCCATAGACTAAGAACATTTCTTTAGTTCTATTTAGGTACTTTAGGATGTTATTCACGGCTGTCCATTGTTCCACTCTGGATCACTTTGATATCTCGCCACAAACTAAGAGCATTGGACACATCCGGTCTAGTACACAGCATGGCATACATGATGGAACCTATGGCCGAGGCATAAGGCACTTTGCTCATAGCTTCCCTATCATTTACCGTAGCTGGACACTGAGCCTTGCTCAATATCTTACCTGACAACATAGGTACTGAACCTTTCTTTGCCTTATCCATTCTGAACCTTTTCAGAACTTTGTCTAGGTATGTACTCTGGCTTAATGCTATCAGGCGTCTTTGTCTATCTCTATAGATTTTGATGCCCAATATATAAGCAGCTTCACCTAGGTCTTTCATTGAAAAACACTTGTTCAAATAACTCTTCACATCGTTAAGCATGTTGATGTCATTTCCGATAATCAATATGTCATCCACATACAGTACCAGAAACGTCACCGAGCTCCCACTCACTTTCTTGTAGATACAAGCTTCGTAGCAATTTGGAACAAATCCAAAACTCTTGATCACTTGATCAAAACGAAGGTTCCAACTCCGAGATGCTTGCTTCAGTCCATAAATGGAACGCTGAAGTTTGCATACTTTACTAGCATCCTTAGGATCGACAAAACCTTCGGGTTGCATCATATACAACTCTTCATCAATGTTCCCATTGAGGAAAGCAGTCTTGACATCCATCGCCATATTTCATAATCATGAAACGCAGCAATTGCTAATAAAATCCGAATGGACTTAAACATTGCTACGGAGAGAAAGTCTCATCGTAGTCAACACCTTGAACTTGTCGAAAACCTTTGCGACAAGCCGTGCTTTATAGACGTAACATTACCATCCGCCGTTTTCTTCTTGAAAATCCATTTGCACTCAACGGCCTTTCTCGCTAGGAGGGTCCACCAAAGTCCATACTTGGTTTTCGCTCATGGATCCCAATTGGATTTCATGGCTTCCATCCATTTCTCGAGTCCGGCTCATCATCGCTTCCTCATAGTTCGTAGGTTCACTGTCTTCTACCAACAAGACAGTCAAGACAGGGTTGCCGTACCACTCAGGAGGGGCACGCGACCTTGTCGACCTGCGACGTTCAGTAGCAGCATCGTCCGAAGCTTTATGATCCTTGCCATTAGCTTCCTCTATTGTTGGTGCAGGCGGCACTGGAACAATTTCAGGTGCTGCGCTACTCTCCAATTCAAGAGAAGGTTCAATAACCTCGTCTAGCTCTACTTTCCTCCCACTCACTTCTTTCGAGAGAAACTCCTTCTAAAGAAAGGAACCTTTCTTTGCGACAAACACTTTGCCTTCGGTTCTGTGATAGAAGGTGTACCCAATAGTTTCCTTAGGGTATCCTATGAAGACGCATTTCTCCGCTTTGGGTTCGAGCTTGTCCGGCATCAACTTCTTGACGTAAGCTTCGCATCCCCAAACTTTAAGAAACGACAACTTAGGTTTAGCACCAAACCACAGTTCATACGGTGTCGTCTCAACGGATTTAGATGGAGCCCTATTTAAAGTGAATGCAGCGGTTTCTAATGCATAACCCCAAAATGATAACGGCAAATCAAGAAGAGACATCATTGATCGGACCATATCTAATAGGGTTCGATTCGGCTCAGACACACCATTGCGCTGTGGTGTTCGGTATGGCGTGAGTTGTGAAACGATTCCACTTGCTTTAAGATGCGTGAGAAAATCATAACTCAAATATTCACCTCCACGATCGGATCGTAGAAACTTAATCTTCATTACGATGGTTCTCCACTTTATTCTGAAATTCCTTGAACTTTTCAAATGTTTCAGATTTATGTTTCATTAAATAGATATACCCATATCTACTTAAGTCATCGGTAAAAGTGAGGAAATAGCGATATCCACCGCGCGTCGAAACACTCATCGGTCCGCATACATCGGTATGTATGATTTCCAACAAGTCCGTTGCTCGCTCCATCATATCGGAGAACGGTGTTTTGATCATCTTGCCCATGAGGCATGGTTCGCATGTGTCAAATGATTCAAAATCAAGAGACTCCAAAAGTCCATTAGAATGGAGTTTCTTCATGCGCTTTACACCAATATGACCTAGACGACAGTGCCACAAATAAGTAGTATTATCACTATCTACTTTGCATCTCTTAGCCTCAATGTTATGGATGTGTGTTTCATCCCTTTCGAGATTTAGAAGAAATAAACCATTTACAAGAGGTGCATTACCATAAAAGATGTTACTCATATAAATAGAACAACCATTATTCTCCGATTTAAATGAATAACTTTCTTGCAATAAACACGATCCGGAAATGATGTTCATGCTCAACGCAGGCACATAATAACATTTATTAAGGTTTAAAACTAAGGAGAGCGTGCCGACGGCCATCACATAAACTCTTGATCCGTTGCCAACGCGCATCGTCACCTCATCCCTTGCAAGCCGCCGTCTATTCCGTAGCTCCTGTTTCGAGTTACAAATATTAGCAACTGAACCGGTATCAAATACCCAGGCACTACAACGAGGGCTAGTAAGGAAAACATCAATAACATGTATATCAAATATACCTTTGATGGTGCCAGCCTTCTTGCCCGCTAAGTACTTCGGACAGTTGCGCTTCCAGTGACCCTTGTCCTTGCAATAGAAGCACTCAGTGTCTGGCTTGGGACCAGACCTGAGCTTCTTCTCAGCAGGGGCATTGCGTGTAACACCCTCAGAATCGGCCCTATGCAAGGTTTAGCAAAACTTGCCAAACCCGCATAGAAACGATTCGAAGGTGCCCACCGGGCATTTTCGTGCGGGTGGAAAGCAAAGTAATAACATTACACAACAGTCCTCGATGGGACCCACATAACAGATATATATACAACAGCGACTCGAAGAGTCAAGAATACAAATATACGGTACAAAGATCCAAATCACCTTGAAAACGATGGGGCGTCCGACTACGGACAAGATGCAAATGGGGCTAAGAGCCCTGAAGAATAACCAATGGCGTCCATAACCCTGCCTTGAGCCAAGCCGGAAGGGTAACCCCGCTAACGTCGATCTCAAAACCTGCTTAAACAAAAGGTGCCGACAAAGGGCAAAGGAAAAGAAGGAGGCGTCGATCGAGGCCAAGACAGCGAGGCTAGAATTCGGCGGTCCTCGCCTACATAGGTATGGTGGACTGAACGGCAGCGGCAGCATGCACTAAACAACCTATAGAGACTCGATACAACTGGCGTATATCAGAGAGGGTAAGAAGGACCTATTCGGATCCAACCTGATACTATCATCAAACAAACCCATCCTGGCGTTTCCCCCTCGAGACCGTCGAGGAAGTCAACCGAGGAACTCACAGGTTGGCGCTTTACTTATTCAGTTATAGTTGCACTTTACTAGTCAGGTTTAGATAATCATCCTGATAAAGTAAGCAGTGGGCACTTTTAGTTAGTCATTCCTTTACCGTTGCAGCACTTACTAGTCAGGTACATTTAGCATGAGATGAACCCAAAACCCCGCAATTGTTGGTACTTTTACTTAGCCATTCCGTTGTAGTGGAGCTGATTACTAATCATATCGGATACAAGTCAATTGAAAACAGTAAACTTTAGTTATAGTTGTCTATGATCAAGCACTGTGCTCCAAGTCGTCCATAACCGCGGACACGGCTTCTCGAAAAGATTTAACCCTGCAGGGGTGCACCAAAGTATCCACAGCACCGACCCTTTTGCGGATCGGTTAACATACACCCATCGGTATGTCGGCGGGGCCTAAGTCACGACGTTCCTGCACCCAAAGCAAGTACATGGGGGCCACCCACCAGTCGACACCGCAACGGAGTCGGCCGGTCTCCGAGACGGACTCGGGGTTTGGGTGGGCCAGCGGCAAAGCAATTCCCAAACGGGGACTATCGACACCGCAAAACGTGTCTGATCCTAAAAGACAAAGGTGCACTGCACAATCGTAAATAAAGCGGTAAACATGGCATAAGTACAGGATAGTAAATAAAACCTCAAACTAGTTGTGGCCCCCAGTACAATACTTTGAAATCAGGTAATAATCAATGGGGGGCCCATATCTCCCCACCTGTGGTTAGCGCGCTCGATCTCGGAACAGGTGTCAAGAACTCGGGTCCTACGGGACACAAGTGGGCGTTCGGAAACCAAATCTTACCTATCACCCACCGATGCCTCTGCTTAATTCAATTTTAGTTGTTAAACAGGAATTAAAGTGAACAATAAGTAAACCATGATCATCTCCAACATCAACATGCGGCAAAATCTCCAACGATGGTGGTACTCGACGACAAGCAAAACACTAGAGCAAGCGACTACGACACGCGGGTCCAACTATCTACCAAACAACAGGTAATAGGATGTGTCCAAGGCTATATATGGCTGCAAGGAATATCACGGGTACGAAACTAAAGCAACGCAACGCAGATAGCAATAGATCAACAGGAGGGAAGTAAATACCGTAAAAGTAAGATAGGTAGAAAGGGGGAGATGCTCGCCTGAAAACATTGTCGAAGGTTCAACCGAAGATCGGGGCGAAGCTCACATCAACTCAACGGCCTTATCCGCGAAGAAGCAAAACACTAGAAGAAACACCGGATGCGATATTCAATACACGGCAGAAGATCGGCATGATGCATGTATGATGTATGACATGGCAAAGGATGCGATGCAAGTAGGTCAGTATTAAGCGGAACCGGGGTCCCGACAATTAATTGAATGGTTCAAGTTATTTAGCTACCCGCAAATTAAATGTTGTTTAACAAGGCAGAATGTATTCCCGGTTCGCTATGCAAATTTAAATGAGGCCAATATGAGACTAGATTTGTCCGCATATGGGCCCCATATTTAATTATTAGGTGAATCGGCCTAAGACCCCCAAACCACAGATATGCATGCGAGATGACAATTAAATATGCAACAAGTGGTTATGTTATAAAATAGGGTTCAAGGAAAAAGGGGTCACACATCAGAGGGGGCTCGACGATCTTGGGGATCCGGGGGTTCGGGGTTCGACAGGGTCCAGGGTTCGACGGTTCGGTCTCAGCGGAAACGTTCTCGGACCACGGAGGTAGGTCTTGGCGCATTCGCGGTGGTCGGCCCTGTTGTCGGCGGTCAAGGCGTTCCGAGAGGGAGAACTTGGCGTTCCGGAACGAAGGACTTGTTCTGGCGTCGGGGCATCGGATTCTCCCGGTCGCTGTCGTTCTTGTCGTCGGGCAGATCTTGCTGGGTCCCACGGTGTCGATCTTGCCGTTGCGAGGGTCTTGTTGGGTCCACGCCATTGCGTCGGTTCTCGGCATCCGGGGCGAAGTGCTTGTCGTATCCGTGAAGACGATCATGCCGGTCCACGGGGTTCGGCTTCGGGATCCTCGAGGCGATCTTGGCGATTCCGAGGTTCTTGTGTTTGACGGGTTTGGCGCGTCGTGATCGTCTTCGGACCCGTGTAGATGGTCTTGGCGTCCGGGATCTTGGACCGTGTCGGTCTTGGGTGCACTTATACCGGTGTGGCGATCTTGATAACGATCAATCTTGAGGAGGGTCCAGCCATCTTCCGATCTTGTATCGGGTAACACAACGTCACCACCAAACCATCGACAAACATCAACGCCACACCATCCAGACATCTTCTAGCGGCACTGGCGGGTTGGAGGGTCGGGCGAGCATGGTCGACGCGGTGGCGAGCCGCATTCGCCGGCGCGGCATGGAGGTCCTGGGCGAGCCGGGCGAGGATCGGGCGAGGGCGGCGGCGATGGCGCGAACGGGAGGAGGAGGGAGCCCCGCGCGCGGTTGGTCGGCGGTGGCAGCCTGACAGTGCACACGCTGCCGGGAGGAGAGGTCGGGGCTGCGGCAGCGCGAGCTGGACGGTGAGCGCGGGCTCGGGCGGCGGACGCGCGGGTGAGGAGCTGGGCGGCGCGACGCCTTGGCCGGAGCGGAGGGCGGCCGGGCGCGGGACGGGTGGAGGAGCGACGGAGAGGAGGTGGGGTCGCGACGGGGCCGGAGAGGGCCGGCCAGGGCCGGGCGGGCGCCACGCTGAGGCAGCGAGGGACGGAGGAGCGGCAGGTCGCGGCCGCGGAGGGAGCGGGCGGCGCGGCCGTGAGGCGGGGCGCGGGCAGCGAGGCGCCGACGGGGTTCTTGAGGAGAGGGGCTAAGGCGTCGCGGGGCTCTGCTGAGGCGGGAGGCGAGCGAGCCAGAGGAGGAAGAAGGGAAAAGCGGCGCGGGGGAGAGAGAGAGCGGGACCGGGGGACTGCGCGCGGGATCGGGGTGGGGATCTGGTGAGGCGTGCGTGGCTGTGTGCTGTTGTGTGGGTGGCCAGGGGGTGGGTGGTTGCTGAGGGAGGGCTAGGCCACATGGCAAAAGGGGATTGGAGTTGATTGAGGGGAGAGGTGACGTGGCAAGAGGTGAATGGCTGGGGTGAGGTGGAGGGTGTGTGTGGGTAGGGAACTGGGTAGCTTTAGGATTAATAGGGTGGGACTGGTTGGACCGAGTTATTGTATACGGGGGTGGTCGTTCGGTTCGGGTTGGCCCGTTCGACTGCCCCTACTAAAATAAATTAAATTTTATTTGTTTTAATGACACCATTTGCAAACCGATCGCAACAAACAAAATATTTCGGGGACCCGGTTTTGGTGTTTGAATAAGATGGGGCGTTTAGAAAACAAAGACGGGTTTTTCTGAAAATAGTTTTATACAAGCACATGCAAGATGATGACGGTGCACAAAAGCAATGTGGCATGATGACATGAGCATGCGGTCATGATGATGCAATGCACAAAACAACGCGATTTTCTAGTAGTGGTTTGGCGGGATGCCACAATTCGACACCACTAACAAGGGATCTCGCCCTCGAGATCCGCCTCATGGTACCGGAAGGAAGGTCGGCGATCTGCGTCTTCTCGCTTCGTGTAGATCCTCGCGACACCACTAACAAGAGGTCGTTGATCCTGTTCATCAAGAGAACACTCCGGAAACAACGGACGAAGTTAAAGGTAAGGCCACCTCTAACTTCCATGGAAGGAGTAAATTGCACCGATCCACTATTCAATATACCGAGCAAATGATAAGAGTAGTGGTATGGTCGCGACTCCATCCCGCACTCAAAGCATTACTCTGTACACGAATAGACAGATTATGCAACCAACCCTCGGATTCAGACTGAAGATCTCGACAAGCGAGGTTCGGATCAAAGGAGTGATGCAGACTCTGCATCGGATCTGACATAGAGGATGTCGTCGCGTCGGAAAACACCGGAAGGCACACACAAGGAACAAAGAATGGTACCACAGGAGACGGAATCCTCAGATAACATGAAGACCAGATGTAGCAACACCGTTACCAAAGGAGGAAGCGAAACCCTGAAGGTACGACGGAAACCCAACCGCGAGAAATCCTGGACTCAAAGAAAAGGTAAGAGAGCAGATTCAAAACACGTCGAGGTAAGAGGAGAACAGCAGAGGGGTAAGGAGTAAAAGCAAACCTAATCAGAACTATCCAACCGATTTTCAAAAATAGTTTTGACACTCTACTTCGGCCGTTAGCTAGGTTAACCTACGAAATTTGACTTGTGGGTATCGCAATGCTGAGCTCGATACCACTCTGTAACACCCTCGAGAATCGCCCTATGCAAGGTTTAGCAAAACTCGCCAAACCCGCAGAAACGATTCAAGGTGCCCACCAGCATTTTAAATGCGGGTGGAAAGCAAAGTAATAACATTACACAACAGTCCTCGATGGGACCCACACGATATATATACAACGACCAAGAGTCAAGAATACAAATATACGGTACAAAGATCCAAATCACCTTGAAAGCGATGGGGCGTCCGACGGACAAGATGCAAATGGGGCTAAGAGCCTCAAGAATAACCAATGGCGTCCATAACCCCCAGCCAAGCCGGAAGGGTAACCACGCTAACGACGCCGATCTCAAAACCTGCTTAAGCAAAAGGTGCCGACAAAGGGCAAAGGAAAAGAAGGAGCGTCGATCGAGGCCAAGACACGAGGCTAGAATTCGCGGTCCTCGCCTACATAGGTATGGTGGTGGCGGCAATGGCAAAGATGCACTAAACAACCTATAGAGACTCGATACAACTGGCGGATATCAGAGAGGGGTGAGAAAGACCTATTCGGATCCAACCTGATACTAGCATCAAACAAACCCATCCTGGCGTTTCCCCCTCGAGACCAAACGAGGAAGTCAACCGAGGAACTCACACAGTTGGCAGTTTTACTTATTCAGTTATAGTTGCGGCACTTTACTAGTCAGGTTTAGATAATCATCCTGATAAAGTAAGCAGTGGGCACTTTTAGTTAGTCATTCCGTTACCGTTGCAGCACTTACTAGTCAGGTACATTTAGCATGAGATGAACCCAAAACCCCGCAATTGTTGGTACTTTTACTTAGCCATTCCGTTGTAGTGGAGCTGATTACTATTCATATCGGATACAAGTCAATTGAAAACAGTAAACTTTAGTTATAGTTGTCTATGATCAAGCACTGTGCTCCAAGTCGTCCATAACATGACACGGCTTCTCGAAAAGATTTAACCTGCGGGTGCACCAAAGTATCCACAGCACTTGACCCTTTTGCGGATCGGTTAACATACACCCATCGGTATGTCGGGGGCCTAAGTCACGACGTTCCCTGCAAAAGCAAGTACATGGGGCCACCCAAAGTCGACACCAAACGGAGTCGGCCGGTCTCGAAGACGACTCGGGGTTTGGGTGGGCGGCAATGGCGACGCAATTCCCCAAGCGGGACTGTCGACACCGAAAACGTCCCGATCCTAACAAAGACAGCAGCAAGATGCACAATCGTAAATAAAGCGGTAAACATGGCATAAGTACAGGATAGTAAATAAAACCTCAAACTAGTTGTGGCCCCCAGTACAATACTTTGAAATCAGGTAATTATCAATGGGGGGCCCATATCTCCCCACCTGTGGTTAGCGCGCTCGATCTCGGAACAGGTGTCAAGAACTCGGGTCCCACGACACAAGTGGGCTCGAAACCAAATCTTACCTATCACCCACCGATGCCTCTTAATTCAATTTTAGTTGTTAAACAGAATTAAAGTGAACAATAAGTAAACCATGATCATCTCCAACATCAACATGCAAAATCTCCAACGATGGTGGTACTTTACGACAAGCAAAACACTAGAGCAGCGACTACGACGCATGGTCCAACTATCTACCAAACAACGTAATAGGATGTGTCCAAGGCTATATATGGCTGCAAGGAATATCACGGTGCGAAACTAAAGCATAACGCAGATAGCAATAGATCAACAGGAGGGAGTAAATACCGTAAAAGTAAGATAGGTAGAAAGGGAGATGCTCGCTGAAAACATTGTCGAAGGTTCAACCAAGATCGCTAAGCTCACATCAACTCAACGGCCTTATCATGAAGAAGCAAAACACTAGAAGAAACACCGGATGCGATATTCAATACACGGCAGAAGATCGGCATGATGCATGTATGATGTATGACATGGCAAAGGATGCGATGCAAGTAGGTCAGTATTAAGCGGAACCGGGGTCCCGACAATTAATTGAATGGTTCAAGTTATTTAGCTACCCGCAAATTAAATGTTGTTTAACAAGGCAGAATGTATTCCCGGTTCGCTATGCAAATTTAAATGAGGCCAATATGAGACTAGATTTGTCCGCATATGGGCCCCATATTTAATTATTAGGTGAATCGGCCTAAGACCCCCAAACCACAGATATGCATGCGAGATGACAATTAAATATGCAACAAGTGGTTATGTTATAAAATAGGGTTCGAGGAAAAAGGGGTCACACATCAGAGGGGGCTCGACGATCTTGGGGATCCGGGGGTTCGGGGTTCGACAGGTCCGTGGTCGACGGTTCGGCAGTTGGTCTCTGAAGCGTTCTCGGACCACGGAGGTAGGTCTTAAGCGCATTCGGTGGTCGGCCCTTGTCGGGCGGTCAAGGCGTTCGAGAGGAGAACTTGGCGTTAAGGCGAAGGACTTGTTACGGCGTCGGGCATCGGATTCTCCGGTCATTGTCGTTCTTGTCGTCGGGCAGATCTTGCGGTCCCACGGTGTCGATCTTGCCGCTATGTAGGGTCTTGTTGGGTCCGCGCCATTGCGTCGGTTCTCGGCATCGGGCGAAGTGCTTGTCGATCCGGTGAAGACGATCATGCCGGTCCACGGGTCGCGGGATCCTCGAGGCGATCTTGGCGATTCCGAGGTTCTTGTGTTTGACGGGGTTTCGGGCGCGTCGTGATCGGTCTTCGGACCCGTGTAGATGGTCTTGGCGTCCCGGGGATCTTGGACCGTGTCGGTCTTCGGGTGCACTTATACTCGGTGTGGCGATCTTGATAACGATCAATCTTGAGGAGGGTCCAGCCCATCTTCTGATCTTGTATCGGGGTAACACAACGTCACCACCAAACCATCCAGACAAACATCAACGCCACACCATCCAGACATCTTCTAGCAGCACTTCGGTTGGAGGGTCGGAGCGAGCATGGTCGGCGCGGTGGCCGGCACCAGGCTCGCCGGCGAGGCGATGGAGGTCTGAGGCGAAGCCGGGCGAGGATCGAGGGGCGGCGCTGGCGGCGCATCGACGCAGGAGGAGGAGGAGCCGGGCGGGCTGTTGGTCGGCGGGCCGGGCCGGGCGACAGTGCACGCTGCCGGGGAGGAGCGGGGCGGGGAGCTGCAGCGCCACGGCCTTGGGACGGCTCACGCGGGCGGGCAAGGCGGCGGCGAGGTGAGGCAGGCGGGCGGCGCGACGCCGAGCACAGGGCGGCAGCGGGCGCAGGGTGCTGGTGGAGGGAGCGACGGGAGAGAGGAGGTGGGGTGCGGACGGGGCGGAGAGGGCCGGGCCAAGGGCTGGCGGGAGGCCAGCGGAGGAGGAAAGCGGAGGCAGGATGAGCGGAAGGCAGCGCCATGTGACGGGAAGGGCGCTGAGCGAGGCGCTGACGGGGGCGGTTGTTGCGGAGGAGAGGCCGAGAGGCGGGCTCTGAGGCGGGAGGCGAGCGAGCCAGAGGAGGAAGAAGGGAAAAGCGGCGCGGGGGAGAGAGAGAGCGGGACTGGGATGTTGGGATCGGGGTGGATCAGTGAGGCGTGCGTGGGCTGTGTCTTTGTGTGTGGCAGGGGTGGGTGGTTGCTGAGGGAGGGCTAGGCCACATGGCAAAAGGGGATTGGAGGGGATTGAGGGGAGATGTGACGTGACAAGAGGTGAATGGCTGGGGTGAGGTGGAGGGTGTGTGTGGGTAGGGAACTGGGTAGCTTTAGGATTAATAGGGTGGGACTGGTTGGACCGAGTTATTGTATACGGGGGTGGTCGTTCGGGTCGGGTTGGCCCGTTCGACTGCCCCTACTAAAATAAATTAAATTTTATTTGTTTTAATGACACCATTTGCAAACCGATCGCAACAAACAAAATATTTCGGGGACCCGGTTTTGGTGTTTGAATAAGATGGGGCGTTTAGAAAACAAAGACGGGTTTTTCTGAAAATAGTTTTATACAAGCACATGCAAGATGATGACGGTGCACAAAAGCAATGTGGCATGATGACATGAGCATGCGGTCATGATGATGCAATGCACAAAACAACGCGATTTTCTAGTAGTGGTTTTGCGGGATGCCACATTGCGCTTGCCGCCGCCCTTCTTGAAGGGCTTATTTGCTCCCTTACCTTTCTTAAAGGAGGGCTTGTTGACCATCAACACATGATTATCCTTCTTGATGTCCACTTCCGCAGCCTTCAGCTTTGCGAAGAGCTCGGTGATCGTATCATTGGAACCAATCTAATTATGAGTCACTACAAAACTTTTGTAGCTGGGAGGGAGTGATTGCGACCACTGTCAATCTTGAGCTCCTCGAATCGTGCATTCCGTTTGCTCAAAGCTGAGTGTAGCCCGACATCTTTATGGCGTGCTCACTAACGGAACTCCCTTCCTCCATCTTGCAGTTAAAGAACTCAGAGATCTCATATCTCTCAGAACGGGCTTGAGTCTGAAACATGGTTTTCAGCTCCTCGAGAATCTCAAAGGGCCCGGGATAGGTTTCAAAACGATTTTGAAGCTCCGGTTCCATATCAAACAACATGGTGCTCTTAATCACACCATAATCATCTTTATGCCCGATAGATGGCTATCTCATCGGTAAGCCTTGATTCAGCTTGCAGGGTCACCTAACGCTTTCCCAAGGACATAGTCCTTTGTCCGCCAGAATGTAATTATTCTTAGATTGCGAACCAATTGGTGAAGTTAGACCCATTGTTCCTAAGCTTTTCCTTCTCAAAAAAACGTTGAAGTTGAAGTTGGACTTGGCCATGTGATCTACGATTTGCAAGTACAATTTAGACTATGTTCATGATAAATAGTTCAACTTAATCAAATTACTAGATGAACTCCCACTAAATTCAACATCCCTCAAGTTTTTTAGTGAACACGATCCAAATTCACCACACCTAATCCGATCATCACGAGAAGAGATGTGGTTTCAATGGTGGACAACAAAGTGTCGATCATATCATTCATATTACTCATGCTTAACCTTTCGGTTCTTGTGTTCCGAGGCCATGTCTGTACATGCTAGGCTCGTCAAGCTAGACCCAAGTATTTCCGCGTGTGCAAAAACTGGCTTGCACCCGTTGTATGTGAGTAGAGTCTATAGCACCCGATCATCACGTGATGCTTGGACACGACGAACTTTCGCAACGGTGCATACTTGGGGAGAACACAGTTTTTATCTGGATCTTTAAGTGAGGAATCATCTTATAATGCTACCGTCGCGATCTAAGCATAATAAGATACATAAAGGGATAAACATCACATGCATATAACTTTATGTGACATGGTATAGCCAATCTTCGCGCAATGATCTCCATCTTGTGCGTTCCGGCATGATCTCCATCACTCCACCATGATTGCCTCCACCACGAATAGCAACTACAACTATTGCTAACTACTTAGCGATAAAGTAAAACTATTACATGGCGTATAAGAAGTTGACTCATGGGTCATACACAATTATAAAGACAACCATATGGCTCCGCCGGTTGTGTACTCATCGACATGCAAGTCGTGAAACATTACAAAACATGATCATCGCATACAATATACACATCACATCTTGGGCCATACCATATCACGAAAACACTCCTGCAAAAACAAGTTAGACGCCTCTACTTTGTTGTTGCATGTTTTACGTGGCTTATGGGAGTAGATGCTAAGAACGATTCTTACCTACGAAAGCCACAACGGTGATATTATGGTTGCCAAACTCCGTGTTAATCCCATGACAACTATAGTGAGAGAATCGGCATCCACCAGCATGTGTGGAACAAGCCACACGTCAAGCGGAGCCGGTCTCATGAACGACGTCGCGTAAGGTTGGCTGGACCGCTTCAATCTCACTATCCCGTCATAAGAAGAACACAAACAAGAGGCTTGCAACAGAAAACATCAACGCGCGAACAACCATGTTGCGTTCTACTCGTGAAACACATCTACTCATAGATCTAGCTCGATACCATCAAGGGTTTCGGCATAGTAAATCAAAATTTTCTACGGATGCGAGCAGAGGAAAAGCCAAGATCTAATCTAGGAGATGCAATCAACGAGAGAGATTGGATTAGATCTTCATACCCTTGAAGATTCGACAGCGGAACGCTCGTTAAATCGGAGCGTGGGTGATGTAGTCGTACTCGCTTCTCCTCCTCGCGATCCGATCCGATCTAGCACCACAAGTGGCGGTGCCCCGTGAGATGCACACGCAAAGACTCGACGTATCCTCCTTCCTCGGACCAGCGAGTATGGTGGAGAGATAGATTGGATCTACAACACGACGACGTGGTGTATATGGTGGAGAATTTCTGCTGTAGGGCTTCGCCTACAAACAGTCGGGAGGGAGGGAGGAAGGTAGCAAGGCTGCTAGGGCTTGCGGGAAGGTGTGTGTAGGGGAGGGGCGACCACCCCTCTATATATAGGGGGTCGGCCAGCCTTGCCCTCCTCCAAGCCTATATCTAGTTTAAACAATTTAAACTCTCCCTTATCTATAAATCCTATCTCTAGTTTAAACGATTTAAACTCTCCCTTATCTAGAAATTCTATCCCGAGATTTAAACGAGTCAAATCTCTCTAGAATCGGCTGGGACCTATGGGGCCTTGTGCCCCTGGCCCAATGCCGCCAGGACACTCCCCCCTAGGCCCCTGCCACCTCCCGGTAGGTGGCGCCACGTTGGTCCCTTCCGAAGGTTCTAGAAGCTTCGGTACAATACCGATTAACCCGGAACAATTGAACTCCAAAAACTGCCTTGCCTTATATGAATCTTATTCTCGGACCATTCGGAACCTCTCGTGATATCCGGATCCCATCCGAGACTCGAACAAAAATTCATAAACCAATTATCCAATCTATCCTAGCGTCGAGATACGTTAAGTGTGTGACCTGCGGGTTCGAGAATATGCGAGACATGATCTTCTATCAATAATCAGCCGGGTCTGCAGGCACCCATATTGACTCCACACATTCATAGATGATCATATCGGATGAACCACGATGCAGGATTCAATCAATCCCATATATATATTCCCTTCGTCTCATGAAATTTTACTTGCCGAGATTCGATCGTCGATGGCCATACCTAGTTCAATCTCGTTCACGCAAGTACTTTACTGTTCCGTAATCCGATATCACTTTGTGATTAACTCCTTAACCACATGCTTGCAAGCGGTGTTGATATCGATTACGAGTGGGCGAAGTATATCTCTCCGACTTGGGAGGGACAAATCCCATCTCGATACATACAACCCAAGATACTTTCCGATCACCGAGAGACACCTTTATGATCACCCTCTCATAGGATGACGTTTGATGACCTCAAAGCTTTCTTCCGTACCGGGAGTTGCATTATCTCATGGTCTAAGGAATACAATATTTGACATAGGAAAAGCTTCGCAAAGACGAACACGATGACACGATCTAATTGCTCTGCTTTGTTTGGGTCTATCCATCATATCATTCTCCCAATGATATGATCTCATTATCAATTGACAACTCATGTCTATGGTTAGGAAACCTTAAACATCATTGATCAATGAGCTAGTCCATAGAGGCGCATAAGGACACGGTGTTCACAAACCACACAAGTATTAAAGTTTCCGCTTAATACAATTCTAGCATGGAATATAAACTTTATCATGAACAAGAATTATAATAATAACATCTTTATTATTGCCTCTAGGGCATAATTCCAACATAAACAACCTCGCAAGTCACATACGACTGCAGACGTGAGAAAATTAACACCACTAGAGCTCATACATTCTGATCTTTGTGAGATGAATGGTGTGTTGACAAAAGGTGGAAAGAAATATTTCATGACTTTGATCGATGACTCTACGAGATATTGTCATGTGTATCTTCTGAAATCAAAATATGAGGCTTTGAGTTTCTTCAAAACCTATAAAGCTGAGGCAAAAAATCAACTTGATCGAAAGATTAAGAGGCTTAGGTCTGATCGTGGTGGAGAGTATTTTTCTAACAAGTTTGATTTCTTTTGTGCGGAACATGGAATAATTCACGAGAGGACGCCTCCCTACTCACCCTAGTCAAATGGAGTAGCGAAAAGAAAGAACCGTACTCTAACAGATTTGGTTAACGCCATGTTAGACACATCGGGTCTCTCTAAGCAATGGTGGGGGGATGCATTATTGACTGCGTGTCATGTCCTAAACTGAGTTCCCACAAAGAACAAAGAAATTACTCCATTCGAAGAATGGGAGAAGAAAAGATTAAAACTCTCTTACTTACGTTCTTGGGATTGTTTGGCAAAGATTAATGTACCAATCACCAAGAAGCGCAAGCTTGGACCAAAAACCATTGATTATGTTTTTCTGGGCTATGCTTTTTATAGCATTGGTTATAGATTATTGATAGTAAAATCTGAAGTGCCTGACATTCATGTCGGTACAATCATGGAGTCGACTGATGCGACTTTCCTTGAGGATATGTTTCCAATGAAGGATAAACCTAACTCATCAAATCCAGAGATATCTAGTTCATCATATCAGGAATTTGCTACATTATATAAACCTACCATTCCAATTGAACACTCTGAAAGTCCTAAGGAGGATGATAATGAAATTCCTAAAAGGATCAAGAGAAAAAGGACTGCAAAGTCTTTTGGTGATGATTTCATTGTGTATCTTGTGGATGACACTCCCACTTCCATTTTAGAAGCATATGCATCCCTTGATGCTGACTAGTGGAAGGAAGCCGTCCATAGTTCCATCTTAGCTAATGGAACATGGGAGATCACTGATCGCCCTTATGGGTGTAAACCTGTAGGATGCAAGTGGGTGTTTAAGAAAAAGCTTAGACCTGATGGTACTATTGAGAAGTACAAGGCACGGCTTGTGGCCATGGGATATACTCAATAAGAAGGTGAGAACTTCTTTGACACTTACTCACCTATTGCCAGATTGACCACCATTCAAGTATTACTCTCATTGGCTGCCTCTCATGGTCTTCTCGTTCATCAAATGGAAGTTAAGACAACTTTCCTTAATGGAGAGTTGGATGAGGAAATTTACATGGATCAGCCAGATGGCTTTATGGTAAATGGTCAATAAGGAAAGGTGTGCAAGTTGTTGAAGTCTTTATATGGTCTAAAACAAGCCCCTAAGCAGCGGCATGAAAAGTTCGAAAGAACTTTAACTGCTGCAGGCTTTATTGTAAATGAAGCTGATAAATGTGCGTACCATCGCCTTGGTGGGGGTGAGGGAGTCATCCTTTGTTTGTATGTTGATGACATACTAATTTTCGGAACCAACCTTAATGCAATTAAGGAGGTCCAAGATTGCTTATCTCGTTCCTTTGAGATGAAGGATCTGGGAGTAGCTGATGTCATCCTGAACATCAAGCTATTGAGATATGATGATGGTGGGATTACATTGCTTCAATCCCACTATGTCGAAAAGGTCTTGAGTCGTTTCGGGTATAGCGACTTCAAGTTTTCTCCTACACCGTATGATCCTAGTGTGTTGCTTCGAAAGAATCGAGGAAATGCTAGAGACCAACTGAGATACTCTCAAATTATTGGCTCGCTTATGTATTTAGCTAGTGCCACGATGCCTGACATCGCCTTTGCTGTAAGAAAACTCTATCGATTTGTTTCAAATCCAGGAGATGATCACTGGCATGCTCTTGAGAGAGTTAAGCGCTATCTAAAAGGCACTGCGAGCTATGGCATACACTATACCGGGTATCCGAGGGTACTAGAGGGTTATAGTGATTCGAATTGGATATCTGATGCTGACGAGATAAAGGCCACAAGTGGATATGTATTCACACGTGCTGGTGGCGTTGTTTCTTGGAAGTCTTGCAAGCAGACCATCTTAACGAGGTCAACTATGGAAGCAGAACTCACGACATTAGACACAGCCACTGTTGAAGCAGAGTGGCTTCGTGAACTCTTGATGAACTTGCATGTGGTTGAAAAACCAATATCCGCAATCCATATGAACTGCGATAATCAAACTGTGATTTTCAAGGTAAATAATTCTAAGGATAATATGAAGTCATCAAGACATGTGAAGAGGAGACTAAAATCTGTCAGGAAAATGAGAAACTCCGGAGTTATTGCATTGGATTATATCCAAACATCTAAAAACTTGGCAGATCCCTTCACAAAGGGTCTATCACGTAACATGATAGAAAATGCATCGAAGGAGATGGGTATGAGACCCACAATTTGAGCTTTCCACAGTGGTAAACCACTCTATGTGATCGGAGATCCCGTGAATTAGAATTGGGAGACAAGCTATTGGTTAGCTGAGAGGAAAGTATTCCTACTTTAATAAACATCACTCCATAAAGATGCAATACTTTCCTATTCTGCACGACAGGTTGATTTATTATCTTAATGTGTTCTAAGTGGCTTATCCTAAGCAAAGATGTTGTCCTGCAGAACATCTTTTGAAGAACACACATATATGAGTCTGAGACTGTTAAAACGTCACAGTCTATGAGAGTAGGTGCTCTCTAATAAACTCATGAAAGGTCATAAAGTATGACGTATAAGCTCCACCCGCAGGGAAGTCCCACGGTAGCCTAATATCAGTCAAGACTTTTTGTAAAGCTACGGTTCACAGCAAACTTGCAGTTTAAGGCATAGTCCACTGTACAAGTTGCAGCCTAGTATAATATAAAACTCTAGGTGGAAGTTCACTTAACAGTCTCCACTACAGTATCGATATATGAACAATGTTTTGGAACCAAAGGCAAACTTCATGTGCCTCTGGGATCTGGTGGGGGATTGTTGGAATTTTTGCCTAAATAGGCCCAACCCATTTATTATATGTCAATAAATTCCTGAAATCCTAGAGGCCCATTTGGCACATTCATGCAAGGCAAGAGTTGGGACAAATGTTTAGTCCCACATTGCTGGTTGAGTGGAAGTTGGACTAGCTTATAAGGTGAGCTCTTCCACCACTTGTACGAGCTTGAGAAGAGAAAACATATACACGCGCGCTCCTCCTCCTCCGTCGCCTCGCCTTGCTTCGCCACATCACGTCACGACATGACACGAGCGCGCGCCGCGGGTTGCGGGAATCTCGCCGAGCCGATCTTTATTTTGCCACACATGAATTGTATATGAACATGGAGGCTATCCGATGGGATGCCGCCTGTTCGCTTCAACTTCTGTCCGTGCATTTCATCTTTTGCGCAACCTGTCTGCCTTTCCCTCTATGCCTATATAAGAGAGAGGTCGTGCCTCCTCTCATACACACTTCCACACATCCTTTGCGCCTCCAGTTTCAGAGCACCGCGCTACCTAGATCTTCCCTATCCCGTCTTGCGGCGTGCACTGCGAGCCGGGACAGTAGGCCTCCGAGACCTCGCTGCTTCGAGTCCTGTGCGGGAGAAGGGCGATAAGGTTTTTGGGGAGCTCTATCGGCGCGACTACTGGCTTCATCACGGACTCCCTCTCGGATAGCGATTGCGCTGACATCTTCCCCAACGAGGACTTCTTCCCCGACATGAGCACCATCTTCCTCGACGACATAGCTAACGACGGTGCCAACGCGAACACCGGCGGTTCCTCTTCTGCTGCTGCGTATTTTTCTTTCTTAATCTTGTTACGATCGCATCTCAAGATCTTCGTCTTCTGATCTGTTTGGTTACCTGTCTTATTATGTTTTCTCTATTTCACATGTTTAGTATTTTGTCTATTATTCTAATCATGTTTTATCTAGCGTTTATTATGGGTAATTCGCTTGGTAAATTGCTCTTTTATTCAACACCGACACTGCTACAAGCGGTAGGCCAATTGCTACTGGCGGCAAACGGAGGTGCTACAAGCGGCAGGCGTCGATGCTACCAGCAGTAGGCATTGTTGCTACCGACAGGCAAACAAAGGTGCTACAAGCGGCCGACGCCGATGCTACCGACGGCTGTTGGCGCTGCTACGAGTAGTAGGCCAATTGCTACCGGCGGCAAATAGCGGTGCTACCGATGGCTGCCAGCGTTGCTATGAGCGGGCAGGAGCCAACGCTATCACCCAAGATGATCGTTGTCCGGACGCAACAACAATATCGATTAGGCCCGGTCAGGCCCAGATCAGGACCTATCATCATCTCCTCCACCGAGCTGTTGTGGCCAGGTTGCCGTCGCTGTCCATCTACACCTCTGTATTTCCCCTCCACCCATCACTACAACGCCAACCTTATTGTCATGTCCCGCCACCGGAAACCACCAGTAGCGACCCCATGAGCAGGAACAGTCGTGAAGAGGGTCACACTCGGGAGCTAGACATTGCTCTGTGCGCCTTCCACCACACTTGTACCCATACGCTAGGGCCACATGCAAGTTTTTGAGAAATTCTGGCGCTCCGGTGGTCTTTTTCCGGCGAAATTCTAGTCCGGGCGCCCCATAGATCTACACCCTGTCTAGGGTTTCGCTGGTCTGGAGAAATTTTAAAAAATTAAACCTTTATATTTGATTAGTTTATGTCATATATTATTTCAAAGTAAAAGTACCATGCAACAAAAAACAAATTCAAACACAACTAAATCATAGTAGAAAATAGAAGCAATATTGTGGTAAAATAGAAAATAGCTAATGTCATCGATACAACTCTATGCCATCAAATTTCCTCGCCTAGTGGTCACCAATGCCACGTGCTTGTAACCTTTGCCAACGGCCGAGTTATACCGAGGGTGGCCATCGACATAGCTCAAGCTACGCCAATGGCAGAGGTATGCTGACGGCCACCCTCGGCATAGCTCCAGCTATGCCGGCAGCCGTGTTACGCCGACGATATTGTTTTGGCCATAGGCATATATGACCTAGTGATAAATGGCCGTCGGCATTTGAACGTTTTCATGTATGAGTATTGCACTGAAGTAGCAATCAAACTGATACGTAATATATATGGTAACATATACAAGCGTAAATATAGATACCTGAACATGGAATAGAATTTAGCATTCTATACATAATTAGTTGTACTTATCATAATTGGACCTCTAACCGAGACTAGACATTACAAAAAAAAACCAAGACTAGCCATTACGGCACAACATGTCTAATAATTCTATCATGACGAAAGGACAGCTTTCTACCAAATGCTTGAATCCATCTGTTGCCATGACAGATTGTAGCACATTCCGTGGAGCCATAAACTGAATGCAAGCTTCTTTGAGATCCTTGCAACGGTGTTGCTCCGCTAAAGCCAATGTGGCTGCGACCGTCTCCCCGTCAATGCTCACACACAGCTTGCTTTCACAAAGCAGCCTTAACCTCTCCAGCCCATATCGATCCGCGGCAACAAGCAAGTGCTGAAACTTTGCAACTCTGCCTTCTTTTCTCTGCTCATCATCTAGTAATAAGGAATCCGTGTATACAAAGTGAAGAAGCGCCTCGAAGACCGACGGCTCGATGTCGTCGATCTTGATGATCTGTGTTGTGTTTTCCTTCATAGGGCCAAATAGTTCCGCCTTGAAAACGGGAGACCGTGCAGCCAGCAGGTACCTGTGGGCATTGAACAATTGGCCACCCACACTGAACGTCACGTCTGCTCCCTGCCCGTCCTTTAGCATCTGCTGGAGATGGTCTTGCAGATTCGTCTGCGGAACCACCACGGAAAGAAGGCTCCTCTTGAGCTCCTCGGTGCGAGGTTCTTTTGTCACGGTGAGGACGCACCGGACGATGAAGCATCCCCTTTCGTATTCCGGCGATGCCCTCAGCCTCGACTTCTCGACGAATTTACGATAGCCAAAGCCAGAAAACGGCTGAGAGAACGTGTGCTCTATTACGCCGCTCTTGATTAATTCTACTTTGCTATTTTTCTCCAGCATGCTTAAGGTGAACTTGGCCGCTACGCCGTTCCCTGCTTGGCTGCCGCAAAACAAGAAGGCTGAAGCATAACCTGCATGAACTTTTTCCTTCTCTCCATCCGGGTAGAAGCTGATAGTCCAGTCGTAGCCACCGACGCTGAACACGCATGAACTTTGGTATTTGCCGACGCCCAGGCCGTCGAGCTGCGGGTAGTTGGCCAGCTCGAAGTTGTGGGCTGCGGTGAAGGTCTCCGTGAAGCATCTGGACGACGTCTCCGGTAGGCGATGGCCATGGTTAACTACTGCAGAGGCGGAGTTGCTGGCCATATGGGGCAAAGAAGAAGGAGAACCGACGATGGGCGTTGAACGTTTTTGATCCTGTGCGTAGGGGTGCGCCTGCCCACGGCCTCTTTATTATGGAGAAATCAATTCGTCTCCATAACGACTCCCTAATTTTCTGCAAGTCCGTTCTGAATACGTTGTCTGTTCTTGCAAGGAAAATTACTGATTTACTGTACGAGCCTAAAAGAGGAAACTTATTTACGTCTTTTTTGGAACCGGACACTTATTTACATGACTTTCACAGATACTTTTTATTATACTACTACTAGTTGAATGCCCGTGCGTTGCTACGGACCGATAAATTTTTTTTATGACACATCTAAAAATAACATACTTAAAAATTCATGCAAATAAGAAGAGATGGCCACGATAAAACTAACTCTGTATAAACAAATCAGTGCGAACGCGGATCCTCACAGACCATATATTCTAAAATTCCATACTTTCTAAAATTCCACAAACAGTACACATGTCCTGAACTTCAGAACTATTCTTTGCGAGCCGCCTCCTCCCTCATCTGCGTGTGTCCGAGCTGCTGTCTCTTCTGAGACCACGCCCTGCACATCTTCCTCGGCCCGCCACCGGCCGCGCATCGGCGGCGCAGGTGTCCATGCTGCGGCCATCCTCGCCACCACAACCCGAACCCGTCACTCGGCGCGCAAGCCCTGCTTGCCTCCCTCTTCGCGTCGGCGTGCGGTCCAGCGGCTACTGCAGCGGCGGGCGCTGGCTACCTGGTACACCGCTGGTGGCCCACCATCCTCCTCTCAGGTTGTCCGCTGCGGAGTGCGGTGGCGGCGGCGAGTCTTTGAGAGTGGCAGCGAGCAGGAGTGAAGATGGGCGCCACCCGTGCATGTTACGGCTGCGGCTTGGCGGGCGGGACGCTGCCCTCCGATACACCCCCCGGCGTGTCGGATGATGCGGAGAGCGCTATACGGCGTGGTATAGAGACTGGCGGCGAGGGAGGAGAGCGGATTTTGCGACGGAATCGGGACCTCACGCTGCTCCTCCCTCTCTCTCCTCTCCTGCCACCTCCTGCCTTGGATCCCCGCCGCAAGGACCTCGGCCTCCTCCGCTATCTCGCCCCGCCGCCGACAGATACCAGCTCCGCCGCCACCTCTCCCCTAGTCTGTGAACTCCACAGCGTCGCCACCTCCAGCTTCCTCGTTCCAGCACTGGCGACAGTAATAAAAGAGAGCATGATGAAAATAAATCCTCATTGACTTCAATGTGAATACATCAGCAAAAGGATAAATAGCATCTTATAATCGTTAAAAGATGAATAACATCATCCAAAAGAGTATGATGAAAATAAATACTCTCTCTGTTAGTAAATATAACATGTTTTGGAAGTTTAGGTAATACTTACTAATTTCAGTGTGAAGACATCAGCATGATGAAAATAAATCCTTTCCAACCCCATGGTAGTAGAGATGCAAGGAAAATAAATGAAAGATTACATATCAAACTATATGTACTCTATTCCTTGAATCCTCCTTTGCAAAGTTGCAAGGCAATACAAGTGTCCAGAAGAGATGCATCATTCTGACCTGTACTAATGGATTAACAGTATCCTGCACAAATTTGTTGTACAAGCTACATCAAACATCAGATACTAAAGAAGTAAAGATTAAAAAAAACAATGGCAAGGTCCATTTCTCAATCAGAGAGGCATCAGGCACATGGATGCAAAATATAAATATGAATAATTAATGACACATATTTTTAGTCAATTTAGTATTTAGCAATTCAAATTTATGTTTAGATTTCAGCATCATGAATATTTAGCACCTGACAAACCGATTATCAAACTTGTGGCCAACATATGAAGGACCAAACCTCCCGAGGGTCCCCAGGAGTGAAACAATCAATAACCTGCACCAGAAAATAGAGAAGCGAGGGCTATAAGGCAGACATGCTTGGTTGCACAAATGGTGAATGAACCAACAGAACCAATGATTTTTTTGGAGATAGGATTAAACATGCGGTTCCCAATAAATAAGTCAAGCAATGTCGTCGGAATAGGGGATTGTACTTTGTTCATCAAATATGTTAAACAGTCCAGTACCATCTTCTACACTATAAAACCTATGTACCCTCATCAATATTGAACCAGTTCATCCATTTGACCAAAATACCTTGTTGGCATTAGACCGAGCACGTTGTGTGCATGAAGCATGCCAGCGTCAGAGTTGTCTGTCGGTTGAGTGACGACGGGCGAGGTGGCGCTGGCAGAGTGAAGAGTTGTGGAGTCAGAGTGAGGAACGCCATCGCGCCTATCTTTAACCTTCCTTCTTCGCACCGACATGGGTAGGTATGGTGAGGTCACGAGGCGGCCGACATTGGCCCAGCACCGATGCGGTCACATCCCCCTACGACGCGCTCTGGTCCTCCTGGCCTGCCATGGCAGCAGCTGCGGCATCCTACCAGATGGCTCCGGTGTTCGCCCCTCCCATGGAACCAATCACGTTGGGGACTGGGGTGAACCACGACCCATACCTGCAAAGAATATGAGATGAGAGGGATGCTAGACTGGAGGACTCGGGTGGATTGTGACGGGGGCTTGCCTCACCGGAGGAGGGATTTCTCGAACCGTCGAACGGAGGCGTGGCGAGGCGCGGGTCCAGATGGAGGAAGACTGGGGACGACGCGGCGACGGGAGAGGAACCGCGTAGCGAGCGGCGCGGCGGGTGGGGTTACGCGCGTGACCAGGACGTCGAGAAGCTCCAGGAATGAGGGACGCCTTCGTGCGTGGCCTCGAGCGGCCGGCGGCGGCCTCTGCAGTGATTCAAGGGGGGAGGAAGGGGAAAGACGAGCAGCGGAACAGTATCGGACGGAGGGATCGGCCACGTCCGGTTCACTTGCGGTGGCAGTTGCTGTAATACCCCTAAATAGTCAGGGGTAAAACCGTCCAAAAAAAAGCGGACCGAAAAGCTTAAGGACGAACCTACCTCAGCTTAAATTAGTATATAGATAGATAGATAGATAGATAGATAGATAGATAGATAGACTACTACTACTACTATTACTTTCTTCGGCCCATACTAATTGACTCAAATTTATCTAGATTTGAATAAATCTAGACATTATTTAGTATATAGGTTTATTCAAATTTTGACAAATCAAAGTCAATTAATATGGACGGGAGGAAATAGTATAAAAGATGTATACTACACAATTTTCCGAAACTTTTGCAGCTCAAATATCTCTGCTCCGGCGGTCCCAATTTCCACGCTGCCTAACCAATATCCGTAATGCTCAAAAGCCACTCGCGTTAGCCCATTTGTATCTCCATCGCCGGCGTTGACACTATCATGAGGTCGCATGTTCTGCCACTGTTGTGCTGTAGGGCATCAGCGTCTTCAACTTTACATGAATTCCCGAACATCAGAGCCACCAAAGGAGCACTGTCCTTCGAAACTGGATGTGTCCATCAGATTTATCGTATAGTTTTGAATTTTTTTCTATTCCCGGTACCAAAATATCTCAGCACCTTCCGTGTCCAAACTCGAAATTACGCAGATGATGATATATCCAATTGTATAAGCTCAAAGATAAAACTAGAAGTGAGTTGGGATTATTTTGGCTCATGAAGCTATCTTTCTGAATTTGTGAATTGTACAGTTTGTTCAAGTGGTATATGCTAAGCTTTATGTGGATTCACTAATTAATTATAGCATTAAAAAGTATATAGATGAATATCTTCCCCACTTGCTCCACATGTGTCTATACTTCAAAGTTTTTAGCTATAATGTACAAACAAAAGTAGTGATCATAGAAGACTCCTGAAACTAAAAGTTGTCATATGTCTTATTACACTTAGAGTAGAATAGATCTGAATGAAGTGAAGAATGTTCGTTAGTTAAATTTTAGACAGCTGAACCAGTACAATATACCTGAATAATGTCCATCTTGAAACTACTTTAATAATACAGCAGGAAACTGAACGAACTGAAGAATAGAACGATGCAGAACCAACAGCTTATCATCTTAGAATTTATACTGCCAATGAATGACCCAAGCATCCCCTTCGATAAAAGGAGAACTGACACAACATTTTTTTACGGCAGTAAAAATAGCATAAAGCTGCATACATAAATCCACACAATATCACTTACAAGCTGAAATGTAGATAACCGAACATGGATTGACATATTTGCTCTGCATAATTAGTTGCGCGTCTGATAATTTGACCTCTGACCGAGACTAGCCAGTGCGGGACACCATGTCCAGTATCTCCTTCATGACGATAGGACAACTTTCCACCAAATGTTTGAATCCATCGGTTATCATGACAGCTTGTAGCACATTCCATGGAGCCATAAACTCAACACAAGCTTCTTTGAGATCCTTGCAATGGTGTTGCTCTGCTAAAACCAATGTTGTTGCAATCGTCTCCACATCCATGCTCTCACACAACTTGCTTTCGCAGAGCACCCTTAACTCGTCCAGACCATATCGATCCGCGGCAACAAGCAAGTGTTGCAGTTTTGCCGTCCGGCCTTCTTTGTTCTGCTCGTCATCTAGCATTGAGTCTGTGTACACAAAGTGGAGAAGCTCCTCGAATATTGGAGGCTCCATGTCGTCAATCTTGATTTGCTGTGTTGTCTTCTCCTTCATGGGACCAAGTAGTTCTGCCATGAAAACCGGTGATCGTGCAGCCAACAAGCATCTGTGAGCATTGAACAATTGGCCACGCACACTAAATGTCACATCTGCTCCTTGTCCATCCTTGCACATTTGCCAGAGCTGGTATTGGAGATTTGGTTGTGAAGCAGCCTCTGATTCCGAAGGACACCTCTTCCTCTTGGCCTCTGTACGAGGTTCTTTGATGATTGTGAGAATGCACCGTATTGTGAAGAATCCACTATTGATGTTGAGTGACGATTTTATCTCTGAATTCTTGAAGAAAGAAGGGTATTCCCAATTATCAGTTGTCGGCGAAAAGGTATGGTCGATCATGTTAAAGTGTATAAGTGGATTGCACTAGTCCTTTCCATCAGTTCGGACTTTTGGTTGCGTTGGCTAGTGCATGAAGCTTGACATGGTATCAGAGCCTAAGGTCTCGAGTTCGAGTCCCGGTTTTCGCAATTTATCCTAAAATTGCTGTTGACCCCTCTGACCACGTACGTGAGTTTCGCGCGCCGTCGCTCTCTTTCGGTTGCACGTGCTGACTTCTCCCCGTCACACGTGAGAGGGGATGTTGAAGTGTATAAGTGGATTGCACTAGCCCTTTCCATCAGTTCGGACTTTTGGTTACATAGCAAATTACCCGTGCTTTGCAACGGCTCGATTACAACCCTAGAAAATAACATTTTTTTAAGTGTTAAAATTCTAAAAATAATGTATTTTATTTTGATTTTTTATAAACCATAGCACACATGTCCATGCGTTTCAACGGAAAAGAAAAACAATATGTATCGTAACTAAATTGTACTCCTCTAACCCAAGTAGAGTCCAACAGCCGTAGCCAACCTTATGTCACGCCATCATCCCTCACGCACACATACCGGCTCACCGCCACCAGCCTTATATCAGTGTCTCTCGTCTCCAACCTTATCTCTCTTCTCTGCCTAAGGAGCGCCGCAGGTCTCCGCACCTCTGTTGTTCCCCTCTACGCTGACCATGTCAATCAGGTACAACCCGTGGCCAGGTATGCTCTTTTAATTCATGCATGCATCCCTCTTGTTTCCCATCGTCAGCCGCACATAGAGATTCCTTTCAAAGGCAACCGACGTTTTTTCTGCTTTATTCCTTCCTAAAGGCAATCGACGTCCTTTTCTGCTTAATTCCCCAGGCAGCTGACTGATATTTAAGTAAACTTCTGAAGGCATATAAACTGGTGGAACTCAGTGCAAAAAACCGGGGTGGGACTATTTTATACGTTTTGTCTCTTTTCTAGGCCAGACGTGGCACGAGTGATATTCTTTTTGGTTCTCGTTCGTGCGGATGATATGACCGATCTAAGCAAGCCCAAGCATCGATGGGCCTATGGGCAAGCGGCGAGGTGGTTGGGTATCAGTTAATCTTATTTATTTTAACCGTTATTTTCAGTCAGGGGTGGCATCGGTGGGTAATACGTGGTTATATGGGAGGGCATAACGGTCAAAAAAAAGTGTTGGACCGGGAGAAACACTTCGTGCTTTATTATTAGATATAGATATAGATTGGCTACTGCATAAAGCTTGACAGATCACACCCGAGTTGGTTGCTAGTTCTTTCCCTTGTATGTCCCGCAACTTGAACGTGAGCTTTGTTCTCACATCTTGTGCTGGGCCGAGATGATACAAGAACAATGATGCCGAACCAGCAAACTTTTCCGTGGATCCGACCGGGTAGAACCTGATATTCCAGTAGTGGCCACCGACCCTGAAGGTGGTCGAGGAAACGAACTTGCCAACGCCCATGCCCTCGAGCAGCGGATAATTGGTCACCTCAAAACTGTGCGTTGCGGTAACGCTCTCCAAAGCATCTGGACGCCGTCTCGGGCAGGCGCTGTCCATGGTGAACGACTGCAGAGGTGAAGTTGTCGGCCATTGCCATGACCCCGGCCGGGGAGAAACAGAAACGATGAAACACGGGATAGCACGTCCCTCGTTTTCTTAACGAAGTCTATCTATCCCTGATTTTACGCGAAGTCCGTTAAGATTCTTTTATTTGCCGATGGGAAGAAATTTACTTGCCTAATTTGCCAAGCCAAGAGGTAAAAGATCTTCCAAAACTTTGTACTCCCTCCGACCCATATTAATTGACTCATATTTGTCTAGATTTAAATGAATCTAGACACTATTTAATATATAGGTTCATCCAAATTTTGACAAATCCAAGTCAATTAATATGGGTTGGAGGGAGTAGGTGTCTTCTCCGGTTTCTTTCTAGCACACATCTCCACCACATCGGCCCACAGCAAATCCATGGATTTTGCTGTTTTTTTTATAGAAGCAAATCCATGGTTGTGTTGTAGGAACTGCTAAAAAAATGTTTTGTAGGACATCGGAGCCTTCCAATTTTACATCATCATATTACTATGGACACTGCTAGGCGTTCCCCCGGGGGACGATAACTCCCCAAAATCCCCCGGGTCCTCCTGATGACACGTGTCCCTTAAAATTTTTTAAAATCCTGCTTTTACTACAGACTTACCCGTTTTTGCTACAAATAGTCCCGCTTTTGCTACATATGTAGCAGAAAACGGTTCACCTAAAAAATAGAAAAACTGACTGGACCTCGCCGGAGACCTCGCCGGCGACCGTGTAGCAAAAAAGTTGTGTTAATGTAGCATATTCGACATCGCCGGAGACTCGCCGGAGGTTTTCGCGGTAGACCTCACTGCAGACCGTGTAGCAAAAACTTTACGCTATTGTAGCAAAACCGCAAAACGGTGGTAGCAAGAAAATTGTCCTAATGTAGCAAAAAGAACGACCTCGCTGAGATATCGCCGGTGGCTGCCATAGTAAAACCGATTGTGCTGAGCACTTTCGTCGAAAATATCATAGCAAATATTTCGTGCTATTGTAGTAAAAACATAGAACAGAAATAGCAAAAAAAATGCTATTATTATAGCATCGCCCTGTAGCAAAAATCTCAAAACGCATTTGTCGGTAGCAACGACGACCACTTTCGGTAGCATAGTCGTCCCGCATGTGTAGCACCGTGCCAGTAGCAGTCGTCGTCTCCGCGTGAAGCAGCCACCGCTTTGCACGGAGGTGCGGCACGGTGGAGGGGAACAGCAGGTCGACGGCACTGGTGTGGGGTGGAGGCGGAGCAGCGGGGTGCCCTTGAGCGTCAGCCATGGTGGGTGGCCTCTAAGGACCTCCCCTCGCCGGAGGTGGGAGAGAGGGGAGCGGCGGGGCGAGTGCCTGCTCCGGCGACGGCTGCAGCTGCCTGCTCCGGTGGGAGCGAGTGCCCTGCTCCGGTTGCGGCGGCGGTGGCAGCGAGTGCCCTGCTTCGGTGGCGGTGGCGCTGGCGGTGCCTGCTCCGGTGGGCTGGCCGACGGTGGCGGGTGGCTGCTCCGTCGGGCAGCAGCCGGCGTGGTAGCAGCGGTAGATGCAAGCGAGCTCGATTGGTGTCTCCGTGGGAAGATAACTCATGAGGGAAGAGATAAGGAATCTGGACTGGGTGGGACCCGGGAACGCAGCGTGGGTGGGACGGTTGGCGCACTTCCCGACCAGGATGGCGCGTGATATCCCTTGGGGAGGAGTATCCTTTTCCTATTACTATCGAGAAGTTTTGCGCCACCTTGAGAACAGTATGTGTCCGAACATTATCCTATTGTTTTGAAGAATTTATCCCCGGTAACAGAGCATTGCCATCTTCCGTGTCCAAACTGGAAATTAGGCACACAATACATGTGCAATTCGATTAACTCGAACAAATTTTGTATTGTGAAGTTTTCTTGCAGCACTTGTGGTATGTATGCTCATGGTTAACTTTGTGTATATATTGGCTAACTAATTGTCAGATCTTGGTTAATCTGAAACTCGAGTGGATCAGAAACATACAATTTTACACAATTGTATAGAAAGCAATGATATACATCTATAAGTCTTTCAACTTTTTTTTGATTATCTTCGTTAGTTAAATTTTACACTGTTGTAGTGTTGCAGCACCAAAGATAAAGTGTTTTTACTATAGTAAAAAGTTCAATCATACATCAAAATCTGAATAAACATATGAGTGGATGGTGCACAGCCTACAGAGTACTATCTTGCAGAAAATAATGCCTATGTTGGCAATGGATGAACCAACAAATGGAACTACTTATTAGAATCTAGTATACTGGAATGAATGAACCTATTGGAATCTATACTGGCAATGAATGCACCAAGCACCCTCTAAGAAAAGATGAAACAGAGCACTAGTGCAGACTCCCCCCTCTAACACCGGTTGGGAGGGCCCTCTAACAACGGTTGTAGAACCGCTATTGAGGGTTCGGTGTTAGAGGGGGCCCCCTTTAACACCGGTTCGTGGCGCACGTGGGGCTGCCGCAGGGCTCAGCCCCCCTTTAACACCGGTTAGTAACACGAACCGGTGTTAAAGGTTCTCTGCCGCAGCAGGAAAATGGCCTAAATCTCTGTCGGCGAGTTACGCATGGCAGGAAAACGCCTAAATCTACGCCACGGAAGAGTTACGCCTGCCCGTTGGCGTATTTCAGGAGGGGGAGGGGAATCGATCGAGCGGTATACACATACATCGTCATCGGTACATACAGTACATGAATAATTAAGCAACAATTATTATACAAACATCATCGGCACAAACATCGTCGCCGGCACATACATCGTCATCGTTCATTTTGGTGGATATCTAAAGAGTTCTCCGCCAGCGTGGCGACCTCATCAAGTATGAACCCGGCAGTTCCTCTTGAATGGCTCGTATGCGGTCAAATGGTAGGAGTTGGTTCCGCATCCGTTCGATCTGAATATATATGAAGAATGGGGTCAATATATATATAAGAATAAAACCCAACACAATTTATGGTAATAAAATAATGTTGTGGACTTTGTTTACTTACTCTAAGTTGTTCTAGTGCGGCTTGTCCTCGCACATATCGTGTTGAATGAACTGCAAACATAGTACCCACATCAGTTATTGCCGGGTCCCTGACGCGCACTTTACGAGAATAGAGAGTTCAATCAAAATAATAATCAATAAAGCATGATATAATGGAATTGGAAGCAGAATCAAAGAGATACGAGACCTAGCTAGCTAGTATTACTTACATTTTGGTCTACAAATTTTAGTTCTTGACCATTCACCCACGGCCCTGCCGTGAACCTTTTCCAAACCACCGGCAAAGAAAATGGATAAAGGAGTAATTAATTACTTGTTGTCACGAAAGTTGCCGATCTAGTGCGATAATATGATTGAAATTACCTCGAGCATCTCTCTAAAGTCTGCCCATATCTTTTTCTTTTCGTAACAAGTCCATGACAAGGACTTTTCTGAGTCGGGTTGAATGACTAGCGAATAAAGTGGAACCTATACGCATAACTCATCATCGATTACACTTAACATCGAGTAAGCGAAGCAGAATGTGTACAAGAGAGGGTATGTACTCATGAGAAGTTGTAAGGCAATAGTATTTCCCTTTTGGTTTGTTGTCTCAAGAAAGACTTTATCAAGTAATCTTACATTTGCCGGGTTTGGTTCTTACCACTTCTTCATGAACTCTATTTGGGTCAACGAACCCAATGTCAAAAGGGCCTCCTTTCATGCATTCCATAACCTTTTTCCTGCATAATAGTATATACATATATGGTGAGCATATATATATACATGCAATTAATGAAGTGAATGAGATGAGATATAAATTACAGAAATAGTACTTACACACAATAAAGGCTGATGGCAGCTTTGTCGAGTTCCTTCTGATTGAATAGAAAATGCAAGTCTTGAATGTTGAAGTCGATCGTGTTGTCTTCGCACAAGAAAATCCGATCTCTTATATGCGCCGTGATCCATTCTTCCTGTCTCGTCTTGCAGAAATCAAGGTACCACTTGTGCAATCTTCGCATCTTTGTTGGTAGATTCTTGAGCTCCTCTTTCTTGACGAGATTCTTCCCATACTTCCATGGCTGTATGGGGTTGGCATCGCATTTGGGCAAGTTGTCTCCCATGAGGTTCAAGTATGCAATGTAAGTCATCCCCATCTCATTGGCCTTTCTTTGTAGCTCTGCCTCGTAATCATTTACGGGAGGAGTGTCCCGTGTGTCGAACACTTGGAGCGGGGCGCATGATTGGTTTTCCTGCTCTCCGAGCATGGGAACTGTTTTCTGGGGTGCCGCACGACTACAACTTTCAGTCTCCCTATGGCGCCTTGCACCCCCCTTCAAAATCTGGCGCTCGTAGTCCGGCACAAGTGGGGTTTCAGGTTTCAAAAGATTATTGTAAAACTTCTCCACCACCGCCAGATATATTTTCTCCTTTGGCTCGGCCTGTCTAGGTGGAAAGAATTTCTTGACCTCTTCTTTCGAGATCCTATTGGTCTCCTCTTCGCTGCGATTCCACGGTAAAACCGGCAATGGCTTGGCGGAAGGCTGCGGGGTGTAGTTTTTTGAACTCTTTGAGTACGGTTTCCTACGGATTTCTTTGTGGTAGTGCTAGTGATGCTCTTCGTGGCAGTGCTCTTCCGCTTATCTTTGAGAGATGGCTGAAGCGGAGATGGCTGACAGGCAGAGATGGTGGCCTTGGCCGAGATGGCTGCCACGCAGAGATGGTGAAGCGTCGGAGATGGGTCGCGTCGGAGATATGAAGTGTGCTAGCGGCTGCGGAGGCAATGAGTACCGATGGCCTCAATTTGGAAGCACGATGTGTTCCTTCTTCCAAAGAATGGTTGTTTTCACGCAAATTTGAGTTGAGTTTCCCTTCACCTTAGCATGGTCAAGCTGTGCTTCCTCATATTCCTTCACAACCTCAACCACCCCGAAAATAGCATAGCCATCTAGAATCGGTCGGCAGTGGTAAGTTCCACCAGCTACAGGAGGTATGGCATAGCCGATAGCCACCTTAATGGATAAGCCCATTAATCTCACATGCAGCTCAGCGTGTTCGCTCTCCGTGATCTCATCCACGGGGTATCGAGGACCCGCCATTTCAAGTGTGGGCTGCACGTTCTCCGTGGAAGCCACGCTGCTTTTTCCGTGCAGAGTCTGGGCCGCCGGCAGCTTCCAATGCAGGCTCTTCGTGCCGCTGAGATGGGCCGGTAGCTTGATGGCTCTGTTGTGAATTCACTTGCGCCTGCAGCGCCACAAGTGCATGTTTTATCTGTGTCATCCGCTCTGTACGCTCTTTTTCTTTTCTGCCGCGCCATCTGTAAGAGTCGCTCCACTCGGCAAACCCATCCTTCCACGTCATACCCCCTGTGCCTCGTGCATGTCCAGGGTGTTCTTTTTTACCGATGGCGCGTGTGAGCTGGTCATTCTCTCTGTCGGGATGGAAGGTCCTGGCGGCTATTTCCTCGTATGTCGTCATGAGTTTAGTGACCGGTTTGGCAAGGAGGGTTGGGAAGATACACAATCCTGTTTCTAGGTCCAACCTTGCCCCGATTCCGTAGAACCAAGTCTTTACACGTAGGTCCCACGTGTCTAAAGCCAGGTGTGATCCCTCTAGCGGGGCCTTCTCAACTTCCTTCCACTTAGGCCTCGAGATATGTAGCCACCGACCCGTCCTGGTGATATTCCTTCTTCTGGGCATTAAGCGTATTGGTTTCTGACCTCTTTTTAGCTATAGCACCTTTTTTATATGTCACAAATTCGGGCCAGTGAGGTCTTATCTTCGCATAATATGCGTCTTCGAAATTTGGAGTCTCGCCAACATTGAAAAATTTGTTCAATTTTGTCTTCCAGTTGCGGAAAACATCAGCCATCTTCTTTAGAGTCCACTCTTTGACCTTTTCCTTTATAACCGGGTTGTTTTCATCCTCCTCTGGCGGAAGGGTGAAATTTACCAACAACGAATTCCAAAGCGTTTCTTTGGATCTTTCATCGACAAAGGCACCGTCGCCCTTCTTTGGCTTATTCCAATATTCAATTATGATTGGGATTTGGTCCCTAACAAGAACTCCAGCCTGACGTACAAATTTGTCTGCGGCCTTCTTGGGATCCATCGGCCTGCCATCAACGGATTGCTTGATCGTGAACTTTGCGATCTTACAACCGATGGCTCGCCTCTCTTGCTCTTTTCATAGAAGAAGATGGTTCTTTGGCTGGTCGATCCGGAGGGCTAAAAGAAGAAAGAAGCGTTAATTAATACATGTAGAAGAAGATTGTTGGTGGAAGTCACAGAGGCTTAATCAATGCATATACCTCGCGGACTTTGTAATCACTAAATTGCGTTCACGAGTCTTCATCTTCTCCATGACTACTTGAGCTGTCATCATGTCCCTCAAGTTCAGATATTGTGAGGTGTCCTCATCAATAATGTTCTCCATTATTTCTTCTTCTTCAAGGTTTCTACTAAGTGGATCCATAGTTTCTAAAACAATAATATTATCTAGAGTAAGAGAGTAAACATTCAAGTGGACTTGGATTCATACACAAATATACATATTATTCATACAAAATTACACAAATAAATACACAAATGAAATTAAAACCCTAAGGATGCTTGATCATTTTAAACGAGTTCGAGGGGTCCAAACCCTAATCAGATGAGTCGAGCTCCTAGCGACACCCCAAGAGGGTAACGTTGGAAGGATGCAAGTTGGTATACAAGTGGGGCGGGTTTGCGGACAATTATTTAGTCTCAGACAACTACACCTACACGCAGTCCAATTTGTATACAAGTTTTAATCTATGCATGTAGTACAATTTATATTAGCCGGTGAAACTATGTTGCCCGCGAACCCGCCCCGCTTGACACCCTATCTATACTACTACTCCCTCCATAATTACATGCCATCTTAGTTTCGAGTTTTCCGATTTTGACAATCAAGTTCACCAACACTAAGTAAACAATATTATCGATGATACAACATCAGAAAATTTACTCAAATATGAATACACGACTATATATTTTATACATCACACATATTCCCCACATTGTTCACCAAATGATGGTCAATATTTGTGGACGGATGGAGTACAAATGTAGTATTTGAGATAAATATATGCCCATGGTTTATTTCTCTATTTCTAGATATTTTACCTACAATCAAATAGAGAAAGCTTGACTTCACTTTGATATAAACAACTGTCTAGTTTCTGAGGCTGGAGAAATAGAGTAAGTACTCCTATGTAGTCATAGGTTGTTTGTTATATAGAGGAAATTAGTGGATCAAAACTTTTAAGTCATAAAGCCGGTGATCACCGCACCATGCCTCGAGAACATATGGTGCATTGACATGCATGTCAAAGCATTCTTTGACATTCGAAATGAGGTTTTAGATAATATGTGCATATACACCTATAGGATGAAACATGATTTCGAAGGGTGACCTTTTTAAATATCTCTAATCGGATTGATTCAAAGTCTATTCATCTTGTTTTAATGTCATTTCTTTCTACAAAGTTTCACTACAAATAAGTATGAGACTGTCAAAAAAAAAACAAGAGACCGCTCCCGTCGCGCGCATGCAAGGCCTTCGGGCGCCGATATTAGGCCACTTTGCTTCTCGAGCCGGCCGCTGCTTCTCGAACGACGCAGGCGTGGATGGAGTGGCGCCACCGCGAAGCTCCACTGAAATCACCGGCAGCGGCGTAACTGCGAGCTCCACCGCCACCAAAGGAGGAAACAACAGGGAGGAAACAGAGGAAACAAAGCTCCTCACACGAGCACGGCGTCGGTGGGGTTCTTGTAGGCGCCGTGGTGCGCCATGGCGGTGGCGGTGGCGGTGGCGGTCTTGGCGCTGCAGCGGCGGCTCAATCGAGTTGGCGGTGGCGGCCGACGAGGGCGCGACAACGAGGCTGGACGGCGCGGTCGCTCTCGTTTTTCTCTGCGGTGCGGGGGTTCGATCGCTCGGGGAAGAAAGGAAGGAAGGCGCATTTAATACCCCCTTTAACACGGTTGGCTGGAACCGGTGTTAAGGGGTCGTTCGGCGCATTTGCCCCTTTAACACGGTTCCACCGAACCGGTGTTAAAGAGAAATCTGTGTGGCAATAAATCGCTTCCCCTTTAACGTCGGTTCATGTCTGGAACCGCTGTTAAAGGGGGGGCATTTATTTCATGCATTAAAGGGGCATTTTTAATTCAAAAAATAGGATATGAATTTAGAAAATTCACATCTTTTTCATTTCAACTCAGAAAAATATGAATAATATATCATAATTTTTAGAAAAATAATATCTATCCATTCATGTAAAAACATTTTATATTTACTTTACATGAAAATTTTCAAAATGATTAAAACACTTACATATAAATTTTGATTATTCAATTCAAACAAAAATAAATTGTCAAATCCTAAAACTTAAAACATAAGAAATATTAAGCATCTAAAAAGGAATCTAACCTATTTTATTAGAGCAAATCATATTTTAATGCCGCATCTTTTGTATTAACATTTTTGAATTGATTGGATATTTAAATGCCGCATCTTTTGTATTAACATTTTTGAATTGATTGGATATTTAAATCGCATCTTTTGTATACACTTGAATCTGACCAAGCCTCGCTCAACTTGCATTGGTTTTTGATAAAATAGCATATTGTGAACCTAAAAATGATTTTTGTAAAAATCATGAGCATCGTATCATGTACACATGGTTCATATCGACCACACTTCCGCGATTCGGAGAATTTGTCTTTTTCACTAGAGGTGGACGAAAAGGTTTCAGATCCCCCTGTTGGTACATTGTCCATATAAGGCGGTCTAGTATTTTTGTAAAATGTGTTGGTGGTTTTTTGAATTTGCCATTTGGTGGTTGCTTCACAAAACCATCCGTTTTTTATGCTCGGAAAATGGAAAATGCCTTTTTGGTGCGATAAAAAGGAAAACTTCCTCTTGCAACATTTTTTGCAATGCCATGAACACATGTATGCACAATTTGGCCATATTATCACAAACTATGCCTTGATTCTAGCCATAACATTGGTCATTTGACCCGAAAGCCAAGAAACCTCGAATGAGATAGGTCATTTTGTGAAGGTTTGTTTGAGACATAATCAATATACCAAGTTTGAGATTTTTCCTTCTAACTATGTCACATAATATAACACCACGCGAAGGTTTCGCACTGTTTCGATCTTTTTTTATTTGTTTATCCCCGTTTTAAACTATCGACAAACTTTATCGAACAACGGGCATGAAGATTCTTAGCTCGGGGCCAAGCCTCGCTCAACTTGCATTGGTTTTTTGATAAAATAGCATATTGTGAACCTAAAAATGATTTTTATAAAAAATCATGAGCATCGTATCATGTACCTGTAGTTCATATCTGACCCACTTCCTACCGATTCGGCAGGAATTTGTCTTTTTCACCAGAGGTGGACGGAAAGGTTTCAGATCCCCCTGTTGGTACATTATCCATATAAGGTGGTCTAGTATTTTTGTAAAATGTGTTGGTGGTTTTTTGAATTAGCCATTTTGTGGTTGCTTCACAAAACCGTCCGTTTTTTATGCTCGGAAAATGGAAAATGCCTTTTTGGTGCGATAAAAATTAAAACTTCCTCTTGCAACATTGTTTGCCATGCCATGATGCACATGTATGCACAATATGGCCATATTATCACAAACTATGCCTTGATTCTAGCCATAACATTGGTAATTTTACCTGAAAGCCAAGAAACCTCGAATGAGATAGGTCATTTTGTGAAGGAGATAGAACTGGATTTAAAATACATAATGCAACTAATAGTAAGTTACATAAAGCGAATGGAACTGAAAATTAAGATACATAAAAGAACTGAAAATTAAGATACATGGCCAGATTAAGTAACAATCGGCCGAACTTGTTTCGGAATGTTGGAGTGATTCAGTCATGCTCCTGCCTACACATGTAATACTTGCCATTGTAGTCATCGTACTACATGCCGTCGTCATTTGTCGTCGCCGGGTCGCCATAATTGAACCTTGAAGGCCGAAATGCTGTGGGCTGGACTTGAGGGTAGCGAGATGGGGGTTAGAGTCGGTGGCATAGGTCATGACCATGGCGCTCTGGAGAGTCCGACCGCGCCACCATAGCCGACGGCCGGCCTTGTTGAAGTTAGGAGGAGGTGGGCCGTCCTCCTCGTGCCTGGCGAGCGCCCTCTCACGCCGATCCACGAAGAAGGCTTCTCAAGTAGGGAAATAGTTGGGATGCCATCTGGGATTCCTCCGCTGCTCCGGCGTGAGCTTGAAGTAGTAGTGGTTCGTGATGGCCATCCGACGTGCCACACCTAGAGGGACAGGAGGAACCGACACGCCTCCGGCGTTCAGCATCCAGCCGACGGGGACACAGTAGCCCGGCGGGCAGGGGTAGTTCGAGGCGCAAAGCGCCTCCGCCTCCCTGGGGTTAGTGCTACGGTGGATGCCATGGGAAAGAGTGATGAGGTTGCAGATATGAGTCTAGAGATGTGCAATGACAATGGAGTCCAACCCTACATATATATATAGTGAACTGGCGGGAAGAACTGGAGGGAAGAACTGGCGGGAAAAAATGGCGGAAAGAAAAATGGCGGGAAGAAAAATGACGGGAAAAAATGGCGGGAGGAAAAATGGCGGGAAAAAATGGCGGGAAAAATATGGAGGGAAGAAATATAAGGAAGAATAATGGCTCATTTAATACATATACTGTTAACAGAAGAAATATGACATTGTTCTAAAAATGAGACGGTTGGAGGGATTTCAGGCTGGGCCAGACAACACTAATGATAGGGGTGAGTGTTGACATTATGTCGTGCGGTGTGTACCTTGTCCTGGATGGTGTCACCAACCGGGACTAAAGATGAACCTTTAGTCCCGGTTGGAGACACCAACCGGGACAAAACACGAGTGCACTAATAATAGGGGTGAGTGTCGACATTATGTCGTGCGGCGTGTACCTTGTCCCAGATGGTGTCACCAACCGGGACTAAAGATGAACCTTTAGTCCCGGTTGGAGACACCAACCGGGACAAAACACGAGTCAACACTAATAATAGGGGTGAGTGTCGACATTATTTCGTAAGTGTCGACACTATGTCGAGCTGCTTGTACTATAAATAGGCATCCTTGTGAGTCCAGTCCTCCAGCCAGTTTGAGGCATCTCCAAGATGGTTTTCGAGAGCAGGGACACCACTACGGCCAGTTTCAGGGAGATGCCGACGGAGCCTAGTCCTCCGGCATCTCCGAGAAACTGGTCATAGAGGCACTCCCTAATATGTGAAATTAGTTAGCTCCCAGGTGTATTGATCTAGTTAGAGAAGTTACAAGCTGCAAGATGGTTTTCGAGAGCAGGGACACCACTCGGCCGGTTCGGGAGATCTTAGGCGGGCCAGTCCTCCGGCATCTCCAAGAAACTGGTCATAGAAACACTCCTAATATGTGACTGGCGTTTGGAGATCAGATCTTAATGGTAAGTCGAATCGGGACAACTTCTTCTCATAGTCGGTCCATCCACAAAACAAGACTAACACTCAAGACATGTATTAATATTAAAACATGAACTAGAGTTACATAATATGAGCATGAACTTCTTGGCATATTTCCTTCCTTATGATTGCTTGAGGCGTAACCATGGAGCATCTTCTTTACTTAACGGAATGCTTGGGTCAGTTTTCCTTTGTGAAGGCGGAATTTCATCAAACTTATTATAATCTTCGACATGTACATCTTGTCCTCGATTCCCACGATGTTTCTTTTCCGAAAAGAACTATGTGACGCTTTGGCTCATCATATGATGTATTCGTTTGCATATTTTTCTTTTTTTGGTCTCGAGGACATGTCCTTCACATAGAAAACACCGAGCCACATCATTGGCTAGGCCGAATGGTTCGTCTAAGTTCTTGTCTACCTTCATAAGATTGTTGAGATCCACTGTTGTCATTCCGTACTTCTTGTCTACCTCAACCCCTCCTCCTGTTAGCTTGACCCATTTGCACTGAAACAAGGGGACCTTAAAATTAGGTCCATAGTCAAGTTCCCATATCTCCTCTATGAACCCATAATAAGTGGTCTTCGCCCATTGTCTTCTGCATCGAGCGGACACCACTATTTTGGTTGGTGCTCTTTTTATCTTGGCCTATCGTGTAAAATGTATTCCCATTTATCTCGTACCCTTGGAAAGTACATACGATCGAAGATGGTGTCTGGCCAACAAGTACGGTGATCCCCAACAGTGGTGTTATTCGTGAGAAGTCTTTGCGCAGCAAACCAAAACTCGCCATGTGTTCACTTATAATCCATTCATCGAATGCCGGGTGTTTGAGGCGTATTAAATTCTTGTGTTCATTGATATACGGGCAACCAAGATAGATCTTTGTAAAACCATGTAGTGTGCTTGATTGAGAGAATGCCGTCCCTACATATCATTTCTTTACATCCTAGGGTGCCTTTTCCACAGTCTCCCTCATGTCGTGATTACGGAACACCAATCGCCTTAAGGTCAGGAATAAAATCAACCTGAGAACTCAATGACCTCCTCATACATAGTCCTTGGAGATGCTTCCTTACGGCCTACGATTATGAACATATTTCTTTAAGAATCCCATGTACCTCTCAAAGGGAACATATTGTGTAGAAATACAGACCGAGAATGGCAATCTCTTCTACTAGGTGAACCAGGAGATCGTCATAATATTGAAGAAGGATGGTGAGAACACCAACTCAAAGTCGACAAGACATTGGGCCACATCTGTTTGTAACCTGGTAGGCTTTACGGATCGATTACCTACGAGATATTGCATTGAGGAATGCACATAGCTTCACAATGGGTACTCGAACATTTTCAGGTAGAAGCCCCTCAATGCAATCGGAAGCAATTGTGTCATAATCACGTGGATCATGAGACTTCAGGTTTTGGAATTTTTCTGCCATATTTATTATTCCCTTTATATTGACGAAGCCGACGGGACCTTAATCTGCTCGGACATTCAAAAAGATTTCCTTCTACTGCTTTGTAAGGCGTAGTTGGCGGGAGTTAAGTGGCATCGTTTACCCTTCTTCTCGGGATGCATAGGCTCTTGGGGCTTTCGCGTTCTGGTCCCGTTCTTCCGGTGTATCTTTTGTCTTCCCATACACTCCTAGAAAGCCTAGCAGGTTCACGCAAACATTCTTCGCCACGTGCATCACGTCGATTGAAGAGCGGACCTCTAAGACTTTCCAATAGGGTAGGTCCCAAAATATAGATTGCTTCTTCCACATGGGTGCGTGTCATCGCCGTCATTGAACAGATAGTGCCGGGACCTTTTCAAGATTACTTCTAGGTCCTTGACCATACCAAATACCTCCTCACGATGCAGACGAGGCTTCCTCGGGGTTACGCGACGTTTGAAATGCTTGCCTTTCTTTCTTCTTTGGATGCGAGTTCGGAAGAAATCGGCGATACCCTAGGTACACAACCTTCTTACATTTATCCAAATATACACTTTCAGTCTCATCTAAGCGGTGTGCATGCATTGTATCCCTTGTTTGTCTGCCTTGAAATGTTACTAAGAGCAGGCCAATCATTGATGGTTACGAAAAACAATGCTCGTAGGTCAAATGGCTCCCCTTTGTGCTCATCCCACATACGTACACCTGGTTTGGCCCATAACTGTAAAAGTTCTTCAACTAATGGCCTTAGGTACACAACAATGTCGTTGCCGGGTTGCCTCGGGCCTTGGATGAGCACTGGCATCATAATAAACTTCCTCTTCATACACAACCAAGGAGGAAGGTTATAAATACATAGTCACAGGCCAGGTGCTATGACTGTAGCTCTGCTTACCAAAAGGATTCATGCCGTCTGTACTTAGACCAAACCTTAAGTTCCTTGCGTCATGTGCGAAGTCCGGGTACTCTCTCTCGACTTTTCTCCACTGTGACCCATCAGTGGGGTGTCTCAACATCGCGTCTTTCTTACGGTCTTCCATGTGCCATCGCAACAACTTGGCATGCTCTTTATTTCTGAAGAGACGTTTTAACCGTGGTATTATAGGAGCATACCACATAACCTTGGCGGGAACCTTCTTCCTAGGGCCTCACCTCAACATCGCCAGATCGTCTCGTCGATCTTATACCGTAGTCGGTGCATACCGGGCATGCATCCAAATTCTCGTACTTCTCATGCGGTAGAGGATGTCATTAATGCAGGCATGTATCTTACGCGTCTAATCCTAGAGGGCGTACAACCTTCTTTGCTTGGTATGTCTTTGTCGGGCAACTCATTATTTCTTGGAAGAAGATTCTTCATTTTTACCAACAACTTTGAAAATCTTATCGTCGGTCTGCGTTCTCGCCTTCCATTGCGCAAATCCGATGTGGTACCTCGCTTTTTGGCCATCGCAAGTTGGATACAACAATGTTTTGTGATCCTTTAACATCTGCTCCAGCTTCTCCTTCTCCTTTTCAGTTTCACATTCTTCCTTTGCATCAGTAATGGCCCGACCAAGATCGTCATCAGCGGGCCCATCTGCTGCCTCTTGATCTTCATTAGCTACCCCCGTTGCAGTATCATCATATTCAGGATACATATTATGATAGTTGTCATCATCCTCTTCTTCTTCGTTGTCTTCCATCAAAACCCCTTTTTCTCCGTGCTTGGTCCAACAATTATAGCTGGGCATGAAACCGGATTGAAGCAGGTGGGAGTGAATGGTTCTGGTATTTGAGTAGTCTTTCTTGTTCTAACAGTGAACACACGGACAACACATAAAACCATTGTGACCACGGTTTGTATTAGTCACAATGATGAAATTTTGGAGGCCCGTAATGTACTCGGAAGTGCGGCGGTCACCGTACATCCATTGCCGGTTCATCTGCAATAATATGTAGTATATATCAAAAATTAATAGGTAGATGACCATTTATATATATAGTACATCAATGACACATGAAAGGATAGTTGCCGACCTCGATCGAGAAGGAAAGAGCAACGAGAAAACTTATTTTGAGCTCTCGGGCATTTCACCGAACACCTCTTGTGCATATGAAAAAAACACAAACTAGCACTCTTCACACCCTCTTGCTAGGCTCCAAAATGAGATAGTGAAAAAATGGAAGAGTGGGGTGTGGGATGCGGTGTCTTATATAGCCCCCTTTTAACACCGGTTCAAGCCACGAACCGATGTTAAAGGGAAGCTATCGAACCTTTGCGAGGTCCTTTAACACGGTTCGTGCCACGAACCGGTGTTAAAGACTCCTTTTGCGCAGACCCACGCTGAGTGCCCCCTTTAACACCGGTTCGTAGAAGAACCAGTGTTAAAGCCCTTTTCCAGGATCAACGAAAAGCCTCGTTTCCACTAGTGGAGACAACATTTGTGTCAAATATTAAACCTTCAAGAGGTACTTAACCTGATATGATAAAAGTAGAATCGAAATGCATACAAGAATGCATCATAGTATCACGTTAACACACAAAATGAACTGTAGATAACTGAACATGGTCATGTTTTAGCACTCTACGCAATAAGTTGAGCATATGATCATTGAACCTCTGAACATGACTAGTCACAAAGAGAAACCATGTGAGCTCGCTAGCAAATGCTTAAATCCATCAGTTGCCACTGCCATGACATCTCTTAGAACACTCCTGGGAGCCATAAACTTAATGCAAGCTTGCTAGAGATCCGTGCAATGATGTTGGTCTGCTAAAACCAATGTAGTCACAACAGTTTCCACGTCAATGCCCTCATACAGTTTACCTTCACACATCACCTTTAGCCTATCCAATCCATATCGATCTGCTGCAACAAGAAGATGCTGAAGTTTTGCAATTTTGCCTTCTTGTATTGCTCATCATCTTGCATCAAATCAGTGTATACAAAGTGAAGAAGCGCCTCAAAGATTTGAGGGTCCATGTCATCAATTTGGATGCACTTTATTTCCTTCTCCTTCATCGGACCAAAGAGCTCTGTCTTGAAAACCGGTGATCATGCAGCCAACAAGCATCTGTGAGCATTGAACAATTGGCCACCCACACTAAAAGTCACATGTGCTCCTTGTCCATCCTTGCACATTTGCCAGAGCTGGTCTTGCAGATTCGACTGAGGAACCACAACAGTCTTCATCTTAAGCTCCGCTCGAGGATATTTTATCACGGTGAGAACACAACATATAATAAAGTAGCCATTGTTGTCTTGCGACAATGATATCAACTTCGATTTCTAAAGAAATTTAGATATCCCCGATATGAATCTACTTTCAAAAATACATGGTCTATCACATCAAAATTAGTTACTTGTGTTGGTTTGCTTTTAGGATCGACTGGTGTAGATCTCTCGGTAGCCACTGTCCACATGCGAAAACAAAGGGATAAGGTAGACAAAGAGAGAGAGAGAGAGAGAGAGAGAGAGAGATCATACCCTCGTTTTGGCTCGACGAGCTCGAGCCATTGTCCATGGCGAAGGGGTAGCAGCGTGAGCGTGGGTAAGGTGGTGGCTGAGCTTCCTGTCACTACTGCACGAAACCCTAGGTCCGAAGGGCGTATCGGTGGGGAGTGCAGCACACAACGAACCTCGTGAGGCGTGCTGCCGGCCCCCACCTCTTTATATACGCGCAAGTGATAGGGCCCCACCAACCATAGATCATTTGGGTGCCCTCGATCAAGGCGCGATCAAAGGGTTGTGTCGAGTCGTTGGGCTCGACTCGGGAGAGGTCAAACTAACATTCTCCCCCTTGATATCGACTTTACTTTTGACTCTATACTTTGTGCTTTACTCGTTTCATCATGGATCGGTACATAGAGCATGTTTCATCGTCACAGCTCAATTGCCGATAGAATCAGACAGCTACAATATACCTCTCTGTTTTAAAACAAACTTTGTTCTTTTTGGGGCCTATTTTGATCCAGGAATCATAGGCTTTTCCTTAAACCCGTGCCGGCTAACTGTTCCTTGAACACATTGGGTGGTAAACCTTTCGTTAGCGGATCCGTAAGCATATCCTTTGTCTTATATGTTCGATTCTTATAGTGTGATCCTGGATTTTGTCTTTCACAACATAATACTTTATCTCTATTGGTTTCGAAGCATTACTCGACTTGTTGTTGTGATCATGGAATGCTGCGGGCTTGTTGTCACAGTACATCTTTAGTGGTTTGTCAATGAAATCTACCACTTTCAAGTCTGGATAAAATTTCTTTAACCATATCGCCTGCCCCGTGCCCTCATAACATGCTATAAATTCTGCATATATCGTGGATGATGCAACTATTGACTGTTTGGAGATTCTCCACGAAATAGCCCCTCCTGCGAGAGTGAATACGTATCCTGTCGTGGATTTTCTATCATCTCCGTCTCCCGCAAAATCTGCATCTGAATACCCTCTTATCTCTAGGTAATCAGACCTTCTATATGTTAGCATGAGGTCTTTTGTGCCTTGCGCATAACGCAATGCTTTCTTTACCATCTTCCAGTGCTCTATGTTGGATTCTCTTGATATCTACCGAGTACCCCGATGATAAAAAGCTAAGTCAGGATGAGTGCATAATTGTGCATACTGTAAGCTTCCAACGGCCGAAGCATATGATAGTCCTTTCATTTGATCAATCTCATATTAACTCTTGGTACATTGAAATTTCCCAAAACTGTCGCCCTTGACTATAGGAGCAGGTGTGGTATTGCATGCATGCATACTGCATTTCTTTAGAATCTTTTTTAGGTATGCCTTTTGCTATAGTCCTAGAGCCCCATTTGTCCTATCTCGGTGAATTTCTATGCCCAAAACATATGAAGCTTCACCAAGATTTTTCATATCAAATTTGAGGACAAGAACTTGTTTCTAATAGCAGACTGACATCGCTGCTAGCAAGCAAGATATCATCCACACACAAAATTAGGAAAATATATTTCCTACTTTTGAAATTTGCATAAACGCAGTTGTCCTCAACATTCTCCTTAAATCCAAATTTCTTAATGGTATCATTAAACTTTAGATACCACTGCCTTGAAGCTTGCTTTAATCCATAAATGGATTTCTTTAGGCGGCATCCCATGTTTTCCTTGCCTCCCATGACAAAACCCTTGAGTTGTTTCATGTAGATGTTGGAGATATGCCCTAGAGGCAATAATAAATGTAGTTATTATTATATCTTTGTGTTTATGATAAATGTTTACATTCATGCTATAATAGTATTGACAAGGAAACCATTAATACTTGTGTGATTTGTAAACTTAATTTGAAGTCCCTAGTATAGCCTCTATACTTCACTAGCTTGTTGGTTGATTAATGATTGTGGTTTCCCTATCATGAACATTGAGATGTTATCAACAACAAGATCATATCGTTAGGAGAATGATATGGTGGACATACTCCTATAGATAAGCGTAGCATAAAGATCAAGTCATTTCATTAGTTCAATTGCTATATGCTTTCTGATACATAGTAACCTAATTCCTTCGACCATGAGATCATGCATATCACCTTTACCGGATGGATGCTTTGATGACATCAAACACCACACCGTGGCGGGTGGCTATAAAAGTGGCATTGAGTGTTGGAAAGTATGGGTTGAAACACATGGATCAAGAGTGGGATTTGTCCATCCACATGACGGATAGATATACTGGGCCCTCTCGGTGGAATGTCATCCAATTAGCTTGCAAGCATGTGACTTGGTCACAAGGGATCACATATCAGGACGAGAAAAGAGTACTTATCGATGTGAGGTTGAACTAGGTATGCGAGAGATACCGCGATCATAACCTCGGATAAGTAACATATCGTGAGACAAAGGGAAATTGGTATCGTATGTAAGTGGTTCATTCGATCGTAAAGTCGTAGAAATATGTAGCCATATGAATTTCCAGATTCCTCTATTGGTTATTGTTAGAAGTGTCTCGATCATGTCCGCATAATTCACGAACCGTAGGAGACACTTAAGGATTCGACGTTGTTTGAGTAGTTATGGTATTATGAGAAAGAGACCGAATGTTGTTCGAGTCTCGGATGGGATCCGGGATATCACGAGGTGATCCGGAATGGTCCGGAGAATAAGATTCATATAAGGAAAGTCCCGTTTGAGTTCGGGAATGATTAGTGTTTTCATCGGGAATGTTCTAGAAGGTTCCGGATTGTCCGGCACTCCGGGGGGGAAGGGTACATGAATGTGTCATTGCTCATTGAATGATTGCATCATGTACTAAGTGTTATTGCTGTCCCAAATAAAGGATTAAATTGAATCCCAAACAGAAAAGTCAAATGTCAGTTTGAAAGTCAAACCGCCAAAACAAGAAACGTGGGAAACAAGCAAGAGGAGTTGGAACCAACTTTGGAGGAGGAGTTGGACTCCTCGGCGGCGCCACCTAGGCCGAGTTGGGGAGGACTCCTCCCTCCTGGCGCCAAGGACCCCCTCCCATATAAGGAGGCAGGGCTCCTCCATAGACACATAACTTTCTACTCTAGATCTCGGTTTAGAGCTGTTTTGGTTTAGAGCTTCTAATTGCTTTAGCCAACAGTTTAGAGCCTTCTAATTGGTTTAGAGCCTTCTAATTGGTGTGTCTAATTACTAGGCCACTAATAGCCTCTCTCATAAGCTCCACCATACCGCACGGCTTAAGGCGAAGCCTGCGGATCTCCCTCTACTTAGGTACCACGGTTGTCTGCCGGAATCGCGAGAGAGTACTACAACCTCCGCTGCTTTGGAACAAGGGAGAGGAAGGTCTTCGTCCGAGTACCGAGCGTGTGACCGATTGCGGGAGCGCTGCGGAACGATGGCCTGGAAGGATCGTCTACACGATCTTGAGATCGAAGAGTACGACTACATCACCCACGAGAATCCGATCTCGTTAAACGCTTTGGAATCTTGAGGTAAGTTATACCATCGACTCGTTGCTACAATCTAGTAGATAGATCTTGGCTTGTTTGTTTGTATGCGATAGAAAATTTTTGTTTTCCATGCTCTGAACCCCTCTGATGTATCGAGCCGTGTCTATATGTAGATCATTGCCTGAGTAGAACACAATGGTCATTGTGGGCGTTGATGCTTTTATTGTAGATTGCTTTTTGTGTACTTTGCATCTTGCGGTATGTTGGGATGAAGCGGCCCGGGCTAACCTTACATGACATCGTTCATGAGACTTGCTCCACGCTTGACATGTAACTTGTATTGCATAAGTGGCTTTATGGTGCATGTTTCTCCTAGCATAGTTAAGATCCAATTTACAACGGGTGATCAACAATGCTAGTATCAATGTTGTGGTTCTTGTTCGTAAGTTAGAACGACACTTATTGAAAGCCCCAAACCACGTAAAATATGCAAAGAAAGTAGAAGCGTCTAACTTTGTTTTGCAGGGGTGTCTGATGATGTGATATGGCCATGATTGTGATTATATTCGATGTATGCAATGTTCCTTATTGTAAGTCGACAACGGCGAGAATATATGGTTGTCTTTAATTTATGTTAAGACCGCGTGTCTATTCAAAGTAGTTGTAATAGTTGAAGCGGTGGGCGACAACCATGGAGAAGCGTCATTGACCTTGATGCAATCTGGGTGATGATGGAGATCATGTTCGTGCTTGAAGATGGAGATCGGAGGCACGAAGAAGAAAACCATATCATATCACATATATATTGAATTGCATGTGATGTTAATCCTTTATGCATCTTGTATTGCTTAGTAGGCAACGGTAGCATTATAAGATGATCCCTCATGCACATCAATTTCAAATCATAAAGTGTTCACCCTTAGTTAGCACCGTTGCTAAAGCTTGTTGTTTCGAAGCACCACGTGATGATCGGGTGTTCTAGATTCTGCAAGTGTATACAACGTGAGCAAGCCAGATTTGCTCATGCAGAAACTAAGGTTTGATCTTGACGAGCCTAGCATGTACAGACATGGTCTCGGAACATGGATTACCGAAAGGTAAAGCATGAATCGTATAGTAGATATGATGAACATGATGATTGTTCGCCATTGAAACTATATCAACTCTCGTGATGATCGGTGTTGATGTAGTGGATTTGGTTCGTGTGATCACTAAAACAATGTGAGGGATGTTGTTTTGAGTGGGAGTTCACCTAGTTTAATTTCATTAATTAATTTGAACTCAATTTGTCATAAACTTAGTCTAAACTATTGCAAATATGTTGTAGATCAATGGTAGCCCCTACCATCAATTTTAATGCGTTCCTAGAGAAAGAAAAGTTGAAAAACAATGGAAGCAACCCGGATTGGTTCCGCAATTTGAGGATTGTCCTCACGGTGGTAATTTGACCTATGTCTTTGGATGCATTGGGTGACCCACTGCGGTGATGCTTCCGATGAAGTAAAGAATGTTTACCTCGCTCGGAAGAATCGTACTCCATAGTTCATGTGCTATCTTGTATGGTTTAGAATCGAGCTTGAGAAAAGGTTTGAAGAGTCGGACCCATATGATATTGTCGAGGATCTCAAATTGATTTTTGAGACTCATGCGGCAATTGAAAGCTATGAGGCTTGAAAAGTTCTTTAAGCGCAAGATGGAAGAGGGCAGCTCGTCAAGTGAGCATGTGCTTAAGATGCGGGCATGCAAACAAACTTCAAAGCTTGGGTATTGTGATTCCTAATGCTTTGGGGATTTACCGTGTCCTCCAATCACTACCACCAAGTTACAAGAACTTTGTGATGAACTACAACATGCGAACATGAACAAGGCGTTGCGAACTCTTTGCCATGTTGAAATCTGCGAAGTGGAGATCAAGAAAGAGCACCAAGTGTTGTTGGTCAATAAGACCACCAAATTCAAGAAAGGCAAGTCTAAGCAAAGGGACACTTCAAGAAGGGTGGTAAGAAAGCTACCACGACGAAGAAGACCAAGGCTGGACCTAAGCACACTGCCAGTGCTTTTCTTGCAAGGGAGAAGGTCAATGGGCGGAATTGCCCAAAGTACTTGGCGGATCGAAGAACGGCAACATCAAGAAGAAAGGTATATCGATATACATGTTATTGATGTGTATCTCACTAGTACTCGTAGTAGTGCTGGGTATTTAATCTTGGTTCGGTTGCTCATATTTGTAACTTTCGAAGCAGTCTTTGCGAATAAGCGGAAGCTAGCGAAGAACGAGGTGGATGGCGTGGGAAAGCGGATCAAAGGTTGATGTGATCGCGGTCGACACGCTACCCTTCATCTACCATCGGGATTAGTTTTATACTTAAATAATTGTTATTTGGTGCTGCGTTGAGCATGAACATTATATCGGGATCTTGTTTATTGCGAGGCGGTTACGTGTTTATATCTGATTATAATGGTTGTTCTATTTATATGAGTAATATGTTTTATGCACATGCACCTTTGATAGATGTTCTATTCTTATTGAATCTCGATAGTGGAAATACACATATCAACAACATTGAGGCTAAGCGTTTGAAATCAGCGATAATTCGACCTATATGTGGCCTTGTCGTCTTGGTCACATCGAGTGAAGCGTATGAAGAAACTCCATTCGATGGACTTCTTGAATCACTTGATTTTGAATCACTTGAAAGATGCGAAGCATGTCGATGGGAAAAATGACTAAGACTCCATTTACGGTATGATGGAGCGAGCTACGGACTTATTGGAAATCATACATACCGATGTGTGGTCCAATGAGTGTAGCGTCATGTGATGGTTATCGTTATGTTCTTACCTTCACGGATGACTTGAGTAGATATGGATATATCTATTTCATGAAACATAAGTCCGAAACTTTCGAGAAGTTTAAGGAGTTTCAAAGTGAGGTAGAGAATCAACGTAACAAGAAGATTAAATTTCTACGTTCTGATCGTGGAGGTGAATATCTAAGTTACGAGTTTGGCGAGCATTTAAAGAAGTGCGGAATACTTTCACAATTGACACCGCCGGGAACACCACAGCGTAATGGTGTGTCCGAACGTCGTAATCGAACTCTTTTAGATATGGTTCGTTCTATGATGTCACTTACAGATTTATCGCTATCATTTTGGGGTTATGCATTAGAAACAGCCGCATTCACTTTAAATAGGGCACCGTCTAAATCCGTTGAAACGACACCGTATGAATTATGGTTTGGGAAGAAACCTAAATTGTCGTTCCTTAAAGTTTGGGGATGCGAAGCCTATGTAAAGAAGTTACAAGGACAAGCTTGAACCCAAAGCGGAAAAATCGTCTTCATAGGATACGAAGGAAACTATTGGGTATACCTTCTATCATAGATCCGAAGGCAAAACATTCGTTGCTAAGAATGGATCCTTTCTAGAGAAGAATTTCTCTCGAAAGAAGTGATGGAAGGAAAGTAGAACTCGACGAGGTTGTTGAACCTTCTCTCGAAATTGCAGTAGCGCGACCGGAAGAAGTTCTGTGGTGCTGCACCAATAAGGGAGGAAGCTAATGATGATGATCATGAAACTTGGTTGAAGTTGCTCTGAGCCTCGGAGGTCAGCGAACTCGTACCACTCCAGTTGGTATGATTCCGTTATGAATGTCATGGTGGTGGACAACACCGATGACCCGAGACATATGAGGAAGCGATGATGAGCCCAGATTCAATAAATGGCAAGAAGCCATGAAATCCGAGATTGGATCCATGTACGAAAACCAAGTATGGACTTTGGTGGACTTACGGATGGCGGAAGAACATCGAGAACAAATGGATTTTCAAGAAGAAAGCAGATCTTGATGGTAATATTCTGTCTATAAAGCTCGACTTGTGCAAAGGGTTCGACAAATTCAAGGAGTTGACTACGATGAGACTTTCTCACGATGGCGAAGCTAAAGTCTGTGAGGATTATGTTAGCAATCGCTGCATATTATGATTATGAGATATGGCAGATGGATGTCAAAACAGCATTCCTCAATGGAGACATTGATGAAGAGTTGTATATGATGCAACCCAAAGGTTTTGTCGATCCTATAGATGCTAACAAGGTATGCAAACTTCAACGGTCCATCTATGGATTGAAGCAAGCATCCGAAGTTGGAATCAACGTTTTGATAAGGTAATCAAAGTTTTGGTTTTATACAAACTTATGGAGAAGCTTGTATTTACAAGAAAGTGAGTGGGAGCTCTGTAGCATTCTTAATCTGTATGTGGATGACATATTGTTGATTGGGAATGATGTAGACCTTCTTAATAGTGTCAAGGAATATTTGAATAATAGTTTTTCAATGAAGGATCTTGGCGAGCTTACATATTAGGCATAAAGATTTATAGAGATAGATCAACGCCAAATATCATTGTCACAGTACATATTTGGACAAAGTTCTAAAGAGATTTGGAATGGAAGAAAGCAAGAAAGGGTTCTTGCCCATGTTGCTAATGTCGACCTTGAGTAAAACTCAAAGTCCGACATCGGCAGAAGATAGAAAAGGATGAGTAAGACTCCTATGCCTCGACCATAGGATCTCTAATGTATGCCATGCTATGTACTAGACCCGACATTGCATATCTTGTTAGTTTAACTAGCGGATATCAAAGTGATCCAGAGTGGATCATTGGACGTGATCAAAAACATCCTTAAGTACTTGAGAAGAACTAAGGATATGGTTCTTTCTTATGGAGGTGATGAACAGCTCGTTGTTAATGGTTACACCGATGCTAGTTGGAACACCGATCCAGATGATTCTAAATCACAATCCGGATCGTATTTATTTTGAATGGTGCAGCGATTAGCTGGAGGAGTGCAAAGCAAAGCGTTGTGGCGAGATCTTCAAGCGAATCGGAATACATGGCTGCCGGAGGCTTCACAAGAAGCGATATGGATGAAAGAGTTCATTACAGGTGGGTGTGGTTCCAAGTCTGCTGGACCCAATGTCTATCTCTTGTGATAACATGGGCGCCATAGCCAATGCGCAGAACCAAGGTCACACAAGAAGTGAAGCATATCAAGCGTTTCCACGCTATTCGAGAACATATCCGGGATGGGGATATAAAGATTTGCAAAGTACACAGAGATCTGAATGTGGCGGATCCGTTGACTAAACCTCTCCAGGGCAAAACATGACCAACACCAAACTGCCATGGGTGTTCGGTATATTACCATGTAATCTAGATTAGATGACTCTAGTGCAAGTGGGAGGCTGTTGGAGATATGCCCTAGAGGCAATAATAAATGTCGTTATTATTATATCTTTGTGTTTATGATAAATGTTTACATTCATGCTATAATAGTATTGACAAGGAAACCATTAATACTTGTGTGATTTGTAAACTTAATTTGAAGTCCCTAGTATAGCCTCTATACTTCACTAGCTTGTTGGTTGATTAATGATTGTGGTTTCCTATCATGAACATTGAGATGTTATCAACAACAAGATCATATCGTTAGGAGAATGATATGGTGGACATACTCCTATAGATAAGCGTAGCATAAAGATCAAGTCATTTCATTAGTTCAATTGCTATATGCTTTACGATACATAGTAACCTAATTCCTTCGACCATGAGATCATGCATATCACCTTTACGGATGGATGCTTTGATGACATCAAACACCACACCGTGGCGGGTGGCTATAAAAGTGGCATTGAGTGTTAGGAAAGTATGGGTTGAAACACATGGATCAAGAGTGGGATTTGTCCATCCACATGACGGATAGATATACTGGGCCCTCTCGGTGGAATGTCATCCAATTAGCTTGCAAGCATGTGACTTGGTCACAAGGGATCACATATCACGAGCGAGAAAGAGTACTTATCGATGCGAGGTTGAACTAGGTATGCGAGAGATACTGACGATCATAACCTCGGATAAGTAACATATCGTGAGACAAAGGGAAATTGGTATCGTATGTAAGTGGTTCATTCGATCATAAAGTAATCGAGAAATATGTAGAAGCCATATGAATTTCAGATTCCTCTATTGGTTATTGTTAGAAGTGTCTCGATCATGTCCGCATAATTCACGAACCGTAGGAGACACATAAGGATTCGACGTTGTTTGAGTAGTTATGGTATTATGAGAAAGAGGCGAATGTTGTTGAGTCTCGGATGGGATCCGGGATATCACGAGGTGATCCGGAATGGTCAGGAGAATAAGATTCATATAAGGAAAGTCCGTTTGAGTTGGGAATGATTAGGTGTTTTCATCGGGAATGTTCTAGAAGGTTCGGATTGTCCGCACTCCGGGGGAAGGGTACATGAATGTGTCATTGCTCATTGAATGATTGCATCATGTACTAAGTGTTATTGCTGTCCCAAATAAAGGATTAAATTGAATCCTAAAACAGAAAAGTCAAATGTCGGTTTGAAAGTCAAGCGCCAAAACAAGAACTGGGAAACAAGCAAGAGGAGTTGGAACCAACACGGAGGAGGAGTTGGACTCCTCCGGGCGCCAGCCCTAGGCCGAGTTGGGGAGGACTCCCTCCCTCCTGGCCAGCAAGGACCCCCTCCCATATAAGGAGGCGGGGCTCCCATAGACACATAACTTTCTACTCTAGATCTCGGTTTAGAGCTGTTTTGGTTTAGAGCTTCTAATTGCTTTTAGCCAACAGTTTAGAGCCTTCTAATTGGTTTAGAGCCTTCTAATTGGTGTGTCTAATTACTAGGCCACTAATAGCCTCTCTCATAAGCTCCACCATACTACTTGGCAAGGCGAAGCCTGCGGATCTCCCTCTACTTAGGTACCCTTGGTTGTCTTTGCAGGAATCGCGAGAGTACTACAACCTCCATTTTCTTTGGAACAAGGAGAGGAAGGTCTTCGTCAGTACCGAGCGTGTGACCGATTGCGGGGCTGCAGGAACGTGGTATTTGGAAGGATCGTCTACACGATCTTGAGATCGGGAAGAGTACGACTACATCACCCACGAGAATCCGATCTCGTTAAACGCTTTGGAATCTTCGAGGGTAAGTTATACCATCGACTCGTTGCTACAATCTAGTAGATAGATCTTGGCTTGTTTGTTTGTATGCGATAGAAAATTTTTGTTTTCCATGCTACGAACCCCTACAGTAGACTCTTTCTTCTAAATCCCCATTTACAAATGTCGTCTTTACATCCATTTGATGCAGCTCTAAATCAAAATGTGTAAAAAATGCCATTATGATTCTGAAGGAATCCTTACATGAGACTAGAGAAAATGTCTCATTGTAATCTACTCATTTTTGTGTAAATCCTTTTGCCACAAGTCATGCTTTGTACTTCTCCACATTTACCTTTAAAGTCATACTTTGTTTTGTAGACCCATTTACATCCTATTGTTTTGGCTCCTTCGGGAATTTCCTCTAAGTCCCAAACTTCGTTGGAACTCATCGACCTCATCTCATCTTCCATGGCCTCTAGCCACTTCGATGAGTGAGGGCTACTCATGTCTTCTTCAAATGAAGTGGGATCATTCTCCATTTGAACTCTTTTTGTGTTATAAAATTGATAATCAATAGGAATTGCTGATCTTTTAACTCTTTGAGACCTTCTAGGGGCCTCATTTACTGACACATCTAGGAATGGCTTCTAGGGACCTTCTAGGAATGGCTTCTTTTGGGAAGGCGGTGTGAGGAAGTTAGGGTTTCTGTTTCTCTTATAAATATCCAGCCTGCATTACCTGGGTGTCTTATTGGGTCGGCTTTCATAGTTTTATTCATCTTATAAAACCCAAACGATATCCCTGCAGTGACATACATTTCCATAAACCAGGGCTACCACCGCCAGCTAATCTTACTATCATATAGAGTCTCACATAATACTTTGACTAAAAATGCACCGAACATGCCACACTAAAAGAGCCATTTGTAAGTACGTGAAATTTAGTCAATGTAATGTAGCTAATCATTTATTTTAACCCATTATGAACTAGCTCAAAACCCTAACACATATACATTCCCAAGATTTCCTTGTTATCCCTTTATGCTACCATTTCCGGCAAATACACGACCACAATACATATGCATATGATTAAAAATTACTAGGAACAAACCAGGTTAAACATGAAATAACCTTCATAAGCACAAACATTAGATTGTTCACACAGTAGTTCAACCACAGTAACAGACAGGATCAAGTTCAACACAACATACATAATTAAAGTTCAAACATAAGTACTAGATTAGCAGAGAAACGCATGACACAGGCTACGCCTGGGGGAGGTGCTTCAGCAGGAACACGCCATAAGCTGCGTGTTTGGCCTTAAGGTGCGGCTGATGCTTCTGGATGCCAGCTCCATAGTAGGTAGCATGCTACAACATCCCCAGCTAGTCCTTTGGCATCTCCTTCCGAAAGCACCACGGGCACTTGTACTCCCCTGTATGTTGCTAGCCTTGAACTTCTTCAGCATAGCACGACTCTTGCGGTCCCTGTCCTCCTCGTCACTCCTGACACCGTCTGACTCCTGTGCAAATTTGTGAAATGAAATAAGGCTTACAATAATAAATCTGTGAAATACGACTATATGTGCCACATATTATATAACGGGAAACTTGGACAATTGTTTTTCATTTGAAAAATTAAATTCATAACAGAATAATTTATATGTCACACATATGAAGTTAGATCAGAGCAGCATTATGTACAAATCAAATGTGTGCACCAAAACAAAACATTTGCTGGAAGCATTAGTGCAACAAAAAATTATGCCTTAGAGGCAGATTGATCTATCACACTTATTAATCTTAAGTTGTATCAATGGAGCATTAAATAACAACTTAAGTTTGCAGCAGAACATCCCATGTGCTGAAAGCAGTAGTGCAATAAAAATTATAATCCTATGAAGCAGAATGTTGTATCACACATAATAATCTTAAGCTATAACACATCAACATTAACTACCAACTTATGTGTGAAGCATAAGAAAACAGCAGCTGAAAGTAGTAGTGCAACAAAAATAATAAACCAATGAAGAAACATACCAGCAACTATTACTAGCGGTACTACAACCATGAATTTATGCATCTGTAACAGAACACATAAGCTTTCAACTCCAGAACTACAACTACATAAATGCTTGATATGTTACAAATATTTTATAAATACAAAATAAAAGTATTGAATTTAACAACTATCATGATTGTACTAGAACCATATGTTCTATGTGACACAATCATTTCAAAAGACTAGCAAATTACCGAGGCAGACACTCTAACTATGTGTACATAGACTATGTATATTCAGCTCAGTATAAAGTGACCAGATGATCTAATGAACTAAATTTAAATGAAAAGTAAATGGCACCACATACAATCTATAGAACAGTATATTGACAAGCACCTGGTACAGATTCCGATGTCTCTTTTACTTAACTATTATAGTCAAATTCACAAACTAGCATTGTTGTACTATGTAATATTTTTTGGCAAGTAACACCTAATATAAACTTGAACTATGCATGGTCACATTACCTAAATTTACAATCTCGAAGAGGTCGCAAGTAGAAGCCATAAATCAATTATATTACTTGCACCAAGGGAGAACACATCGTTAGCTAATATGTGAAGATCAATAGGCAGCATCCCCATTCCATTTTCATTGAAAAAAAAATGCCAGTTTGTAACTTGGCAGATCGTTTAAGACCAAAAACTCAGGCACAAAGGCCAAGCATAAGCTACAGCATCTAGGCGCATGTAAACCTGGCACAGATTACAGATGTCATAACATTCAAAGTAAGAGGAACCACTCACGACCTAGCCTGCCAAAACAGAAGCCTACTCGATCCTACATCCATCAGAACATCGCCAAAGGGGTCCTGGGGAAATCAGAAGCTAATCTATGGCGCATCTAACCTGGCACAAACTAGCATCGCTAGGCGCATCTAACCCTACTAGCACCACAAACCCTAGCAAGAACAGGACGAGACAGACCTCGGCGGCAAGAATAGTAGGGGCGAGATCTGGACTTACCTTATCGGAGTCATCGATGTCGGACTCACGGAAGGTCATGACATCGACAGGAGAGTAGATCTTCTCCCCCCTTTCCTTCCTCTCCTGATGCAGCTTGTTCTTCAGGTTCTTCTTCTTCCGCCTGATCTGCTCCATCATCTATCAGCTCCTTGCCATGGACTTGCTTGGATCCCTGTGCACTCTCTGTCGTAATTAACGGGATCATCCATCATCTATCAGCTCCTTGCCATGGACTTGCTTGGAGCCCTGTGCACTCCAGCTGATCGATCGTCTTTGGAGAGGGTTCTCTTGTGGGCCGGGCGGCAAGAAGGAGGCCCGCGGCGCTGGGCTGCGTACGTGGTGGCATGGCACCGGCCGGCCGTGTCTGCCAGCATAAATCACTAGGAGGACTTGGCCTCCACAAACCTGCGCTGGCTTTGGTTCCAACGCAGCTGTGGAAACAAGCCGGCCGTGGCTGGGCCTCGACGTACGTTGGCTTATCGCAGGATGCCACAAACCTTTTCAATTCCGTGGTGATGCGGGTCGAGATCAGGAATGGCAGGCAGGTGCTAACGCTTCGATTCGTGAGGCCTCTCACTGTCGACGCCGTGGTGCAGTTCTAGTGGAAGCTTTCTGCTGATCATGCGTACTCCACGAGGGACATTTACTTAGGCCTGCTTTCCGGAACACGTGGGCACCAATGCAATTTCGGTTCTTTGGGTGGCTCGCCATCCAGAACCGCTGCTGGACAACGGAGCCCCTGCAGCAGCGAGGTCTTCCTAAGAGCATAATAAGACCTACTCAGCAGGCTATAGCATTTGCCACATAACCACATCATTCAAATCTTATGTGGCAGAGAGAGAAAGTAGAAGAGAGAGTAGAGCGGGCTCTTCGCTTGTAGCCCGGCTGTAAGGAAGAAATCAAGGTGAGTGAGCTCTTTTGTATACTAGGACCAATAGCATGTAAGCATCAAATAATTATATCTTTATTAAATCCTACCTAAAAGCCAACCAAATAGCTAGCCTATTGTATGAGTGGGCTTTTTTTTGACTACATGTGACGTGGCATAGTCATATAGCCAGCAGCCGACTCTCTTATTAACCAAGGCATGTGTCCAGCCACTCTGTGCGCTGCACGGGAAAGATATCTACAAGAATAGGAAGCTACGCCGACGGCTAAACGTCGGGGCCGTCGGCGTAACCATCATTCAGACCAGCCTTGCCAAGCAGCCGTCGACGTATATTTTTTCTCGGCGTATCCTATGCTACGCCGACGGCTGCCATCGGCGTAGCTATTTTTTCTTTTACCTCATTAAACTTTGAAAAATCATAACTAAATCATTATAATTCATAAAAATACAAATAATATATCAAAATTTGCAGAAAAATAAGACCTATCTATCTACACTCAAATATTATACATTTGTAAATAAAAATTAAGTAAAATATAAAATATTATATATAGTTTAAAACGGGCATAAAAAATTCAAAAACGATCGAAACAATGTGAAACCTTCGCGTGGTGTCATATTATATGACATAGTTAGAAGTAAAAATATCAAACTTGGTATATTATGTCTGAAAAAACCCTTCACAAAATGATCTATCTCATTCGGGATTTCTTGGCTTTCGGGTCAAATGACCAACGTTATGGCTACAATCAAGGCATAGTTTGTGATAATGTGCCCATATTGTTCATAATGTGCTTCATGGGATGGAGAACAATGTTGCAGGAGGAAGTTTTACTTTTCGTCGCACCAAAAAACCATTTTCCATTTCCCGAGCACAAAAAACGGACGGTTTTATGAAGCAACCACCAAATAGCTAATTCAAAATGCTACCAACACATTTTACAAAAATACTAGACCACCTTATATGGACAATGTCCAACAGGGGGATATTAAACCTTTCAGTCCATCCCTGGTGAAAAAGACAAATTTCTGCTGAATCGCGATAGGAAGTGGGTCAGATATGAACTACATGTACATGATCCGATGCTCATATTTTTTTACAAATTTTTTTTTTGGTTCACAATATGCTATTTTATCAAATATCCAATGCAAGTTTAGAGAGGCTCGGCCCCGGGCTAAGAATCTTTATGCCCGCCGTTCGACAAAGTTCGGTGATAGTTTAAAACGGGCATAAAAAATTCAAAAACGATCGAAACAATGCGAAACATTCGCGTGGTGTCATATTATGTGACATAGTTACAACGAACAATATCAAACTTGGTATATTGATTATGTCTGAAAAAACCTTCACAAAATGAGCTATCTCATTCGAGGTTTCTTGGCTTTCGGGTCAAATGACCAATGTTATGGCTAGAATCAAGCCATAGTTTGTGATAATGTGCCCATATTTCGCATACACGTGCATCATGGGATGGCGAACATGTTGGAATTATGCCCTAGAGGCAATAATAAAGATGTTATTATTATAATTCTTGTTCATGATAATGTTTATATTCCATGCTAGAATTGTATTAAGCGGAAACTTTAATACTTGTGTGGTTTGTGAACAACACCGTGTCCCTAATGCGCCTCTATGGACTAGCTCATTGATTAATGATGGTTAAGGTTTCGTAACCATGGACATGAGTTGTCAATTAATAATGAGATCATATCATTGGGAGAATGATATGATGGATGACCCAAACTAAGCGAAGCAATTAGATCGTGTCATCGTGTTCGCTCTTGCAAGCTTTTCTTATGTCAAATATTGTATTCCTTAGACCATGAGATAATACAACTCCCTGGTATCGAAGAAAGCTTTGAGGTCATCAAACGTCATCCTATGGGAGGGTGATCATAAAGGTGTCTCTCGTGATCGGAAAGTATCCATTGGGTTGTATGTATCGAGATGGGATTTGTCCCTCCCAAGTCGGAGAGATATACGGCCCACTCGTAATCGATATCAACACCGCTTGCAAGCATGTGGTTAAGGAGTTAATCACAAAGTGATATCGGATTACGAACGAGTAAAGTACTTGTTGAACGAGATTGAACTAGGTATGACGCACCGACGATCGAATCTCGCAAGTAAAATATCGCGAGGCGAAGGGAATATATATATGGGATTTATTGAATCTCGACATCGTGGTTCATCCGATATGATCATCGATGAATGTGGAGTCAATATGGGTGCCTGCACCCGCTATTGATTATTGATAGAAGATCATATGCGCATATTCTCGAACCCGCAGGTCACACACTTAACGTGTCTGACGCTAGGATAGATTGGATAATTGGTTTATGAGTTTTTGTTCGAGTATCGGATGGGATCCGGGACATCACGAGGTTCCAGAGTGGTCCGAGAATAAGATTCATATAAGGCTGCAGTTTTGGAGTTCGGAATTGTTCCAAGTTAATCAAGATTGTACCGGAAGCTTCTAGAACCTTCCGGAAGGGGACCAACGTGGCCCCACCTTCCGGGAGGGGGCATGGGCCTATGAGGGAGTGCCCTGGCCGCATTGGTCCAGGGGCACAAGGCCCCATAGGGCCTAGCCATCCAAGGGGGTTTTAAACTCGAGATAGACCTTCTAGAAGGGGGGGTTTCCTTGCCCCCCACTCCTTATCCTTTGGGGCGCCGGTTTGGGCTTGGGGGAGTGGCTAGGGATGCGCCCCCCTCTATATAAAGAGGGGTGGGGGCGCACCAACCCTACACACCATCCCCTCCAACCCTAGCCGCCCTGCTGCCTTCCTCTCTCCCTCCCGACTGTTTGTAGGCGAAGCCCTGCTGCAGAAATTCTCCTCCATATACATCACACCGTCGTGTTGTAGATACAATCCAGCTCTCCACCATACTTGCTGGTCCAAGGAAGGAGGAGACGTCGAGGTGCTGCACGTGTGCATCTCACGGAGGCACCGCCACTTGTGGTGCTAGATCGGATCGGATCGCGAGGAGGAGAAGCGAGTACGACTACATCACCCACGTCCCGACGGACGTTCCAGTCTTGAATCTTCAAGGGTATGAAGATCTAATCAATCTCTCGTTGTTTGCATCTCCTAGATTAGATCTTGGCTTTCCTCTATTCGCATCCAGAGAAAATTTTGATTTACTATGCCGAAACCCTTGATGGTATCGAGCTAGATCTATGCGTAGATGTGTTTCACGAGAACGCAACTTGGTTGTTACGGGCGTTGATGTTTTCTGTGCAAGCCTCTTTTTGTGTTCTTCTTATGACGGGATAGTGAGATTGAAGCGGTCTAGGCCAACCTTACGCGACGCCGTCAGCGAGACCGGCTCAAGGCTTGACGTGTGGCTTGTTCCACACATGCGGTGGTGGATGTCGGTTTCTCTCACTATAGTTGTCATGGGATTAACACGGAGTTTGGCAACCATAATATCACCGTTGTGGCTTTCCGTAGGTAAGAATCGTTCTTAGCATCTACTCCCATAAGCCACGTGAAACATGCAACAACAAAGTAGTGGCGTCTAACTTGTTTTTGCAGGAGTGTTTTCGTGATATGGTATGGCCCAAGATGTGATGTGTATAATGTATCGATGATCATGTTTTGTAATGTTTCACGACTTTCATGTCGATGAGTACACAACCGCAGAGCCATATATGGTTGTCTTTATAATTGTGTATGACCTGTGTGTCAACTTCTTATACGCCATGTAATAGTTTCACTTTATCGCTAAATAGTTAGCAATAGTTGTAGTTGCTATTCGTGGTGGAGGCAATCATGGTGGAGTGATGGAGATCATGCCGGAACGCACAAAATGGAGATCATTGCGCGAAGATTGGCTATACCATCTCACATTAAAGTTATATGCATGTGATGTTTATCCTTTTATGTATCTTATCATGCTTAGATCGCGACGGTAGCATTATAAGATGATTCCTCACTTAAAGATTAAGGTAAAAACTGTGTTCTCCCCAAGTATGCACCGTTGCGAAAGTTCGTCGTGTCCAAGCATCACGTGATGATCGGGTGCTATAGACTCTACGCTCACATACAATGGGTGCAAGCCAGTTTTGCACACGCGGAAATACTTGGGTCTAACTTGACGAGCCTAGCATGTACAGACATGGCCTCGGAACACATGAACCAAAAGGTTAAGCATGAGTCATATGAATGATATGATCGACACTTCGTTGTCCACCATTGAAACCACATCTCTTCTCGTGATGATCGGATTAGGTGTGGTCAATTTGGATCATGTTCACTAAACAACTTGAGGGATGTTGAATTTAGTGGGAGTTCATCTAGTAATTTGATTAAGTTGAACTAGTTATCATGAACATAGTCTAATTTGTACTTGCAAATACTGTAGATCACATGGCTAAGTCCAACTTCAACTTCAACGTTTTTGCTGAGAAGGAAAAGCTTAGAAACAATGGGTCTAACTTCACCAATTGGTTCCGCAATCTAAGAATCATTCTCTCTGGCGGTCAAAAGGACTATGTCCTTGGGAAAGCGTTCGTGACCCCGCTGCAATCGCGCTACCGATGAGAAAGCTGTCTATCGGGCAAGAAAGATGATTATGGTGTGATTAAGAGCACCATGTTGTTTGCTATGGAACCGCAACTTCAAAATCGTTTTGAAGACTATGCCGGGCCCTTTGAGATTCTCAAGAGCTGAAAACCATGTTTGGACTCAGCCCGCTCGAGAGATATGAGATCTCCGAAGTTCTTTAATCGCAAGATGGAGGAAGTGAGTTCCGTTAGTGAGCACGCCATTAAGATGACGGCTACACTCAACGCCTTGAGCAACTGGAATGCACGATTCGGAGGAGCTCAAGATTGACAGGTTCGCAATCACTCTCCTAGCTACAAAAGTTTTGTAGTGACTCATAATCAGATTGGTTCCTTCGACACGATCACCGAGCTCTTCGCAGTCAAGGCCGTGGAAGTGGACATCAAAAGGATAATCATGTGTTGATGGTCAACAAGCCCACCTTTAAAAAGGTAAGGAGCAAAGAAGCCCTTCAAGAAGGGCGGCAAGCGCTTGCCCCTCGCTGAGAAGAAGCTCAAGTCCGGTCCTAAGCCGGACCGAGTGCTTCTATTGCAAGGACAAGGGTCCTGGAAGCGAATCGTCCAAGTACTTAGCGGACAAGAAGGCTGGCACCATCAAAGGTATATTTGATATACATGTTATTGATGTTTTCCTTACTAGCCCTCGTTGTAGTGCACGGGTATTTGATCGGGTTCGGTTGCTAATATTTGTAACTCAAAGCAGAGCTACGGAATAGATGGCTTTTAGGGATGAGGTGACGATGCGCGTTGGCAGCAGATCAAGAGTTGATATGATGGTCATCGACGCACGCTCCTTAGTTTTACCTTCGGATTAGTTTTAAACCTCAATAAATGTTATTATGTGCTGTTGAGCATGAACATTATTTATGGATCTTGTTTATTGCAAGACGGTTATTCATTTAAATCGAGAATAATGGTTGTTCTATTTATACGAGTAACATCTTTTATGGGCATGCACCTATTGTGAATGGTTTATTTCTTCTAAATCTCGAAAGGATGAAACACACATCCATAACATTGAGGCTAAGAGATGCAAAGTAGATAGTGATAATACTACTTATTTTTGGCAATCTGCCTAGGTCATATTGGAGTAAAGCGCATGAAGAAACTCCATTCGATGGACTTTTGGAGTCTCTTGATTTTGAATCATTTGACACATGCGAACCATGCCTCATGGGCAAGATGATCAAAACCCCGTTCTCCCAGATGATGGAGCGAGCAACGGACTTGTTGGAAATCATACATACCGATGTATGCGACCGATGAGTGTTTCGACGCGGTGGATATCGCTATTTTCTCACTTTTACCGATGACTTAAGTAGATATGGGTATATCTATTTAATGAAACATAAATCAAACGCGTTTGAAAAGTTCAAAGAATTTCAGAATGAAGTGGAGAACCATCGTAATGTAAAGATTAAGTTTCTACGATCCGATCGTGGAGGTGAATATTTGAGTTATGATTTTCTCACGCATCTTAAAGCAAGCGGAATCGTTTCGCAACTCACACCACCTGAAACACCACAGCGCAATGGTGTGTCTGAACGCCGGAATCGAACCTTATTAGATATTGTCCGATCAATGATGTCTCTTACTGATTTGCCGTTATCATTTTGGGGTTATGCATTAGAAACCGCTGCATTCACTTTAAATAGGGCACCATCTAAATCCGTTGAGACGACACCGTATGTGTCGTGGTGGTCTCACGGCAGATGCCATGGGTAGGCTAAAGTATGGGGCCAATGGATGCTAGTGGGATCTGGGGAGGGAAGATGCAACTGATTCTACACTCAAGAGGTTAGGGCAAAGATCTTTATTTCTCTTCTCTTGGGCTACAAGTGCTCCTCAAGCTGTATACAGGGAGAAAAGATGAATCTCACTAGCCTAACGGTACCAGAATGAGTCGATCCTCCCTCAGGTGAAGCCTCCCTTATAAAGGAGAGCCTTGGGTGCCTTTAGGTCGATTTTAAAGCATATTCGAGGAATATGCTTGTCCCAAAATAATAGTTCGGCCTCCTTTCCTGTCAGCCTTCTAACAACGGCAAGGTTCCAGAGGACCCTCCTCAGTGCCTCGGGCAGGACTGTCACCTCCGTGACCTCCTACGCGCCCTCCGACGCCTGCATCTTTGTCTCTTGTGCTTGCTCGGCCAGATTCCTTCTAGCCTGCAGCTAGAGTTTGACCTTGGGTTTCTCCTTCTCCTGCAAGCTTCGTATCATTCGGCCTTACCTTACCTCGCGTAACTCGGCTTGTCCTTCACCTGCATCGAGATTACTTGGGCTAACCCGGCCGACCCTCGTAGTAACTCGGCCGGGTTACGCCTTAATACACATATACGGGCTTCTCGCCTTCGTACCTCGGCCGACTTATTCATGATTCGGCCAACCTAGACCGTAACTCGGAAACCAGGCGGGGATTGTACCTTTGTCTTTCCCCGTCTTTGACCTACCCGAGGTCAACCCCCCGACATTAGTCCCCGAAGCTGGTGTGGCCCTGTCGATAGCTTCGGCCGGGTCGTATCAGCTTCATCATATTTTTCAGTTTTGTTTCCGAGTTATCTCTTCCTCGTCCGGGGTATCCTTGTTCCTTCTCTCATACACCTTGTCCTACGTGTCACCCCCATCATCGTTCTTCTAGTTTTTTGGTCCTCTCGATGATTGACGGGTCTGATTAACTTTGTACTGCTGCGCCCGTTGCGGCATCTCGCGTGCGTTCCACAGGGGATCGTAACGTTCTTCCTTCCTGTGTGGCCGCTGGTGTGGCTCCACTTATCGTCGTGCGTTCGTACGCACCCACGATCTACGGTCAAGCGCTACACCGATCCCACTACCTTGTTCGTGGCTCGATTATAAAGAGGGGGACGGTGTTTGGGAATTTACTTTTCCCCTTCTCGCTCGTCTCCGTCCTCCTCCTTCCTTCGCTTGCGCGTCCTCACTCCGCGCTCACCAGAGCTACCATCGGCGAGGACTCCGCCGCGCCGTTCTCTCTGCCTCGCCTGCGCTCTGCGGCTTCGGCTCCGTCGCCGGTGAGTCCTCTCCGGTCGCGTTGCGTGGATTTTTCCCTATACTCCTCTGTTTCGATTTCGTGCTCGCGCGGCGGTTCCTCTGGTTCTTTGCCATTGTTCTCGTGCAAAGTCCCGACGGGGCCTTGCAGCTCTAAACTCCCCTCCGCCGCCAGCTTTTCTTCCGGCGATCTTTCCGGCGCACTCATGTCTAGTTCGTTTAGCGGCGCTCTGGTAGAGGATGACGACGCTGCTCACGGGCCCGGCGAGGCTCGTGGCGCTCTTCATTGCGTCGTGAGATCGAGTGGCTTATCCGAACTCGAAGAATTCCGCCGAGGTCTCTTGCGCTTACCGGCGAGTCCTCTCCGGATGTTAGGGAGGCGAGTATGTGGTTTTATGTCGCGCCGGCGTGGCGGTCTCCCTCTTAGCGATTTCGCTAGAATTCTCGACTACTTGACCTTCCCGCATCATCTTCCTGCGAACGCTATCGCTTCTCTTTCTGCTTTCATCTCCGCATCGGAGGGATACTTCGGCATGTGGCCGTCAGTGCACGTCTGGTCGAAGTTCTTCTAGATTTGCTCCAACGTAGTCCCTGACACATCTCTGCACCCTTCCGAGTCGCCACCCAATGTGGGGCGGCGTCTATTACACCTCGGAGGAAGTCCGTATTCCTCGTGTCACGGGTTAGAGTCGTGCAAGAAGTGGCACAAATCGTTCTTTTATGTCAAGAACAGAGGCGGAGGACAAGATTGCTCCTGCATTCTCAATTGGTCCGCCTTCTAAAGTGAACTGGCTCTACAATCTAAGGAAAACTCATGCCTTGGCCGAGGCTTTTGAGATTCGGCTTAAAGAGTTGATCCGCGCCGGGTTATGCGGCGAAGACCTGATGGCTACTTTCATTAGTAGCCGGATCTGCCCATTCCAGAAGCAGATTCACAAGATGTGCTACATGAGTGGTCCCCTTGACCCTAATCGAGTCTCGACCGTGGAGCTGGACAACTACCTTATCTATAAGCGTCCAGCTATCTTTAAAACGAGATGCGAGGATTGGGCTTGGGGATTGAAACCGTTCACCGCGATCATCCGCCTCCCGAGGTGAGCTTAATCAATAACGCTGCTATTCCATTGTTTTTGTAACGGGTTCATCTAACTCTTTTCCTCATCTTGAGAGGTTCGCGAGCAGAAAATGAGGCCTTGAAGTTCTGCTCCCGTGGCCCATGGACGGAGCACCCGATCTTGGTGAGCGGACTCAGGAGTTCGTCCCTAAGTCGGATCCTGCCCCGGCTCGAGCTCGTGGCAAGACTTCGGCGCACGAGGAGGAAGGTGATTCAGACGAGGTCCAAATTCTTGAGGTAGTTGCCGCCATGCCTATTTCTTATGCATTTCCGGCTTCTACTTTCCCAGCTAATCCGCGGTCAGGTTCACGGACGCCGAGCCTATTGCTTCTCGACCCCTGTTACCTCGGGAAGCGGGGCTCCTGCTAGTGCCTCGAAGCGGTTCCCAAAGCGAATGAAGAAATCCGCTCCAAACCTCGGTGCAAGACTATGCACAGGGTTGCGTAAGTTCCTTTTGCTTATATTTCTTGTTTCTCTCTCATTTTTCATCTTGAATTTTCTTTCTTATTTTTGGTGCTCAAGCTCTGTTAAACCTAGCGGTCCTAGCATGACTAGCCTTGATTAAGCCCGTCTCCTCCGCCGTTGATGATACCGAGTTCCTAGTCCTACTAGTCACGCTTCTCCTCTAGCTCGAATCGTCGCCTCTTAGCGCGGCGTGCACAGACCCTTCTATTGACATGGATTGAATCGCCCTCAGGGTTTTTTTGTCGAACCGCGCCCGTCTATGGGTCCCAGGCGCTCTTGAGCCTCTATCTACCCGGCGGTTTCTCTGACCATTCCGGCCTCGAGAAAGGTCGTTATCTGGCGCCTGCGAGCATAACCCATGCTGCTCCTAAAGACGCCGTCCCCACTTCAGGTGTCACTTCCTTGATGCCTCCTCTAAGGCGAGAAAAGCTGTTGCCAAGACTTCCTCTTCTCGAAAGGTCTTGTCGGCTCTTCTCGGCCAGTATTGCCAACGTCTTGCGTAAGGGCTGCGCCTACTAAAGCCCCGTTGCCTCGCGCGCACCTAGCTTGCTCTTCATAAGAGCCACTGGCGCCGTGGTAATTGACGGTCCGGGTAAGGTCTTAACTCGGACACCCGGTGGGAAACGACCTCGGTCTTGGTGGAGTATGCCAATAATTGGAGCGCTGATCGGTTTGAGGGTAATCCTATGAACCAGCCCTTTATTTCCGACATCGTGCCGTTTGACCATCTTGCCAAGTTCATCGTTGATACTAACAAGATGAATGAGGTAATTATGTTCTCTGAGTTTTAAATTAGTCCTCGGATGTTACTATATGCTCTAGTCCCGAAACTTGCAAGGAAATAACTTGTTATATACTTGGAAGTTTAATGATCTTGACTTAATTTTATTTCTAGGGTTCGAATCGCCATCTAGATCCGAGTTAAGTTTTGCTTTCGGATGTGCTTCTTTGAATATCCAGCCACCTAGATCCGAATTAAGTTCTTCTTGATTGGATGTGCTTTAGCTTTGAATATCCAGCCACCTAGATCCGAATTAAGTTACGCTTGATTGGATGTGCTTCTTTGAATATCCAGCCACCTAGATCCGAATTAAGTTCTTGATTCGGATGTGCTAACCGAATATCCAGCCACCTAGATGCAGGTTAAGTCACCTTGACTCGGATCTGTCCTTTGAATATCCGACCACCTAGATCGGGTTAAGTCTGCTTGATTCGGATGTGCTTTAACCGAATATCCAGCCACCTAGATCTGGTAAAGTCACCTTGACTCGGATCTGATTCAGCTTTGAATATCCACCACCTAGATCGAGTTAAGTCACCTTGACTCGGATCTGATTTAGCTTTGAATATCCATTTACCGTTTTTCCCCATTGCTCAGGTTGCACATGATCGGAGGACTGCCGAATTCCAGAGGTTGCTTTTTTCGCACCGTAAGCTGGAAGAAAAGTATGATAAAATCCTTCCGGTGGTAAAGAAGGCTGGTACGTCGATGGTTCCTCTTCGTTACTTTCAACGTTCTTATTTATTTGTCCGCGAGATGCCGGCTTACTTTCTTGGTAAACAGGCAACATTAATAATCTCAACATTCGCCTTGAGAAGAAAGTTAAGAGCCTGGAAGGTTAGTTTCCTTTTTATTTTACACCCTTTCCCTTTTAACATGTATGCTAAGTTTCCTTATTGCGTTTGGCTCTGGTAAAGCCGAGTGGAAAAACTTTACAGCGTCGCATCAAGATTGCATGCCCATGCCTGACGTGATGCTGCATTTTTTAGAACAAAACGCTATTCATTCGGCGCAACTACAAGAAAAAGATGATGAAATAACTCGCCTGTGATCCGAGGTGGATACTCTCAAGATCTCTCAGAAATCCGAACTGGAAAAGGTTGACCAAGAATTTTCCGAGGAGAAGAATCGGTTGGTTTTGGAGCTGAGAAGAACAAAAGAACTCTTGAGGCTGCCGAACTAAAGACTTCGGGGGTTGGCGAGAAATTGCTCGTTTGAGAAGAAACAAGGTCGCTTGGGCCTTCGAGATAATGATGAGTTATATTCATCGTCGCTTCTTAACACCGCCGAATTACATTGTTCTTTTTGTTCCCGCTACTACGACACGTTCATGCTTACGCGAGATCATTTCCCGAGGCCAAGCCTGAGTTCTAAAGTTCTTGCAGCTCGCGTCTTGTGAAGTGAACTTGTTACCGCTGATTGAGTATTCAATGGAGGATTACTTGGTTGCGTTGGTGCGATTGGTCCGATGAAGATTATGGGCCGGGACTTGGTGCAAGCCGCTATCCGAGCTTACCATGTACTTTGGCCGAATACTTCGGGGACTCCTGATATCAACGAGGTCAAATTACTGGTGAAAAGACTAATGGCATCTGAGAGGCAATTAAGTCTTTGGAGGGAATCCGCTGGGCGTGCTGGTGCCGATATGGCCCTTACTGTTATCATGTCATGGTATGAAGACATCTCTCTTGACATCACGAAATTTATACCTTTGGTTCCTGGGTTGAGGATCCCACTTTTGTTGCTCTTCGGCAAGCTCGCGCCTTCCAACTCGTCGAGTATGCCGACGTGCACACTTGGAATGAAGGGCCGAGTTTTCTTCCAGACCCGGATGAGGAGGTTGTAGTTGAGGATGCCTCGGATAATAATTCGGCTGAGCAAGGGGAAGGTGAGGATGACTCGGCCGCATCGGCAGCTCAGCTCAAGCTCGGACAACAACGCGTCGCGGTCCTCCTCCAAAGTGGGCATTCTACGCTCGGATTGATGCTCTGAGCCACCTCGGGCTTCGCTGAAGTTGCACAGGTCATGGGAGGCGAGGTAACCTCGGTAGAAGTTCTTCCTACGTCAGTGCCCTTTTGACCAAGTTGCTTCCTCTCAACGAACAACGCCTAAGTTATTTCGATCCACGGCATCGGGCGTATGATGTAAGCGAATTTGTCCACTCTCTGTATGATTCAAACTTCTTTTGCTGTGTACTGCTGTGACATATACGTTTGTAGTTGTTACCATTTGGTTAAGTGGGTGTCCGCCCGAATTCTTGCTTTGTTGGCCCTTAATTTCCTGACCTTTTAGGATTTATCCTTGCCTTTATTTTTTATGGTTTTATCGGTGAGCTCAATATCATATAATATTGATCATTACGAGCAGGATTGGCGCCGTTGTGACGATATGGCAATCTCTGAATTATTGTTCATTGTCGAAACCTCGATATGTAAATCAAATTTCAGAAGTAGTACAAGACTAATACGGGTGCGCTCAGCATAAGAATGAGGCAGCATATGGCAGTCCCCGAGTCGCTGCTTTGGATGCCGAGGTTTAAATATTTAATATGAAATTGATATAGCATATGGCAGTCCCAGTCAACGCTTTCTGGCGAGGTTCAAATACATAACACGAGATAGATATAACATATGGCAGTCCCAGTCACTACTCACGGATCGAGGTTCAAATACATAACACGAAATAGGTATAACATATGGCGGTCCCGAGTTCTTGCTCAAGTGCGAGGTTCAAATACATGACATGAAATTGAGATAACATATGGCGGTCCCAGTCAACGCTCTGGGCGCCGAGGTTCAAATACATGACATGAAATTGAGATAACATATGGCAGTCCCCGAGTCACTGCTCTGGGCGCCGAGGTTCAAATACATCATTGGATCTTGACCTTGAGATACAATTTTATGAGTAAAATGGTCGAAGTAAAGCTACATTCCATGGACGCCGTTTCTTACATGGCTTTGTCATACTGTTCTTTCCGGAGATTGAGCGTCGACTAGATAATAGGCGTCGTTGTGCAACGCTTGCTCACAATGAATGGTCCCTCCACGGAGGTGAAAACTATGCATGCCGCCGTCGTTGTACGGTCGGAGGATTAAATCTCCCTCTTTGAATACTCTTGGATTCACCTTCTGCTGTGATATCATGAGTTCTGGCTGATAAATAGTTGATCGTGACAATGTCAACTCTCGGCTTCTTCTAGCAGGTCTCTGACATCTTGCCGAGCTATCTCGTTTATCTCAGGGTTGTATCTTGAGTAACTCTTGGCGAGTCATATATTATGTCGACTGGAAGTACGGCCTCTGCCCCGTAAACCAAGAAGAATGGTGTATAACCTGTTGATCTATTTGGAGTAGTCCTGAGGCTCCACAGTACGGCTGGGAGTTCCTCAACCCAACATCCTGCCGACCTTTGCAATGGCTCGACGAGTCGTGGTTTTATTCCTGTTAACACCAGTCCATTAGACCTTTCCACTTGCCCATTGGATGCTGGGTGAGCCACAGAGGCAATATCTAGTCTTATGTGCTTCTCTCGGCAAAATCGCGAAGCTCATACGCAAAGTTTGTGCCATTATCGTAATAATGTGCGGATACCCATATCTTAATATAATATCCTTGAGAAATTTCAACGCCGTGGACCCATCACACTTTTTATTGGTTTCACCTCAATCCATTTTGTGAACTTGTCCACCATAACCAATATGTGGGTCATTCCTCCTCGTGGCTTGAATGGTCCCACCATATCTAAACCCCATCTGAAAATGGCCAAGTGATGGGTATTGTTTTAACTTTCCGATGGCATGTGTATTTTGGTTGCGTATCTCGACATCCATTGCATTTCTTAACTAATTCTTTTGCTTCTTTCAATGTCGGCCAATAAAATCCATGCACGAATGCCTTGGCTACTAAGGCACGAGATGAGGCATGGTGCCCACATTCTCCTTGATGTATGTCTAGAAGGATCTCGACCTTCTAGAACTTACATACACGTTTGTGACGCTCCTTTTATACAGCTCATTGTTTATTATTGTATAAGCTTTTGCTCTCCTTATGGTTTGTCTAGCTAATACTCATTACTCGGCAACATCGCGTCTTTTAGGTAAGAAAATATGGGTTGCGCCCATAACGGTGTTACTTTTTCTGATGTGATCTCACTGTCTATCTCCATGTTCTTTGCCGACATATATATTTCGGCCTTTCCTATGATTGCGCTTACCTCGGCTGTCCTCCTCTTGGGGGGTTCCGAGTTATACTGCGGATCTACCTCCATTGGCGTGTGATCTTCTGCAGAATTTGCTGGGATAAAGATAGATTCGGATTCTGGTGATGGGATTATTGATGGTTTCCTGAGGTGCTCCAGGGCGATATCTAGAGGAATTGATTGCCGGGTTGATCCTAATTTTGACAATGTGTCGGCGGCATCATTTTCTGCCCGAGGTATGTGGTGAAATTCACATCCTTCAAAGTATCCACTGATTTTTTGCACATGAAATCTGTATAAAGCCATATTAGTATCTAATGCGTCCCAACTGCCTGATACTTGCTGCACTACTAGATCCGAGTCACCATAGCATAAGATTCGGCGTATGCCAATTTCTTTTGCTACTTTCAATCCATGGACTAGCGCTTCATATTCGGCTACATTGTTGGACGCAGCAAAATGTATTTGTAATACATATTTCAATTGGTCTTTTTTAGGCGAGGTTAACACTATTCCCGCTCCCAAACCATTCCTTAGTTTGGAACCATCAAAATGCATAGTCGATAATTTGGATCGGCAATGGTGGCTCATCTTGCTCCTCGGGTCCACGAGAAAGTCGTGACGACTGAGATTTGATTGCAACTCTTCTATCAAATTGTGGGCGTATGGTGATAACTCGATCGCCCATTTTGCTATTCGACCACTTGCGTCTTTGTTGCTCAATATGTGGCTATGGGTGCCTCACATTACTTTGATGGGATGCTCTTGAAGTAATGTTTAAGCTTTTTCCCGACATATATACTCCATAAGCCATCTTACGATAATGCGGGTAATTCGCTTTGAAGTGGATAACACCTCACTTAGATAATACATCGGCCTCGAATCGATATACCATCTTCAAGTCGTTCCACTACGACTACGGTACTCACTACTCATTGGTAGCCGCTACATAGAGTAACATAGGCTCTTTGATAATGGAGAAGCCAAAATGGGTGCCGTAACCAACATCTTTTTCAACTCACGAAATGCGAGGTGCTGCTTGTGAGTCCAAATGAATTTATCGATTTTTCATCGGTGGTAGGCGGTGCCTTCTCTCCTAGCCGACATACAAATCGACTAAGCGCATGCAGACCCCCGTGAATTTTGTACATCATTCGGACATTTAGGCAATTCCATTCTTTCTGCTTTTATCTTTGTTGGATTAGCCTCGATACCTCGGCTAGACACAAGGAAACCGAGTAATTTTCCTGCCATACGCCAAATGTGCATTTATCTGGATTAAGCTTCATTCGGACCCTTCTCAGGTTCGCAAAAGTCTGTCGTATATCCTCTAGTAATGTTTTGCTTTCCTTAGTTTTGATGACCACGTCATCTACATATACCTGTACATTTTTCCTATCGATCATGCGAGCATTTTGCATGCATCTACGATATGTCGCTCTGCATTTCGCAGGCCAAATGGCATTGTGCGATAACAATAAGCCCGTGCGGGTAATAAATGATCTTTATTTGATCGGCGGATTTAACGGTATCTGGTGGAAACGAGAATCTGGCGTCACAAGCGATAATAGCTCACAACCAGCGGTCGAGTCAATGACTTGGTCTATTCTAGGCAATGGAAAAGGATCTTTTGGACACGCCTTGTTCAGGTTGGTGTAATCGATACACATTCGCCACAATGGCTACATTGGGATCATCTTTCTTCTTTTCTACTAGCACGGATTCGATAACCAATCGGGTATAGCACCTCCATGATGAACCCGGCTGCGAGGCGAGCTATTTCATCTCCTATGACTTTTCTCTGTCTTGGACGGCGGAGAGGTTGCTTCACCGGCCTTGCTCACGGCCTTACGTTCAAAGAGTGCTCACCAACTCCTGGAACACCTTGCGGATCTTGAGTTGACCATGCAAATATGTCCCGATTCTCACGGAGGAAGTTGGTGAGCTCGCTTTCCTATTTAGCATCCACCTGCACCAATAGTAACGATGCGTTCGGGAATTGCTCATCAATCTGAATTCCTTCGTCTCTTTAGTCGTTTGAAAAGAGACAACGCCATGTGGGTTGGCCAGTGCGGCATGTTCATTGTCTGTGCCGAGGCTGCTACTTCTTGAATCCTTCTCTTTTCTCTTGCTATAACCAATGACTCGGCCAAATTTGACCCGTGAAGCACACTCCATTGACTTCTTGTAATCTCCTGGCAATTATCACCCCTTATGGTCGGGTAACTTCATCTTGAGATAACTTATATGACTGCTCATGAATTTGGCGGTCTTGGGCCGTCAGTAGAGCATGATAACAACTTTCGGATCCACCACTTCAAATTCTAAATTTTCGCTCTGCGATTATCTCTTGCGAATAATACGTCCACTCGGACTTTACCGATGGGCTCTCATGAAAGCCCGGCACTATCCCATGGAAAGTGGTTCTCGTGGATTGCGGCATGTGCGATATTCCGAGTTTATGCATGGTATCTTTGTACATGATGTTGATACTGCTTCCATTGTCAATGAGTACTTTTGAAAATTTCACATTGATGCTTGGTCCAACGAATGTCGGATCCAACACGAGTGCATATGATCCTGGACTCGGCATTATTCTGGGGTGGTCCTTTATGCTCCAGTTCACCTCCTGATCAGACCATGGCACATATCTTGGTACCACCGGCATAACCGCATTTACTTCCATATGTCGGCGCTGCACACTCTGCTTGTCTTCTTTGTTCAGAACACAATAAGATGGTGATGTTCTCTGTAATCATTACGTCCGATTTGCGGATTGATCCTTCCATCACGGACTGGTTCATTACTTGATGTCGCATCCCTCGATCCGATTTATCGTACCTCGGGGGAGGCGGTAGCATCGATTCTTGTATTTACTCGATTAATTGCGGCGATCTGCGATGTACTTGATGGGCGCTTGAACTCTGCGGGTTCCCCATTGCATTTTCATCCATGCACATTGGCGGGTCGTATGATTGGCTGGTCTGGATGGGTTTGATGTGTGAAATTTGCACGGCTGATCTAACATGGACTCGAACGTGTATTTTGGCCTCTCCTGCCATTGCTTCCTTTGCTCTGGGGTCCACTGCCTTTTCCTTCATTCTTTGGTGTCCCTTCTGAGGTCCATTCTTACGTTGAGTTGCTCCATGACTCGGCTGATCTTGTGCTACCGCTGCCACTTGGGCCGAATTATATCTATAATCCGGCCTCTCCTCTCTTCTTCTTCCTCTGAAATCAGGCCTGGATCACCCGGCCATTTCTCTTGCATAATGGTCCTGTTGCTCGCGATGATCTGACATTAATTCCGGTTGCGTTGGGTCGCCTAATGCATAGGAGTCGCTATTCGATAGTTTACGCGGTGTAGTCGGCATATCCCTTTGCGTTGCCACAACACGGGCATAACGGCAGCCTTGCGTGAACCAAGCTATTGCTTGCGATTCTATTACCCTTCACATGAGTTTCTCGGGTTGCACCATCGAGTTAAAACTCTCTATCTGTCTCATTCGGCCTCTTGCACATGGCTAATCTTGCCTGTTTGGCCTCTTGTATGTCTGGTAAAGTTGTCGATTTAACATTTCTTCAAAATCTAACCAACAGTTGATACTGCTTTGGTAGATTATTCAGCCATACCAGCCGGTCCTTCCAACATTTGCGGACATACCGCATCGCCCATCTTAAGTTCCACCCGCTATCTTCACAGCGGTGGCATAGTCAATCAACCATCTTGTGGCTTGGTACTCCCATTGTATGTTTTGTGCCTCTCTAGCTGAAAGTTTGGCACGGGTGGTTCGCCCATGATCCGTGTTCCAAAACAAGTCGGTCCTGGTGGACCTTGTTCTTCCAACAACTCGACGGTATAGCCTGTCCAGCTTTACTCTTGCATCATTCGATGGCAAATCTGCATGTCTGCATCTCGCATCCCATAGTGGTTATTTCCACCATGGATCGCATATTCCACCTCGGAATAACCATCGTTGTACCTCTCATTCACTTGATTATGACGAGCTGGTCTCGCTTCTCTTTCCTGCCGGGGCTCATGCCTTGGCTATGGGTTGAGCGATAGCTCTCTCCTTACTTCGGCAGGGGTCTCGTTCTCATGATTACCTCTCGCGGGATCTCTTCGGCCGAGGTCCCCATTGCCTTGGCCTCCGCCGTCTTTTTCCACACGGCCGTGGTTTCTCTCCCCACTGTTACCTCGGCTTGCATTGCCTCTGTTCTCATTTGCCTTTCCATCCATTGCCGGATCATATGGAACAATTTGCTTGTTCCTCTTCCCTGAGGTTACTGCTTTGTCCCTTCGTGCGTTGTTTCCGGGTGAAGATGCTGCTGCGGCGGATAAGGCAGGCGCTGCCCCTGCCGAGTGAACCATCCGCGAGGCCCCTGGCCTTGCCGGGTTTGTTCTGAGTATTTCCTCATTTCATTTTGCTGGTCGATGCACCAGCTCATTCACTCTTTCTTGTTGTTTCCGGCTTACCCGGTCAACCCTCTAACTCCAATGTTGTGGCATTTGCCGCTCTCGTGTTCTTCGGGTCTTGACTCGGCAAACCCAAATCACCTGATTCTGCTCTGTGAGCTTCATGCTCTTTGTTAATGTCATCCATGAGGTTCTTCCCTCTTAATCTTAATTCTTCCACCCGCTCGGGTGCGATATCAAGCTTATTAGCTTTTGCATATTCTCTCAGGGTCCTGTTCAAGGACTCCCGAAGGGCCGATACTTTTTTTGTTGGAATTATGCCCTAGAGGCAATAATAAAGATGTTATTATTATAATTCTTGTTCATGATAAAGTTTATATTCCATGCTAGAATGGTATTAAGCGGAAACATTAATACTTGTGTGGTTTGTAAACAACACCGTGTCCCTAGTATGCCTCTATGGACTAGCTCATTGATCAATGATGGTTAAGGTTTCCTAACCATAGACATGAGTTGTCAATTGATAATGAGATCATATCATTGGGAGAATGATATGGTGGATAGACCAAACAAAGCGAAGCAATTAGATCGTGTCATCGTGTTCGTCTTTGCGAAGCTTTTCCTATGTCAAATATTGTATTCCTTAGAACATGAGATAATACAACTCACGGTATCGAAGAAAGCTTTGAGGTCATCAAACGTCATCCTATGAGAGGTGATCATAAAGGTGTCTCTCGTGATCGGAAAGTATCCTGGTTATATGTATCGAGATGGAATTTGTCCCTCCCAAGTCGGAGAGATATACTGGCCCACTCGGTGTCGATATCAACACCGCTTGCAAGCATGTGGTTAAGGAGTTAATCACAAAGTGATATCGGATTACGAAAGTAAAGTACTTGCTGTGAGCGAGATTGAACTAGGTATGACGGCATACGATCAATCTCGGCAAGTAAAATATCACGGCGAAGGGAATATATATATGGGATTGATTGAATCACGGCATCGTGGTTCATCCGATATGATCATTGATGAATGTGTGGGAGTCAATATGGGTGCCCAGACCACGCTGATGATTATTGATAGAAGATCATGTCTGCATATTCTCGAACCCGCAGGGTCACACTTAACGTATCTCGACGCTAGGATAGATTGGATAATTGGTTTATGAATTTTTATTGAGTCTCGGATGGGATCCGGGTTATCACGAGAGGTTCGGAATGGTCCGGAATAAGATTCATATAAGGCTGCAGTTTTGGAGTTGAATTGTTCCGGTTAATCGATATTGTGCGGAAGCTTCTAGAACCTTCGGAAGGGGACCAACGTGGCCCCACCTTCCGGGAGGGGCATGGGCCTATGAGGGAGTGTCTGGACGCATTGGGCCAGGCACAAGGCCCCATAGGGCCCAGCCGATCCTAGATAAGTTTAAACTGCTTAAACTAGAGATAGGATTTCTAGATAAGGGAGAGTTTAAATCGTTTAAACTAGAGATAGGATTTCTAGATAAGGAGAGTTTAAATTGTTTAAACTAGAGATAGGCTTGGAGGAGGGCAGGGCTGGCCGCCCCTCTATATATAGAGGTGGTGCGCCCCCTACACACCTTCCTCCAAGCCCTAGCCTTGCTAGCTTTCCTCTCTCCTCCCACTGTTTGTAGGCGAAGCCCCGCAGAGAAATTCTCCACCATATACACCACGTCGTCGTGTTGTAGATCCAATCTATCTCTCCACCATACTCGCTGGTCCGAGGAAGGAGGAGACGTCGAGGTGCTGCACGTGTGCATCTCACGGAGGCACCGCCACTTGTGGTGCTAGATCGGATCGGATCGCGAGGAGGAGAAGCGAGTACGACTACATCACCCACGTTCCGACAAACGTTCCGCTGTGAGAATCTTCAAGGGTATGAAGATCTAATCCAATCTCTCTCGTTGTTTGCATCTCCTAGATTAGATCTTGGCTTTCCCTCTGTTCGCTCCGTAGAAAATTTTGATTTACTATGCCGCGAAACCCTTCAGTGGTATCAGAGCTAGATCTATGTGTAGATGTGTTTCACGAGTAGAACGCAACATGGTTGTTGCGGGCGTTGATGTTTTCTGTTGCAAGCCTCTTGTTTGTGTTCTTCTTATGACGCGGGATAGTGAGATTGAAGCGGTCCAGGCCAACCTTACGCGACGTCGTCATGAGACCGCTCCGCACTTGACGTGTGGCTTGTACCACACATGCGGCTGGTGGATATCAGTTTCTCTCACTATAGTTGTCATGGGATTAACACGGAGTTTGGCAACCATAATATCACCGTTGTGGCTTTCCGTAGGTAAGAATCGTTCTAGCATCTACTCCCATAAGCCACGTAAAACATGCAACAACAAAGTAGAGGCGTCTAACTTGTTTTTGCAGGAGTGTTTCGTGATATGGTATGGCCCAAGATGTGATGTGTATATTGTATGCGATGATCATGTTTTGTAATGTTTCACGACTTGCATGTCGATGAGTACACAACCGCAGGAGCCATATGGTTGTCTTTATAATTGTGTATGACACGAGTCAACTTCTTATACACCATGTAATAGCTTTACTTTATCGCTAAGTAGTTAGCAATAGTTGTAGTTGCTATTCGTGGTGGAGGCAATCATGGTGGAGTGATGGAGATCATGCCGAACGCACAAGATGGAGATCATTGCGAAGATTGGCTATACCATGTCACATAAAGTTATATGCATGTGATGTTTATCCCTTTTATGTATCTTATTATGCTTAGATCGCGACGGTAGCATTATAAGATGATTCCTCACTTAAAGATCAAGATAAAAACTGTTCTCCCCAAGTATGCACTGCTATGAAGTTCGTGTCCAAGCATCACGTGATGATCGGGTGCTATAGACTCTACGCTCACATACAACGGGTGCAAGCCGCTTTTGCACACGCGAAATACTTGGGTCTAGCTTGACGAGCCTAGCATGTATGACATGGCCTCGAACACAAGAACCGAAAGGTTAAGCATGAGTCATATGAATGATATGATCGACACTTTGTTGTCCACCATTGAAACCACATCTCTTCTCGTGATGATCGGATTAGGTGTGGTGAATTTGGATCGTGTTCACTAAACAACTTGAGGGATGTTGAATTTAGTGGGAGTTCATCTAGTAATTTGATTAAGTTGAACTATTTATCATGAACATAGTCTAAATTGTACTTGCAAATCATGAGATCACATGGCCAAGTCCAACTTCAACTTCAACGCTTTTTGAGAAAGAAAAGCTTAGAAACAATGGGTCTAACTTCACCAATTGGTTCCGCAATCTAAGAATCATTCTGTCATGGACAAAAGGACTATGTCCTTGGTAAAGCGTTAGGTGACCCCCTGCAATCACCGGCTGATGAGAAAGTCTATCGGTCAAGAAAGATGATTATGGTGTGATTAAGAGCACCATGTTGTTTGCTATGGAACCGAACTTCAAAATTTTGAAACCTATCCGGGCCCTTTGAGATTCTCGAGGAGCTGAAAACCATGTTTCGACTCAAGCCCGCTCGAGAGATATGAGATCTCTGAGAAGTTCTTTAACTGCAAGATGGAGGAAGGTAGTTCCGATAGTGAGCACGCCATAAAGATGTCGGGCTACACTCAACGCCTTGAGCAACTGGAATGCACGATTCCAGAGGAGCTCAAGATTGACAGGTTCGCAATCACTCCTCCCAGCTACAAAAGTTTTGTAGTGACTCATAATCAGATTGGTTCCACTGATACGATCACCGAGCTCTTCGCAAAGCTGAAGGCTGCGGAAGTGGACATCAAGAAGGATAATCATGTGTTGATGGTCAACAAGCCCTCCTTTAAGAAAGGTAAGGGAGCAAGGAAGCCCTTCAAGAAAGGCGGCGTAAGCGTTGCTGTCTCGCCGAGAAGAAGCTCAAGTCCGGTCCCAAGCCGACACTAAGTGCTTCTATTGCAAGGACAAGGGTCCTCGGAAGGCATCGTCCGAAATACTTAGCGACAAGAAGGCTGGCACCATCAAAGGTATATTTGATATACATGTTATTGATGTTTTCCTTACTAGCCCTCGTTAGTGCCCGGGTATTTGATACCGTTGCTAATATTTGTAACTCAAACAGAGCTACGGAATAGACGGCGCTTGCGAGGGATGAGGTGACGATGCGCGTTGGCAACGGATCAAGAGTTGATGTGATGGCCGTCGGCACACTCTCCTTAGTTTTACCTTCGGGATTAGTTTTAAACCTTTATAAGTGTTATTATGTGCCTGCGTTGAGCATGAACATCATTTCCGGATCGTGTTTATTGCAAGACGGTTATTCATTTAAATCGGAGAATAATGGTTATTCTGTTTATATGAGTAACATCTTTTATGGTCATGCACCTCTTGTGAATGGTTTATTTCTTCTAAATCTCGAAAGGGATGAAACACACATCCATAACATTGAGGCTAAGAGATGCAAAGTAGATAGTGATAATACTACTTATTTGTGGCACTGTCGTCTAGGTCATATTGGTGTAAAGCGCATGAAGAAACTCCATTCTGATGGACTTTTGGAGTCTCTTGATTTTGAATCATTTGACACATGCGAACCATGCCTCATGGGCAAGATGATCAAAACCCCGTTCTCAAGTATGATGGAGCGAGCAACGGACTTGTTGGAAATCATACATACCGATGTATGCGACCGATGAGTGTTTAAATGGCGGTGGATATCGCTATTTTCTCACTTTTACCGATGACTTAAGTAGATATGGGTATATCTATTTAATGAAACATAAATCTGAAACATTTGAAAAGTTCAAGGAATTTCAGAATGAAGTGGAGAACAATCGTAACAGAAAGATTAAGTTTCTACGATCCGATCGTGGGGGCGAATATTTGAGTTATGATTTTCTCACGCATCTTAAAGCAAGTGGAATCGTTTAACAACTCACGCCACCCGGAACACCACAGCGAAATGGTGTGTCTGAACGCCGGAATCGAACCCTATTAGATATGGTCCGATTAATGATGTCTCTTATTGATTTGCCGTTATCATTTTGGGGTTATGCATTAGAAACCGTTGCATTCACTTTAAATAGGGCTCCATCTAAATCCGTTGAGACGACACCGTATGAACTGTGGTTTGGTGCTAAACCTAAGTTGTCGTTTCTTAAAGTTTGGGGATGCGAAACTTACGTCAAGAAGTTGATGCCGGACAAGTTCGAACCCAAAGCGGAGAAATGCGTGTTCATAGGATACCCTAAGGAAACCATTGGGTATACCTCCTATCACAGAACCGAAGGCAAAGTGTTTGTCGCAAAGAACGGTTCCTTTTTTGAGAAGGAGTTTCTCTCGAAAGAAGTGAGTGGGAGGAAAGTAGAGCTAGACGAGGTTATTGAACCTTCTCTTGAATTGAGAGTAGCGCAAGACCTGAAATTGTTCGGCGCTGCACTAACAATAGAGGAAGCTAATGACAAGGATCATGAAGCTTGACGATGTCTGCTCTTGAACGTCGCAGTCGACAAGGTCGCGTGTCCCTCTGAGTGGTACGGCAACCATCTGCCTTGTCTTTGTTGGTATAAGCGTGAACTGCGAACTATGAGGAAGCGATGATGAGCCCAGACTACGAGAAATGGCTGGAAGCCATGAAATAATTGGGATCCATGAAAAACCAAGTATGGACTTTGGTGGATACTCCTAGCGACCGAAAGGCCGTTGAGTGCAAATGGATATTCAAGAAGAAAGCGGACGCGATGGTAATGTTACCGTCTATAAAGCACGACTTGTCGCAAAAGGTTTTCGACAAGTTCAAGGTGTTGACTACGATGAGACTTTCTCTCCCGAAGCGATGTTTAAGTCCATTCGGATTTTATTAGCAATCGTTGCATTTCATGATTATGAAATATGGCAGATGGATGTCAAGATCGCTTTCCTCAATGGGAACATTGATGAAGAGTTGTATATGATGCAACGAAGGTTTTGTCGATCCTAAGGATGCTAGTAAAGTATGCAAACTTCAGCGTTCCATTTATGGTGAAGCAAGCATCTCGGAGTTGGAACCTTCGTTTTGATCAAGTGATCAAGAGCTTTGGATTTGTTCCAAATTGCTCTGAAGCTTGTATCTACAAGAAAGTGAGTGGAGGCCTGGTGGCGTTTCTAGTACTATATGTGGATGACATATTGATTATTGGAAATGACATCAACATGCTTAACGATGTGAAGAGTTATTTGAACAAGTGTTTTTCAATGAAAGACCTAGGTGAAGCTGCTTATATATTGGGCATCAAAATCTATAGAGATAGACAAAGACGCGATAGCTTTAAGCAGTACATACCTAGACAAAGTTCTGAAAAGGTTCAGAATGGATAAGGCAAAGAAAGGTTCAGTGCCTATGTTGTCAGGTAAGATATTGAGAAAGGCTCAGTGTCCAGCTACGGTAAATGATAGGGAAGCTATGAGCAAAGTGCCTTATGCCTCGGCCATAGGTTCCATCATGTATGCCATGCTGTGTACTAGACCGGATGTGTCCAATGCTCTTAGTTTGACGAGCAGATATCAAAGTGATCCAGGAGTGGAACACTGGACAGCCGTGAAGAACATCCTAAAGTACCTAAATAGAACTAAAGAAATGTTCTTAGTCTATGGGGGTGATGAACATCTTGTCGTAAAAGGTTACGTCGATGCTAGTTTCGACACCGACAAGGATGATTCCAAATCTCAGACAGGATACGTTTATATTTTGAATGGAGGAGCTGTGAGCTGGAGAAGCTGCAAGCAAAGCGTGATCGCGGGATCTACAGTAGAAGCGGAATACATGGCTGCTGTAGAAGCGTCAAGTGAAGGAGTTTGGATCAGAAACTTCATCACTGAGCTTGGCGTGGTTCCAAGTGCATTGGACCCACTGGAGATATTGTGTGACAACCGGGCGCCATAGCACTCGCTAAGGAACCAAGATATCATCCAAAGACCAAGCATATCAACAAAGTTTCATATAATCTGAGATTATATAGCAGATGGAGATCTGAAGATTAGAAAAGTACATACGGATCTGAATGTCGCAGATCCATTGACTAAACCTCTTCCACGTGTAAAACATGATCAACACCTCAGTGCCATGGGTGTGAGATTGTTGCCAGATGTAAACTAGATTATTGACTCTAGTGCAAGTGGGAGACTGTTGGAATTATGCCCTAGAGGCAATAATAAAGATGTTATTATTATAATTCTTGTTCATGATAAAGTTTATATTCCATGCTAGAATTGTATTAAGCGGAAACATTAATACTTGTGTGGTTTATAAACAACACCGTGTCCCTAGTATGCCTCTATGGACTAGCTCATTGATCAATGATGGTTAAGGTTTCCTAACCATAGACATGAGTTGTCAATTGATAATGAGATCATATCATTGGGAGAATGATATGGTGGATAGACCCAAACAAAGCAGAGCAATTAGATCGTGTCATCGTGTTCGTCTTTGCGAAGCTTTTCCTATGTCAAATATTGTATTCCTTAGACCATGAGATAATACAACTCCCTGGTATCGGAAGAAAGCTTTGAGGTCATCAAACGTCATCCTATATGAGAGGGTGATCATAAAGGTGTCTCTCAGGTGATCGGAAAGTATCTGTTGGGTTGTATGTATCGAGATGGAATTTATCCCTCCCAAGTCGGAGAGATATACTTCGGGCCCACTCGGTAATCGATATCAACACCGCTTGCAAGCATGTGATTAAGGAGTTAATCACAAAGTGATATCGGATTACGGAACGAGTAAAGTACTTGCTGTGAACGAGATTGAACTAGGTATGACGATGCAGGACGATCGAATCTCGGGCAAGTAAAATATCGCGAGACGAAGGGAATATATATATATGGGATTGATTGAATCCGGCATCGTGGTTCATCCGATATGATCATCGATGAATGTGTGGGAGTCAATATGGGTGCCAGACCAGCTGATTATTGATAGAAGATCATGTGCATATTCTCGAACCCGCATGGTCACACATAACGTATCTCGGCGCTAGGATAGATTGGATAATTGGTTTATGAATTTTGTTCGAGTCTCGGATGGGATCCGGGATATCACGAGATGTTCGGAATGGTCCGAGAATAAGATTCATATAAGGCTGCAGTTTTGGAGTTGAATTGTTCGGGTTAATCGGTATTGTCGAAGCTTCTAGAACCTTCGGAAGGGACCAACGTGGCCCCACCTTCCGGGAGGGGCATGGTCCTATGAGGGAGTGTCCTGGCGCATTGGGCCAGGGCACAAGGCCATAGGGCCCAACCGATCCTAGATAAGTTTAAACTCGTTTAAACTAGAGATAGGATTTCTAGATAAGGGAGAGTTTAAATCGTTTAAACTAGAGATAGGATTTCTAGATAAGGGAGAGTTTAAATTGTTTAAACTAGAGATAGGCTTGGAGGAGGGGCAAGGGCTGGCCTCCCCCCTCTATATATAGAGGGGTGGTGCGCCCCCTCCCCCCTACACACCTTCCTCCAAGCCCTAGCTGCCTTGCTAGCTTTCCTCTCTCCCTCCCGACTGTTTGTAGGCGAAGCCCTGCAGCAGAAATTCTCCACCATATACACCACGCCATCGTGTTGTAGATCCAATCTATCTCTCCACCATACTCGCTGGTCCGAGGAAGGAGGAGACGTCGAGGTGCTGCACGTGTGCATCTCACGGAGGCACCGCCACTTGTGGTGCTAGATCGGATCGGATCGCGAGGAGGAGAAGCGAGTACGACTACATCACCCACGTTCGGACGCGTTCTGTGCGAATCTTCAAGGGTATGAAGATCTAATCCAATCTCTCTCGTTGTTTGCATCTCCTAGATTAGATCTTGGCTTTCCCTCTGTTCGCTCCGTAGAAAATTTTGATTTACTATGCCGCGAAACCCTTCATTTTTGGCCTCTACCAGCACCTTTTGCCTGGTTTCTTCTAACTCTGCCTGAGCATTTGCCGGATCAAGTATCGGCGCTACAGGTGTAGTCAAGTTTTCTATGGTCTTTGAAGAATGTTCTCGCCTTTCCAGGTGGCCCTCTTACTCTTGGTGCCTTTGGGGTGATGTCATGTAGCTCGGTCGGGTTGGTCACTGGCGGGATTACCTCAGTGGGTTGTGGCGCAGTCTGCTTGGGTGCGCCTTGTGCGCCTGCGGCGGGTTCTCTGCTTGATCCGGCTACTGCTGCTCCATCTCGCGCTCCTGCAGCGACCATCACCTCGACGCTGCCTGCAGGATGTACTTTGGATGGACGGCTTGCCGCGTTAAGAGGTGGCTCTCCTGCAACAACAACTTGGTGGGGATAAATGCCGGTGATGTCGACGCCGACGTAAACCTTGTGCTCGCCCAGGCTGATGAAGACACCATTGCGCGGGGGAGCCTTTCCCCTGAAGCTCCCTGCATTGTCGCTGACATAGTCGCAGAGACCAAATCTCTGGACTGCAAACGGAAACAGCTGCCGTGTTGATGAAGTTTCCCGTCCGGATCATAACTCCAGCTAGCACCGCTGCTGGCCCCACGGTGGGCGCCAACTGTCGTGGTGGTCTCACGGCAGATGCCATGGGTAGGCTAAAGTATGGGGCCAATGGATGCTAGTGGGATCTGGGGAGGGAAGATGCAACTGATTCTACACTCAAGAGGTTAGGGCAAAGATCTTTATTTCTCTTCTCTTGGGCTACAAGTGCTCCTCGAGCTGTATACAGGGAGAAAAGATGAATCTCACCAGCCTAACGGTACCAGAATGAGTCGATCCTCCCCTCAGGGTCCAAGCCTCCCCTTATAAAGGAGAGCCTTGGGTGCCTTTAGGGCTGACGGGGCAAGCATATTCGAGGAATATGCTTGTCCCAAAATAGTAGTTCGGCGGCCTCCTTTCCCTGTCGCCCTTCTAACAACGGCAAGGTTCCAGAGGACCCCTCCTGCGTGCCTCGGGCTTCAGGACTGTCACCTCCGTGACCTCCTTCTGCCCCTCTGACGCTCTGCATCTTTGTCTCTTGTGCTTGGCTCCGCTCAGATACCCGCCTGCGTGCCTCGGGCTTCAGGACAAGTCACGTGATACCCGCACGCGGTTCATCGGGATGGGCCTATATTTATAGAGCCAGGTTTGAATTTTCATGTGGAGTAGAGGGAAACTTAAGATTTCACTTGGAGCGGGAAAGAGACCAGGTTTTCGTGCCTTTATTTCCTCCTACTATAATCGGATCGTTCCTTTCTTGATTGACTGAATGGACCGTCTAGATGCGTCGCCTGCATGCGTGACACGGATTGCTGACATGTCGATCAAGTGCTGGTCAAATTAAAGGCCGGTAAATTAGGGCTCCTGAAATCGTGGGCGTCGGTTAATTCTATGATGGCGTTGTCGATCTGGCACGTAATCAAATCACATTAACTGCGCGAGATCGGGTAGTATTCTGGAATCATTCATGGTGCTGAAATTTTGCCTATTCTTTAGGATCTGAACTGGAGACGCATCCAACCATCGAACCCTTAAATTTCTCGACTGTACAATGCTAGTAGATCTATTCCTCATGATTTCTTAAAAAATGTTACCGCCATGTCCAAAGATGATATGCATGATACTAATATTATGATACTCTCTCTAGACCAGACTAAAGACGGTAACCCTCCAAGTTAATGCGCTGCTCACCGGGAAGCCCAGGCTCGGGCCTATAATGGTGCCAACTGTGCCGCTGGCACAGGGCCCATGATTTTTAAGGACCCAGATTTTTTTATATGTTAGTATGCTTATATAGGTTACGTGTCGGTGTATCACAGGAAGGAATCGGAATCAAGTGTATCACCGGAAGGAATCGGAATCAAGCCTCGCGCGTGGCTGCTGCGTTGCTGGGCTGCATCGCTAGGCTAGCACGCTGTCGGGCCGCGATGCAAAGCTGCGCTGCCTACTGCTGGACGGAGACGGACAGCCAGATCGTGATCGATTCGATTCAGATCGATCTATACTCGAATAAATCATGATTCGCTGCCCTGTCGACGCACCCGCAAGCCAAGCGACGAGATTTGCTACCCTGCCGACGCACCCGCAAGCCAAGCGACGAACAAAAAAATACACAGCAATCGCCATACAATCCAATCGATCGCGTCCATAGACGGCGAGTCAGCGACACCACGGCATACAATCCAATCGATCGCGTCCATAGACGGCGAGTCGGCGACACCACGGCATACAATCCAATCGAGTGATACCGTGGTACGTGACCGATTAGCCGCAGTTCCTCCAACTCTTCATCGCCTCAATCCTCATCGGCTTGATCGCAAAAATAAAAACTTTTAATTTTTGATCATATTCATACTTTTATTTTATTTACCACTTGTATCTTCTGTCCCAATAATACAGATTCGACATGGGGAAACATCAGTCTGGTTCCCAGAAGCGTAAGAGAAAAAAAAGAAACAAAATTTAATTAAATCTCGAGTAAATTTCAGTTTTTACCCTGAGGTTTGATATTTTTGACACAAATTACTCCATTTAACAATTTTTCGACCATATTACCCCATTTAACGGAAGTTGTGCCAATTTTTACCCTTTTTAAAAAATTGGAGGCAATCTAGCTACTATGTAAATCCTGGCAGTCAATTACCTGTAGCGTGTGACGACTCTCTTTTTCTCTTGCCATTCTTTCCATGCCGAATCTTTCTTATTGCCAAGGTGCGTTCAATTTTTAATTTGGTGTCAGGTGTACATTCGCGCTGCTTGAAAGCTTGAATTGACGATGGTAAGGGACTTTGTCGAGGTAATAGCTAGCGATCTCAGAGGCGATAGAAAGCAATGATCTCAATAGATAGGTTCCGATCCTTTGACAATGTCTGGGCGGTGAATTTGGCCGATGGCAATATCAGGTAACCTGGTTCGTTTGAAATCTAGTATACCTAGCAGGCAACCAACGGAAGACAACAAAAGTTAATTTGGTACATGCACGTAATTTATGGGTGCTTACTTACTTTATATTTCTTCCGACGTGACGGGTGTATGCAATTATATGTTTACAGGACAAATCCAAATCCGAGACGTAACACCATTCTGTATTGGATCTAACACAACTCCAGCACACGCTTGCAGATAGTGATCAAAGTTTTCTTCAAGTGCGGGTAAAAACATGAGAAAAGCTGTCAACGACAGATCACATGCAAAATCTTAGCAAGGGTAAAAACTGGCAAAACTTTCGCTAAAGGGGTAACATGGATGAAAAATTATTAAATGGGGTAATTAGTGTCAAAAAATTCAAACTAGGGGGTAAAATTTGGAATTTACTCTTACATCTCAAAAAAGGTGCTATGGACAAGTTTATTAGAAAAAAATGCATCACAAGTGTCATCTGGTAATCAGTTTGTTGATCCTTCTAACCTTGCTCTTGCAATTGTTCCTTACAATCATTCTAGAGATGGCCAAACAGAGACATATAATATTGAGATAGAGGAAACATTGCGCTCATTGGATTATGATAGTTTGAAGTCTTCTTGTGATCATCTTGAGGCGCCCTTAAAAAGAATAAGAAATCTGATATTAATGTCAATGATCTATTTGTTGAGCTAAAGTTTCTTCAAAAATTCATGCCAAAAGAAAATATCGGGCCTGTTGAAGTTTTGAAGTTTATAAAGCGGCATGATTGTTTTTCAAATGCAAGTATTGCATATAGAGTTTTATTGACCATTCCCGTGACGGTTGCATCGGCATAACGAAGCTTTTCTAAGTTGAAGCTATTGAAGTTGTATATGCGTACTATAATGACACAACAAAGACTCAACGATTTGGCTACGATAGCATTTGAGGGTGAAATGTTAGAGAAGATTGATTATGAGGATATCATTGAACATTTTATTTCAAAGAACACAAAAAGGACGATGATGTTCAAATAAACGTTATGCAACTTCGAGTTATATAGGTATGATTCTCAATATATGCAATTATGCAAAATATTCTATCATATACATTAGGATTATTTATTTGTTCAAACTTTTATAGTATAAGATAGGGCTCCATTTTAGATTTTCGCACTGAGGTGAAGAGGAACCTTGCCATGGCTCCGCAGCCGAGTCTGCAAGACCATCTCCAACGCATGCTGAAGGAGGGGAAAGGAGCAGATGCTGAAGGAGGGGAAATAATGAAGGAGAAGGCAAAACAAAGCATCAAGGTTGAAGACATGGTGCCCCAGATCTTCGAGGCGCTGCTTCACTTTGTGTACACGGATTCTTTGCCAGATGATGATGATGAGAACTCAAAAGAAGCAAGGACGGCAAATCTGCAGCACTTGCTAGTTGCCGCTGATCGGTACGGTCTGGGCAAGATGAGGGTGCTCTGTGAAAGCAAGTTGTGTGAGAGCATGGACGTGGAGACGGTCGCAACTACACTGGTTCTAGCAGAGCAACATCATTGCAAAGATCTTGTAGAAGCTTGCGTTGAGTTCATGGCTCCCCGGAATGTGTTACAGTCCGTCATGGCCACTGATGGATTCAAGCATCTTGTAGCGACTTCTCCTTTGCTCATGAAGGAAATATTGGACAAGGTGTCTCGCTGTGACTAGTAGTCCCGTTCAGAGGCCGAACAGTCATCTCTTATGTATTTCATTTTCTCTGTGTAACCTTGATACTACTATGCATTCGTGACTTCGTGTATTATTCTAATGCTATACATTCATCATATCATTTGTGACGCGTTTGTTGTGTCGGTTCATTTCTGTTTTCCAAAGGTCGTGCTTGCTTCATTCATTGGTATACTACTCTGTAGGCTGTTCACTTTTCGATCCTTCAAAGGTCGTGCTTGCATCATTAGTGTTTTCAGCTTATGTCTGCATTATTGACTTTATTATAGAATGAAAATATATTGTATTATATATCCGGTATTGTGTGGAAGTTAAATTATTACTCAAATAACGAATGTCTTGGGACAATATGTACAAACTTAAGAAAAAGTTGAATTGGATTTAAACATTCTTTGTTTAGGAGTAACAAAACATCTGTTTTTTTTTTCAAATTGTCCTAAATCATTTTTGTGAACACTCTTGCATAGAACAATATTGAATTGGATTTAAATCGTATGTAGAGAAACAATTACTTGTCGTGCTTTTCTTTTTTGGATAAAAAGACTTAGTTGGTTTACTGCAGACGAAGGCCCGATAATGGTGGCAGGCCTGGAGTGATGAAAAAACAAAGGCTGCTGCTTGCAGATTTTTTCATTAACTGAAGGAAACGAAGGAAATGGGTTCCGTTTAATTCTGCATTATCTTTTTTGTTCTGCAGTTGCTGCATTATATTAGTAGCTGAAACTGAATAAAAAACAAAGGATGATGCGTTGAAGGTTAAACATTTACTCTGTTTCATTTTTAAATGAGAAATGTAACCGACGATTTCACCTTGTGGTCCTAAAACAAATGTACCCCATAGATAGACACGGGGATATACATCACCTGCACAAAATAAACACCGCGAGTATATATTCACAAAATTGTATTTGTCTCTAATACCATTTAATTTTTTACCGTATCATCTTTCTTACTATAATTTAGGGTTTAGGATTTAAGGCTTAGGATTTAGAGTTACTATTGACGAGGAGTATTACTATGGTAGCTCAAGGTATAATTACTGCTAGTACTAAAATAATGTTTCACAGTTATTTCTAGGAAAACATTAACTTTCAACCGGCAGACGCATCCGCCGGTTCATTCTTCGCGATGCATGCGCTCCTTTGAGCTCGACCTTGCACAAGCGTGTCTCCGCGCGGGCGGTTGCTCTTCTGGCAGGTTCAGGATTTAGGGTTACTATTGCCGAGGAGTATTACTATTGTAGCTCAAGGCATAATTTCTGATAGTACTAAAATAATATTTCACAGTTATTTCTAGGAAGACGTTAACTTTCAACCAGCAGACGCATCCACCGGTTCATTCTGCGCGACGCACGCGCTCCTTTGAGCTCGACCTTGCACAAGCGTGGCTCCGCGCTGGTGGTTGCTCTTCTGGCGGGTTTAGGATTTAGGGTTACTATTGACGAGGTGTATTACTATTGTAGCTCAAGGCATAATTCCTGCTAGTACTAAAATAATATTTCACAGTTATTTTTAGGAAGATGTTAACTTTCAACCGGCAGACGCATCCGCCTGTTCATTCTGCTCGATGCACGCGCTCCTTTGAGCTCGACTTTGCACAAGGGCGGCTCCGCGCTGGCGGTTGCTCCTCTGGCATAGTTATTTTTATCCATGTTTACTTTTTTTAGAAAGGAGAATAACATCCCGGCCTCTGGATCATTCGATGCACATGGCCTCATATTAAATGGTAACATTCAAAGTTGTTACGAACTCATGGATCTCTTAAAGTTGATACATGAATAATCAACCAGCGAAAGAATAATAACATATGCATAAGACAATTAAGCATCATATATCGACTACTATGTTGCCAGCCTGACTAAAGATATCATGTGCCATTATCATTAGACGGTTGCATCAAGTAACCATAATATCCCATTGATATTGTGGAAGCAGGAACACCCACAACTGCAATCAGTATGCCATCATGTGAATAACCAATAAAAGTTTAAAATTTTGTTTATGTTAACCAACATAAGGCCAAAACAATAAATGTGAATTCTAGCCTTAGATACTCTATCTACTTCATTCAACCAATTTTCAAATATATTTGTAATATTAGTTGGAGGAGGAATGTCATAGGTAAAATTTATTGTGCGCCATATAAGTCTAGAAAAAATGACATGAAATAAGTAAATGTTCAAATATCTCTTGTGCACCACGAAATAAACATTTTATACACCCAGTCTAATTCCTTTTTGCTAAGTTATACCTTTGGTTATCTAGAGTATATATTAATATGCATTGCTTAGCGTGACATCGTTAAGCATTCGTGTATGCTTCTGATCCCATTTTTACCATATTATCTTCCTTACTAGTTGATGGCATAGTTCTTGCTACTAAATAATCACAATTATTTTATAAGGGCTATGTTTGGATGATTACTAGTACCATAAATTCCGCGAATTTATATAGGATGTGGCAGTGCTCCATTGTACGTGATTGAGCATATTATCACAGTATTAACATCCAAATCATATAACGGTAATTTATTTTTGTTAAAAGAAATGTGACAGGGGAAAGCCCCGCCACGGTTTTTAGATAATAAGAATCCAAACTGCGTTCATGAGGAGTTGAAATTGGGTGGTTGGTTGTACTTTCACTTCCCTAACCAAGTGAGATAGACTCTTACGATAATGTATTATATATAGACATATACCCATCCGCTTATTGTTTATTGCATTTTTACTAACATTTTCTCACACTCGAATGCCATTTAAGAGACTTTCCTTCTCATGCCTTTTATCAGTTTTCACCTACTCGGCATAGTTTTTGCCGACATATACCCCATACATTTTGTTATATGTTAATACAACATTTATCAGTGTATTAACTGTTGGAATTTGGTGAGTTTTGGGCTGCTGACCCATTATACAAATTCTGAAATTCTCTTTGGTCCACTTGTGTATGGCAGCTTATGGCCGTGCTAGTGGTGCTAAAGGTCCCACATTGATAGTGGAAAGAGAGTTGGACCACCTTATATAGTAGAGTGTTGCACCACTCACTAAGGTGTGACAAGGAGAGAAGCCCTCGTGCACTCCTCCTCCGACGCTGCCCGCCTCGTCACGTCACGCGCGCGCCGCGGGTTGTGGGTTGCGGTTTGCGGGAATCTCGCTGAGCCGAGCTTTATTTTGCTGTTTGGGAAAATTAATTATGAGTCATTAACGCACCCGTTAATTACAGTCGTTTCCAGGCCCCACGATCTCCCTGAGCTGCACTATATAAGCGTCTGCGCTAAAGCTAATCAGTGTCTAATCAATCCACACACGTGCCTACCTCCAGAACCTTGCGCCACCGCTTTCGTCTTTCCTATCCCGGCTTGCAGCGTGCACCACAGATCGGGACAGTAGGCCTCCGGAACCCCGCCTCTCGTGAACTTGTACAGGTGAGGGGTGATCAGGTTTTTGGGGAGCGCTCAAGCACGACTACTGGCAACCACGATGTCGTCCGACGATGAGTTCCCAAACGACGACTTCTTCCCGGACGTCAGCGACCTCTTCGGCAACCTCAACATGGGCGACAACGCTGCGACTGCTATTCAACCTACATTGTATGTGATCTCTGAAGGGTTCGCAGCATAGAAAACAAAAATTTTCCTACGATGTGAACTATATACCAAGATCTATTTATACTAGATACAAACAACGGGCGGATGTATATCCGTAGAGAACATACCCTTGAAGACCGACAAAGTTTAACGAGTCCAAACTCGTGGTTGATGTAGACGATCTCTTGCCGATCTCAAGATCGAGAGGAAGTCCTAGCGCCGCAAATCAGCAGCGCATCCGTGCTCGCACACACGTTCGAGGCACCGAGCAACCTCCGCCTCCTCGCTCCAGCGATGCAGCGGAAGCACAACTCTTTCTTGCCGAAAAGCCACCGGGAACATGTATCTCGCTAGTCCGAGACCATGGGGGATAAATTCTAGAGGGGGAGAGAGATCCTTCACGAGGAGGTGTGAGTGAGAAGTGAGAGGAGGGGCTCCTTTTATAGGAGGAGGGGGGGGAACCCCAAGGGGGTGGCCGGCGCATGGGGGCTGCCCCTTGCCCTCCCCTCATCATGTGGGTGGACACTCCACTCACAAAATGACCCTTCAAAAGTCCACTCAAAATCCCACTCAAAAATCCCATTAAATTTCCACCAAATTTAATGCAAACTCTCATTAAATAAAACTCTTTTATTTTATTCAGAATTTTGTCAATTACTTTAATGACAAACATTCACAAATAACCCCTTGCTAGAATTCTATTTCACATGCATAACCACTTTATGCAATTTCACCCGAAAACCTGTTTCGGTATCTAGTGAAATAAATTCCTGCGCTTGTTTATTCTTTCGGCATGAAACTTTTGCTCCAATTGGATGTCGGTGTCTCTTAAGTGTGTCACCCTACGGTTCGTGAATAATGCGGACATGATCGAGACCCCTCTCAGATCAATAATCAGAAGCGGGATCTGGAGACCCATACTGACTCCCACATATTCAACGATGACTTTCTTGTGATCGTCGGAACCTTTTACGCTAGTATCTTAATCCCTTTGTCTCACGATATATTACATGTCCGAGATTCGATCATCGGTATCTCCATACCTAGTTTGATCTCGTTCGACATGCACTCTTTTCTCGTTCCGTGATATAACATTCTAGTGATCAAATCACTTGCTTGCAAGCTAATCAATGTGATATCACCGAGGGGCCCAGTATATCTATCCGTCATCGGGATGAACAAATTCCACTCTTGATCCATGAGCCTCAACATAACACTTTATTAGTTCTGAACCCATCTTTATAATCACCACATTACGGTGTGACGTTTGATGTTATCAAGAAACTCTTAGGTGTTAGTGATTGACATGATCTCATGGTCTAAGTATTAGGATCACTTCGTAAGTTGTTATAGCAATATAAACTCAATGACTTTGATCGTAATGCTATACTTGGATGAATGTTCATCACATCATTACACTAATGTTGTGATCCGTTATTAACAACATCCAATGTCCATGATCGAAACCTTGATCATCTTGTTAATCAACAAGCTAGTTTATGAGAGAGGCTTAACTAGGAACTTTACATTTGTTTATTAAACACACATGTATTAACGTTTCCGTATTAATACAATTATAGCATGCAAAATAAACATCTATCATATACTTGGAATACACATAATAAACAATTTATTATTGCCTCTCGGGGCATATTCCTTGATCTCCCACTTGCACTAGAGACAATAATCTAGTTACATAGTGATATATCTAACACCCATTGAGTTCGGTGTTGATCATGTTTTGCTCTAGGGAGAGTTTTAGTCAGCGGATCTACATTGAGATCCGTATGTACTTCTAAATCTTTATATCTCCATCCTTGACATGCTCATGGATGGAGTGAAACCGGCGCTTAATATGCTTGGAATGCTTGTGAGACCTTGGCTCTTTGGCATTGGCAATGGCACCATTGTTGTCACAATAGATCACCATTGGGTCCAACGCGCCCACAACTCCTAGTTCGGATATGAACTCCTTCATCCAAATCGCTTCTGAGCTTCAAGCGACAACATATTCGGCCTCCGTTGTTGATCCCGCTACCACAGGTTGTTTGGAGCTCCTCCAACTAACCGCTCCGCCATTCATGAAATACGATCCGGATTGAGACTTAGAGTCATCCGGATCGGTGTCAAAGCTAAGCGTCGACATAACACTTAGCGACGAGCTCTTCTTCACCTCCGTATACAAGAAACATATCCTTAGTTCTTCTCAAGTACTTAAGGATATTCTTGACCGCTATCCATGTTAGAACACGGATCCGATTGGTACCTACTAGTCAAACTAATAGCGTGTGCCACATCCGGTCTTGTACATAGCATGGCGTACATTATAGAGCCTATGGCTGAAGCATAGGGGACTTTGTCCATTATCTCTCTTTCTTCCTGAGCGGACTTTGAGTCTTACTCAATGTCTTGCCTTGCAACATAGGTAAGAACCCTTCTTACTTCCGTCCATTTTAAACTTCTTTAAAATCTTATCAAGGTATGTACTTTATGATAGCCCTATTAGGCGCCTAGATCTATCTCTATAGATCTTTATGCCTAATATGTAAGAAGCTTCACCTAGGTCCTTCATTGAAAATTTCTTTGTTTAGATAACTTTTAACCTTTGTTTAAAGTTCTATATCATTCGATCAATAATATGTCATCCACATATAGTATCGAAATGCCACATTGCTCCCACTCACTTTCTTGTAAATACAAGCTTCTCCATAAGTTTGGACAAATCCAAACTCTTTGATCACCTCATCAAAGCGGATATTCCAACTTCGTGCTGCTTGCTTCAATCCATAGATGGATCGTGAAGCTTGCACACCTTGTTAGCATCCTTAGGATCGACAAAACCCTTTGGTTGTATCATATACAACTCTTCTTCAATATTACCATTGAGAAACGCGGTTTTGACATCCATCTGCCATATTTCATAATCGAAATATGCAGCAATTGCTAACATAATCCTAACTGACTTTAGCATCGCTACGGGAGAGAAAGTCTCATCGTAGTCAACTCCTTGAATTTGTCGAAACCCCTTTGCGACAAGTCGAGCTTTATAGATGGTCACATTACCATCAACCAAAGTTTTACTTTTGACATTCCATTTGTTCTACACGGCCTTCGGTCGTGAGGTAATTCCACCAAGTTCCAAACTTGATTTTCATACATGGATTCCATCTCGGATTTCATGGCTTCTAACCATTTGTTGGAATTCGGGCTCATCATCGCTTCTTCATACGTCGCAGGTCATTATTTTCATCAACCATGAAATTTATGACAGATTTCGTCTGACTCGGGAGCTGCACGCGGCCCCTGCTTTGACCTGCGAGGTTCGTAGTACTCTCTTCGAGTTTCATGATCATTATCATTAGTTCCTTCTTCAACAGTGGAGCCAACTCGAACGACTTCGCGCCAAGCGCTACTCGCCATACTTTGAAGAGAAGGTTCCATAACCTCTTGAGTTCTACCTTCCGACTACTCACACCTTTCGAGAAACTCTTTCTAGAAAGGATCCATTCTGGCAACAAAACCTTGCCCTCGGATCTGTGATAGAAGGAATACCCAATAGTTTCTTTAGGGTATCCTATGAAGACGCATTTTCCGCTTTGGGTTCGAGTTTATCCGTTGAAGTTTCTTCACATAAACATCGCAACCCCAAACTTTAAGAATGACAGCTTAGGTTTGTTTCAAACCACAATTCATACGGTGTCGTTTCAGCGGATTTAGATGGTGCCCGATTTAAAGTGAATGCAGCGGTTTCTAGTGCATAACCCCAAAATGACAACGGCAAGTCCGTCGGAGACATCATAGATCGAACCATATCTAATAAAGTACGACACGACGTTCGACACACCATTTCGCTGTGGTGTTCGGCAGGTGTGAGTTGTGAAACAATTCCACACTCTTTCATGTGAGTGCTAAACTCGTAACTTAGATACTCACCTCCACGGTCGAATAGTAGAAATTTGATCTTTCTATTACGATGATTTTCCACTTCATTCGAAATTCCTTGAACTTTTCAAAGGTTTGAGACTTGTGTTTCATCAAGTAGATATAACCGTATCTACTCAAATCATCCGTGAAAGTAACAAAATAACGATATCCACCTCGCACACACTCATTGGACCACATACATCGAATGTATGATTTCCAATAAATCGTCGCCTGCTCCATTGAACCGAAAACGGCGTTCTAGTCATCTTGCCCATAAGGCATGGCTCACATGTATCAAATGATTCATAATCAAGTGATTCTAAAAGTCCATCCGAATGGAGCTTCTTCATGCTTAATGCCAATGTGACCTAGACGGCGGTGCACATATATGCGGATATATCATCACTAAGTTTAATCCTTTTAGCATCAATATTATGAATATGTGTAACATTATCATCGAGATCCAACGAAATAAACCATTCAACATTGGTGCATGACCATAAAAGATTTCATTCATATAAATGGAATAACCATTGTTCTCGATTTGAATGAAAAGCCACTTTGCATCAAACATGATCCAGATACAATGTTCATGCTCGGTCAGGCACCAAATAACGATTATTTAAGTTTATAACTAATCCCGACGTAAGTGGAGAGGTAGTTCGACGGCGATCACATCAACGTTTGATCCATTGCCGACACGCATCTTGACCTCACCCCTTGCTAGCGGTCGCTGTTCATGACCTGATTCGAGTTACAAATATTAGCAACCGAACCGGTATCAAATACCGGTGACTGCGAGCACTAGTCAAGTACACATCAATAACATGTATATCATATATACCTTTGTTTGCCTTGCCGCCTTCTTGTCGCGAGATACTTGGGGCGATTGCGCTTCCGATGGCTGCCCCTTACAATAGTAGCACTCGATCGACTTAGGTCCAACTCGGGTTTCTTTTCAGCAACAGCTTGCCGCCTTACTTCCTTCCGCTTTTCCTTCTTGTCTTTCTTGAAACCAGTGTTCCTATTGATCATCAACACTTGATGTTCCTTTTGATCTCCACTTCAGCTTTTAAGCATTGATGAAGCTCGGGAGAGACTTCTTCATGCCTTGCATATTATAGTTCATCACGAAGCTCTTATAGCTAGGTGGCGTAGACTGCACGATGGATGCCTAAGTCAATGGGAATCGTTATTCCAAGGACACAAGCTTATCGGCGAATCGACATCTTGAGTACAGGCTCACTAACTTAGCTGTTCTCTTCCATCATGCAGCTAAAGAACTTTTCTGAAGCATTGTAGCTCTCTACAGCAACATGTGTGTCGAAAATCATTTTCAACTCACCCATTGTATCAAAAGCATTGCCGCCAAACGCTTTGAAGTTAGGCTCTAGCCCATACAATATGCCGCAATGAACTAAGTTGTGGTCCTCTGACGAGTCGATAGACATTCTTCTCCTCGTCGGGCATCGTCAAGGTGGGGGCCTAACGGCGCTTCTAGCACATATTGCTTTTGTGCAGCAGAGGAGAATCCTCAAATTCATGGCCCATTCAAGAAAGTTGCTACCGTTCGTTAGTTTCTTTCTCCATGAACGCATTGAAATTAAAAGGTGTGGTGCCATCTACAACAGAATTTGTAAAGTTTAGACTAAGTGTATGATAGATTGAGTTCAACTAATCTATATTACGAATGAACTCCCACTCAAAAGCGACATCCCTCGTGTCCTTTTGGTGATTACATGAACCAAATCCACTACACCAAGTCCGATCATCACGTGAGTCGGTATAGCTTCAAAGGCGAGCATCAAATGGGCATCATATCAACTATATGACTCATGCTTAACCTTTCTTACGTGTTCGAGGCCATGTCTCGTACATGCTAGGCTCGCCAAGTTAGAACCTTAGTATTTTTGCGTAACTGTCTTACACCAAGTATGGTCGAGGATCCAAGTACACCCGATCATCACGTGATGTCTTGGAGCGAAAACATAATCGGTGCATACTAAAGGGAGAACACATTCTTATCTTGATATTTAAAATGAGGGATCATCTTATTATGCTTAACAAAGCGCTAAACAAGCAATATAAGATGCAATCAAACATCATATGTTTAATAGTGAAATTATATGGTTCCCGCAGATGATCTCTATCATGTGCATCGTGGTATGATCACTATCATACCTATATGTGTAAATCCACAATCTATGGGTTTTACACGCTATGTGTGTTGTAAGAGTATCATCTCATACTTCTACTTACAACACTACCATATCATAACACTAGCCCAGCAACAATCTAAACTAGACGCCTCTAATTTATCCATTGCAAGTTTTACGTGGCTGAGGGCTTTCGAGATAGAACCGTTCTTACCTACGAACATGAACCACAACGAGGATAATCAAATTGTCGACAACTCGCTTGCAAAATAGATATTGACTATAGTAGGAGAGACAGACACCCGCTAGCCACTTATGCAAACTAGTTGCATGTCAAGCGTGGAACAGGTCTCATGTGCGAGGACATGTAAAGTTTGTCCGGGCCGCTTCATCCCACTATGCCACCAATATCCAAAATCACAAGAGAGGAGCAACAACATGATCATCATCGCCCACATACTCATATGTGTACTACCCGTGTAAAGTATCTACGCATAGATCCGGCTCTGATACCACTGAAGGGTTCGCAGCATAGAAAACAAAAATTTTCCTACGATGTGAACTATATACCAAGATCTATTTATACTAGATACAAACAACGGGCGGATGTATATCCGTAGAGAACATACCCTTGAAGACCGACAAAGTTTAACGAGTCCAAACTCGTGGTTGATGTAGACGATCTCTTGCCGATCTCAAGATCGAGAGGAAGTCCTAGCGCCGCAAATCAGCAGCGCATCCGTGCTCGCACACACGTTCGAGGCACCGAGCAACCTCCGCCTCCTCGCTCCAGCGATGCAGCGGAAGCACAACTCTTTCTTGCCGAAAAGCCACCGGGAACATGTATCTCGCTAGTCCGAGACCATGGGGGATAAATTCTAGAGGGGGAGAGAGATCCTTCACGAGGAGGTGTGAGTGAGAAGTGAGAGGAGGGGCTCCTTTTATAGGAGGAGGGGGGGAACCCCAAGGGGTGGCCGCATGGGGCTGCCCTGCCTCCCCTCATCATGTGGGTGGACACTCCACTCACAAAATGACCCTTCAAAGTCCACTCAAAATCCCACTCAAAAATCCCATTAAATTTCCACCAAATTTAATGCAAACTCTCATTAAATAAAACTCTTTATTTTATTCAGAATTTTGTCAATTACTTTAATGACAAACATTCACAAATAACCCCTTGCTAGAATTCTATTTCACATGCATAACCACTTTATGCAATTTCACCAAAACCTGTTTCGGTATCTAGTGAAATAAATTCGCGCTTTGTTTATTCTTTCGGCATGAAACTTTTGCTCCAATTGGATGTCGGTGTCTCTTATGTGTCACCCTACGGTTCGTGAATAATGCGGACATGATCGAGACCCTCTCGATCAATAATCGAAGCGGATCCGAGACCCATATCGACTCCCACACATTCAACGATGACTTTCTTGTGATCGCCGGAACCTTTACGCTAGTATCTTAATCCCTTTGTCTCACGATATATTACATGTCCGAGATTCGATCATCGGTATCTCCATACCTAGTTTGATCTCGATCGACACATGCACTCTTTTCGTTCCGTGATATAACATTCTAGTGATCAAATCACTTGCTTGCAAGCTAATCAATGTGATATCACCGAGAGGCCCAGTATATCTATCCGTCATCGGGATGAACAAATTCCACTCTTGATCCATGAGCCTCAACATAACACTTTATTAGTTCTGAACCCATCTTTATAATCACCTGTTATTGTGACGTTTGATGTTATCAAGAAACTCTTCGGTGTTAGTGATTGACATGATCTCATGGTCTAAGGATTAGGATCACTTCGTAAGTTGTTATAGCAATATAAACTCAATGACTTTGATCGTAATGCTATACTTCGGATGAATGTTCATCACATCATTACACTAATGTTGTGATCCCGTTATTAACAACATCCAATGTCCATGATCAGGAAACCTTGATCATCTTGTTAATCAACGAGCTAGTTTATGAGAGAGGCTTAACTAGGAACTTTCTGTTTGTTTATTAAACACACATGTATTAACGTTTCCGTATTAATACAATTATAGCATGCAAAATAAACATCTATCATATACTTGGAATACACATAATAAACAATTTATTATTGCCTCTCAGGGCATATTCCCTTCAATCTCGACCTCTCTCTTTCGGATTATGCTAGAGTTCTCCGTTCTAGCATTTGGTATAGATGTGATAGGTTTATCTCCTATAGATGTAATATATTCATGTTGATCTGCATAATTGGTTTTAGTACCGTTTGTATGATCATGATTTATCAGTTTATTATTCGGATTAAATCATATTGATTATTGTTTATATTTCCAACAATCTAAAAATCTGATTATAGGCAACTGAATTCCACTGGTGTAGCCACGGCTACTAGGCCGCCTCCTTTTGATGGCATGCACTATAAGAGATGGCGCAAGAGATCAGTTCTCTGGTTTGAAAACCTAAATTGCGCGCCACTCTTGGCAAGCCTGAAGGAGATCTTTCTGCTGAGCAGGAAGCGAACTTTAAGAAAGCCGATACCATGTTTATGGTGGCTTTGTTCAGTGTTCTTGGGGACAACATTGTTGACCCGTATATGTCATTTGATAATGGCAAGGATGCGTGGTAAGCGCTCGAGGCCAAGTTTGGGGTCTCGGACGCTGACACTAAGTTTTATGTCATGGAGCAATTCTATGACTACAAGATGGTTGATGAGCGCTCCGTCGTTGAGCAAGCTCATGAGATATAATCACTTGCTAAAGAACTTGAGCAGTTCAAGTGTACCTTACCGGGCAAGTTTGTGGCCGGTGGCATTATTGCCAAGGTTCCTCCCTCGTGGAGGAACTTTGCTACCTCTCTGAAACATAAGAGACAAGAGTTTTCCGTGATGGATCTCATTGGGTCTCTTCATGTGAAAGAGAAGGCGAGAGCAAAGGATAAAACTGCTCGAGAATTTGAGGGAGGTTCTAGTGCCAATTCGTGTAGGGGTTCGTAGCATGGAAAACAAAAAAACTCTACTGCATGCACACAAACAAGCCAAGATCTATCTACTAGATTGTAGCAACGAGTCGATTAGAGTACTCGCCCTCGAAGATTCCAAAGCGGTTAAAAAGAGAAGATTCTCGTGGGTGATGTAGTCGTACACTTGTCGATCTCAAGATCGCGTAGAAGATCCTTCTGGCGCTGCGTTTCGGCAGCGCTTCCGCAGTCGGTCACACGTTCGATACTTGATGAAGAACTTCCTCTCCCTTGTTCCAGTAGGCAGAGGAGGTTGTAGTTCTCCCCTCGCGATTCCGGCAGCACGACGGCGTTGTGTCGGAAGTAGAGGGAAAATCCTATAGGGTTTCGCCTAAGCCGGAGCAGGTTATGGTGGATCTAGGGTTTAGAGAGCCGGAGAAGAGGAGGTGGAGTCGGCGGCGGCTAGGGCGGTGGCGGTAGGCGGCATCGGTGGCGGTGGTGGTGTGGGAGGGGCTGTTGTGTGGTCTTGGGGCAGCCCTTCCCTTCTATTTATGAGAGGGAGGGCAGCTTGGGAGAGGGGAGTTTGAATCCTTCCCCAACTCCCTCTCCTAGTTGGATTGTGGTGGAGGGAAAGAAGGATTCTTTCCTTCCTCCACTAGGAAACATTGTTCCAATTTTACTTTTCAAACCTGCCTTTTGACTTTCAATTTGGAGCTCAATTTCTCTCTTGCAAATTCCCAACCAAGTGACCTAGGACATGATCCAACCATTCCACTTATCCATGACACATTCATGTACCATTCCCCTTCCGGTCTGGTGAACCTTCTAGACCCTTCTAGAACCTCTCCGATGAAAACATCGAAATCATTCCCGAACTCCGGAATTTGACTTTCCTTATATGAATATTATTCCCCGGACCATTTCGGATCTCCTCGTGATATACCGGATCCCATCCGAGACTCCGAACAACATTCGGTCTCCCTACTTACATTCCATATCTACTAAACAACATTGAATCCTTAAGTGTGTCTCCCGACTGTTCGTGAATTATGCGGAAATGACCGAGATACTTCTTCGATCAATAACCAATAGAGGAATCTGGAAATTCATATGGCTCCCACATGTTTCTACGATTACTTTGCGATCGAATGAACCACTTACATATGATACCAATTTCCCTTTGTCTCGTGATAGTTTACTTATCCACGATCCGATCGTCGGTATCTCTGCATACCTAGTTCAACCTTGTTACCGATAAGTACTATTTTCTCGTTCCCGTGATATGTGATCCCTTGTGAGCCAATCACATGCTTGCAAGCCAATTGGATGACATTCCACCGAGAGGGACCAGAGTATATCTATTTGTCATATGGATGGACAAATCTCACTCTTGATCCATGTGCCTCAACACATACTTTCTGAACACTCAATGCCACCTTTATAGCCACCCAGTTACAGTGTGGTGTTTGATGTCATCAAAGCATCCATCCGTGATGGTGATTAGCATGATCTCATGGTCGAAGGAATTATGTTACTATGTATCAGAAAGCTTATAGCAAATGAACTATTTGAATGACTTGATCTTATGCTACGCTTAACTATAGGAGTATGTCCACCCCATCATTCTCCTAATGATATGATCTTGTTGTTAATAACATCTCAATATTCATGATCAGGAAACCATGATCATATATTAACCAACAAGCTAGTTTAACAAGAGGCTTTACTAGGGACTCTTTTATGTTTACAAATCACACAAGTATTAATGTTCCCGGTTAATACAATTATAGAATGGTATGCAAACATTTGTCATAAGCATGAAGATATGATAATAACAACTTTATTATTGCCTCTTGAGCATATCTCCAACAGTCTCCCACTTGCACTAGAGACAATAATATAGTTTCAAATCTTTGTGTATTCAACACCTATGGCTTTCCGGTGTTGTATGTACATGTTTTCTAGTGGTCAACTAATCTTTGGATCCAACACTTACAGGTCCGTGTGTAATTGCATGTCTTTGCGTCTCCACGCATCTCTCATTCTCTAATGAGATGGCTTGGTATAAATTTTGTCCTTTAGTGAGACCTTTAGTTCCTTGGGGTTAAAATATGTTGATAATATTGTCGTACAATATATCTTCATAGCACTATCCCGCTGTGAACTACACCTAGTTTGATAACAAACTACTTGACACAAATGCCCTCTTTTGGTGCTATAATAGCAGTCATATACTTAGCCTTTTGTTGTAATATCCATCACAATGTCTTAACTTTGGAACTCATCCAAATCCATTATGGAACATATTTTCCATCATATTGTCCCCCCTTAGTTTAGATTAAGATAAACTTAATTTGTACTTTGTGAAAAAACTAGTATCAATGTAGTACTTTTACAATAAACTATCCATCTATTTGTCACTTCTATAAAATAATATATTCTTAGTTCTTCCAAAAGATCATAAGAATATCCTTACTATTATCCAATGATCATCTTATGAATCATGCTCATAACATTTAGAGCATATGACATATCTGGATTAGTACATATCACAGTATGATTGAAAAAAATACTCTTTGTGATTTTATTCATCAAGTATCAATCAATACTTGAATCTTTGTTTCACTTACCAAGTGTCGATACACTTGAATTTAGATTTAATCCTTTCTGTGTGGCAAGAACCTTTCATGTCATTTCCATATTGAACTCATTCAATATCTCATCTATGTATATTTGGCACAACCATATTAGCGTCTCAATCTATCGATATAGATATTGATGTCAAATATTCGGGTTTTGCCTAAGTTTTTCATCGAGATGAAATTCTTAACATGTGTTAATAAAATATACATCATTTCCAATCAACAATAAGTCTTCCACATAATACATTAGAAATATGACTTGGTGCTCCCACTTAATTTCTTGCATATGCAAGCATCTTCATCATCTCTGATGAATTTAAACTCTTTTAACAGTTTCATCATGGTGAAGATTCCAACTCCTTGATGCTTACCTCAACCATTGAGGTTTGCATATGCTTTTAGCATCACTTTAATTAACAAAACCCTTTGGACCGTGTTATGCACATGTCCTAGGTAAAAATTCTATTAGAAGAACTTGTTTTGTTTATTCAACTACCACATAACAAAATTATATGTATTGGTTGCTACATTAATCCTTCTAGAATAAATATCGCTATGAAAGATCAAATCTTGTCATAGTCAACTACTTGAACATTGCCGTGAACTCTTTCCCAACATGTCGACTATTTCATAGATGTGAAACATCCATGTGTATTTCTTTACAGATCCAAATACGACTGTAAGGTTTTTACACCTTTCCAGAGGGTCTTTCAAGTTCAAAGCTTGATTTCTCGTGTATGGAACTATCACGGATTCTATGGATTAAAGCCATCTGACGGAGTTAGGGCCCATCATCGCTTCTTTGCATACAGTTAGTTCTCCATTGTCAAACAACAATGATCTACTTTCAAATCCTAGCATTTGATTGTTTACCCGACCTACTTGGTTCAATAGGAACTTTGACCTCCGTAACCACAACCTTTGAGGCACGTGAGCCATGAGCATTGTTGTTGTCTCCGGAACACTTTTCGGCGCTGCGCAACTTTGCACATATAGCTAAGGTTCTTTTAACATTATCAAAGTTCTATTGTCCTCCCACTTAACTTTCCACGGAAAATTCCTTCTCAAAGAAACTTGACGTTCGAAGCGACAAACATTTTTGTCTTCGGTGTTATGGAGGAATACTCAATGGTTATACAAATATATGTTCATCCGACTTTGGTTGTAAACATCTCACTTATGCATAGCATACCAATGTTTAAGAAAGTACAACTTGGGTTTTATCCCAAACCATAACTTTATATGGTGTCATTTCAACGGATCATGATGGAGCTCCTTTTTAGTGGAAAAGCGATAGTCTCTAAAGCTTTTAATCTTTAAAATATAATGGCAGGTTATAAATGACACCTTTGATCTTACCATGTCAAACAAGGTTTTATTGCATATCTCGATCACTCCATAATACTATGGTGTTTTCGGGAAACATAAACGATTCCTCAAATCTTAGGTGTTATGCTAAACTTGCAACTCAAAAATCTTCCTTTATGATCCTATCATAAATTCCATATTTTCTTGTTACGTTGATTTTGCACTTCATCTTGAAAGTCTTCGAACTTTTCAAATGTTTCATACTTCATCCTTATTAAGTAAATATTCATATATTCACTCACATTTCCAGAGAAAGCATATGAAGTTGAAATCCATCGCTCTCAACTACACATAATGGACTTCATACAACAATATGTACAAGTTCCAATAAGCTAGTCATTCGTTCTCTTTGGCCTATGAACGGAGTTTTAATTATCTCTAGGAAAGTTTCACAAGCATCATTTGATCAAAAATCAAAAGACTCCAAAATTCCATCCACATGGAGTTTCTTCATGTTTGCTTTCCAATATTATTTAAACGGCGATGTCACTTCCTAAGTGATCTTTCAATCAATTTGTCCTTCGACATTTTTAGCACTAGTTTTATGGATGTGATTTCTTGAACGAGATTTGTAAATCATCCATCTTTTATGGATTACGACAATTATTTGAACAACCCTTTTGTTCTCATAATACCTGATCGTAATAACAATTATTGAAACAAATCTTGAAGGTAAGTTTTGATTTCATCGAGCAACACAACAACCTTTTATTTGTTCTCGATGAACATCATCACATATGAAGGGAATATGCCCTGAGAGGCAATAATAAAGTGTTTATTATGTGTATTCCAAGTATATGATAGATGTTTATTTTGCATGCTATAATTGTATTAATACGGAAACGTTAATACATGTGTGTTTAATAAACAAACAGAAAGTTCCTAGTTATGCCTTTCTCATAAACTAGCTCGTTGATTAACAAGATGATCAAGGTTTCCTGATCATGGACATTGGATGTTGTTAATAACGGGATCACAAAATTAGTGTAATGATGTGATGAACATTCATCCGAAGTATAGCATTACGATCAAAGTCATTGAGTTTATATTGCTATAACAACTTACGAAGTGATCCTAATCCTTAGACCATGAGATCATCTCAATCACTATCACCGGAAGAGTTTCTTGATAACATCAAACGTCACACCGTAACAGGGTGATTATAAAGATGGATTCAGAACTAATAAAGTGTTATGTTGAGGCTCATGGATCGAGAGTGGAATTTGTTCATCCAGATGACGGATAGATATACTCTGGGCCCTCTCGGTGATATCACATTGATTAGCTTGCAAGCAAGTGATTTGATCACTAGAATGTTATATCACAGGAACGAGAAAAGAGTGCATGTCGGTAACGAGATCAAACTAGGTATGGAGATACCGATGATCGAATCTCGGACATGTAATATATCGTGAAACAAAGGGATTAAGATACTAGCGTAAAAGGTTCCGACGATCACAAGAAAGTCATCGTTGAATGTGTGGGAGTCAGTATGGGTCTCCAGATCCCGCTTCTGATTATTGATCCGAGAGGGTCTCGATCATGTCCGCATTATTCACGAACCGTAGGGTGACACACTTAAGAGACACCAACATCCAATTGGAGCAAATGTTTCATGCCGAAAGAATGAACAAGCGCAGGAATTTATTTCACTAGATACCGAAACAGGTTTTCGGGTGAAATTGCATAAAGTGGTTATGCATGTGAAATAGAATTCTAGCAAGGGTTTATTTGTGAATGTTTGTCATTAAAGTAATTGACAAAATTCTGAATAAAATAAAAGAGTTTTATTTAATGAGAGTTTGCATTAAATTTGGTGGAAATTTAATGGGAATTTTGAGTGGACTTTTGAGTGGAGGGAATTTAGAGGAGTTTTGTGAGTGGAGTGTCCACCCACATGAAGAGGGAGGGCAAGGGGCCCCATGCGCCTGCCACCCCTTGGGGTTCCCTCCTCCTATAAAAGGAGCCCTCCTCCTCACTTGTCTCACACCTCCTCGTGAAGGATCTCTCCTCTAGAATTTATCCCCATGGTCTCTGACTAGCGAGATACATGTTCCCGTGGCTATTCGCAAGAAAGAGTTGTGCTTCCGCTGCATCGCTGGAGCGAGGAGGCGAGGTTGCTCGGTGCCTCGAACGTGTGCGAGCACGGATGCGCCGCTAATTTGGCGCTTAGGACTTCCTCTCGATCTCGAGATCGGCAAGAGATCGTTTACATCAACCACGAGTTGAACTCGCGTTAAGCTTTGTCGGTCTTCAAGGGTATGTTCTCTACGGATATACATCCGCCTGTTTGTATCTAGTATATATAGATCTTGGTATATAGTTCACATCGAGGAAAATTTTTGTTTTCTATGTCGCGAACCCTACAAGGGTATCGAGCCAAGTTTATGCGTAGATACTTTTACGGTAGTACACATATGAGTATGTGGGCGATGATGATCATGTTGTTGCTCCTTTGTTGTGATTTTGGATATTGGTGGCATAGTGGGATGAAGCGCCCGACAAACTTTACATGTCCTCGCATTATGAGACCTGTTCCACGCTTGACATGCAACTAGTTTGCATAAGTGGATAGCGGTGTCTGCTCTCCTACTATAGTCAATATCTATTTTGCAAGCGAGTTGTCAACAATTTGATTATCCTCGTTGTGGTTCATGTTCGTAGGTAAGAACGGTTCTATCTCGAAAGCCCTAAGCCACGTAAAACTTGCAATGGATAAATTAGAGGCGCCTAGTTTAGATTGTTGGGCTAGTGTTATGATATGGTAGTGTTGTAAGTAGAAGTATGAGATGATACTCTTAACACACATAGCGTGTAAAGTCCATAGACCTTGGATTTACACATATAGGTATGATAGTGATCATACCACGATGCACATGATAGAGATCATCTGCGGGAACCATATAATTTCACTAATAAACATATGATGTTTGATTACATCTTATATTGCTTGTTTAGCGCTTTGTTAAGCATAATAAGATGATCCTCATTTAAATATCAAGATAAGAATGTGTTCTTCCTTTTAGTATGCACCGATTATGTTTCGTCGCTCCAAGACATCACGTGATGATCGGGTGTTCTTGGATCCACGACCATATTTCGGTGTAAAACAGCACACACGCAAATACTAAGGTTCTAACTTGGCGAGCCTAGCATGTATGCATATGGCCTCGAACACAGACCGAAAGGTTAAGCATGAGTCATATAGTTGATATGATGCCCATTTGATGCTCGCTTTTGAAGCTATACCGACTCACGTGATGATCGGACTTGGTATAGTGGATTTGGTTCATGTAATCACCAAAAGGACACGAGGGATGTCGCTTTTGAGTGGGAGTTCATTCGTAATATAGATTAGTTGAACTCGATCTATCATATACTTAGTCTTAACTTTACAAATTCGCTTGTAGATGGCACCACCGCTTTTAATTTCAATGTTCATGGAGAAAGAGAAACTAGCAACGAACGGTAGCAACTTTATCGAATGGGCCATGAATTTGAGGATTCTCCTCTCACGCACAAAAGCAATATGTGCTAGAAGCGCCGTTAGGCCCCCACCTTTGATGATGCCCCGACGAGGAGAAGAATGTCTATCGACTCGTGGGAGGACCACAACTTAGTTCATTGCGGCATATTGTATGGGATAGAGCCGAACTTCAAAGCATTTCAAACGGCAATGCATTTGATACAATGGGTGAGTTGAAAATGATTTTCGACACACATGTCAGAGAGAGCTACAATGCTTGTAAAAGTTCTTTAGTCATGATGGAAGAGCACAACTGCTAGTGAGCATGTACTCAAGATGTCCAAGTTACGCCGATAAGCTTGTGTCCTTGGGAATAACGATTCCCATTGACTTAGGCATCCATCGTGTTCTCAGTCTCGCCACCTAGCTATAAGAGCTTCGTGATGAACTATAATATGCAAGGCATGAAGAAGTCTCTCCCGAGCTTCACCAATGCTTAAAACCGCAAGTGGAGAGATCAAAAAGGAACATCAAGTGTTGATGATCAATAGGAACACTGGTTTCAAGAAAGACAAGAAGGGAAAACGGAAGGGAAGTAAGGGCGGCAAGCCTGTTGCTGCACCTGAAAAGAAACCCCGAGTTGGACCTAAGTCTGATTCCGAAAGTACTATTGTAAGGGATCGCCATCGAAGCATAATCGCCCCAAGTATCCGCGCATAAGAAGGCCGGCAAGGCAAACAAAGGTATATATGATATACATGTTATTGATGTGTACTTGACTAGTGCTCGCAGAGCACCGGGTATTTGATACCGTCGCTTGCTAATATTTGTAACTCGAATCGTGGGTCATGAACAAGCGACCGCTAGCAAGGGGTGAGGTCAAGATGCGTTTCAATGGATCAAACGTTGATGTAATCGCCGTCGAACGCTGCCTCTCCACTTACCGCCGGATTAGTCATAAACTTAAATAAATGTTATCCGGTGCTCGCACCGAGCATGAACATTGTATCCGGATCATGTTTGATGCAAAGTGGTTATTCATTTAAATCGAGAACAATGGTTGTTCCATTTATATGAATGAAATCTTTATGGTCATGCACCGATGATGAATGGTTTATTTCGTTAGATCTCGATGATAATGTTACACATATTCATAATGTTGATGCTAAAAGGATTAAACTTAATGATGATATATCCGATATATGTGGCAATCGCCGCTCAGGTCATATTGGCATTAAACGATGAAGAAGCTCCATTCGGATGGACTTTTGGAATCACTTGATTATGAATCATTTGATACATGTGAGCCATGCCTTATGGGCAAGATGACTAGAACGCCGCTTTTCGTTCAATGGAACGGGCGATGATTTATTGGAAATCATACATTCGATGTATGTGGTCCAATGAGTGTGTTTGCCGAGGTGGATATCGTTATTTTGTTACTTACGGATGATTTGAGTAGATACGGTTATATCTACTTGATGAAACACAAGTCTGAAACCTTTGAAAAGTTCAAGGAATTTCGTAATGAAGTGGAAAATCATCGTAATAGAAAGATCAAATTTCTACGGTCCGACCGTGGAGGTGAGTATCTAAGTTACGAAGTTTAGCACTCACATGAAAGAGTGTGGAATTGTTTCACAACTCACACCGCCGGAACACCACAAATAAATGGTGTGTCGGAACGTCGTAATCGCATTTTATTAGATATGGTTCGATCTATGATGTCTCCGACGGACTTGCCGTTGTCATTTTGGGGTTATGCACTAGAAACCGCTGCATTCACTTTAAATCGGCACCATCTAAACTGCTGAAAAGACACCGTATGAATTGTGGTTTGGAAACAAACCTAAGCTGTCATTTCTAAAGTTTGGGGTTGCGATGTTTATGTGAAGAAACTTCAACCGGATAAACTCGAACCCAAAGCGGAAAAATGCGCCTTCATAGGATACCCTAAAGAAACTATTGGGTATTCCTTCTATCACGCATCCGAGGGCAAGGTTTTGTTGTTAAGAATGGATCCTTTCTAGAGAAAGAGTTTCTCGCGAAAGGTGTGAGTAGTCGGAAGGTAGAACTCAAGAGGTTGTGGAACCTTCTTCAAAGTATGGCGAGTAGCGCAGCGGAAGTTGTTCCGAGTTGGCTCCACCTGAAGAGGAACTAATGATAATGATCATGAAACTCGAAGAGAGTACTACCAACCTCGCAGGTCAAACAGACGCTGCAGCTCCCGAGTCAGACGGAAATCTGTCATAAATTTCATGGTTGATGAAAATAATGACCCTGCGACGTATGAAGAAGCGATGATGAGCCCAGATTCCAACAAATGGTTAGAAGCCATGAAATCCGAGATGGAATCCATGTATGAAAATCAAGTTTGGAACTTGGTGGAATTACCTCACGACCGAAAGGCCGTGGAGAACAAATGGATTTTCAAAAGGAAAACTGATGCTGATGGTAATATGACCATCTATAAAGCTCGACTTGTCGCAAAGGGGTTTCGACAAATTCAAGGAGTTGACTACGATGAGACTTTCTCTCCCGTAGCGATGCTGAAATCAGTTAGGATTATGTTAGCAATTGCTGCATATTTCGATTATGAAATATGGCAGATGGATGTCAAAACCGCTTTCAATGGTAATATTGGATAAGAGTTGTATATTATACAACCAAAGGGTTTTGTCGATCCTAAGGATGCTAACAAGGTGTGCAAGCTTCAACGATCCATCTATGGATTGAAGCAAGCATCGCGGTTGGAATCTCCGCTTTGATGAGGTGATCAAAGAGTTTGGATTTGTCCAAACTTATGGAGAAGCTTGTATTTACAAGAAAGTGAGTGGGAGCAATGTGGCATTTCCGATATTATATGTGGATGACATATTATTGATCGAATGATATAGAACTTTTAAACAGTGTTAAAAGTTATCTAAACAAAGAAATTTTCAATGAAGGACCTAGGTGAAGGCCATACATATTAGGCATAAAGATCTATAGAGATAGATCTAGGCGCCTAATAGGGCTATCGCAGTACATACCTTGATAAGATTTTAAAGAAGTTTAAAATGGACGGAAGTAAGAAGGGTTCTTACCTATGTTGCAAGGCAAGACATTGAGTAAGACTCAAAGTCCGCTTCGTGAAGAAAGAGAGATAATGGACAAAGTCCCTATGCTTCACCCATAGGCTCTATAATGTACGCCATGCTATGTACAAGACCGGATGTGGCACACGCTATTAGTTTGACTAGTAGGTACCAATCGGATCCGTGTTCGAACATCGATAGCGGTCAAGAATATCCTTAAGTACTTACGAAGAACTAAGGATATGTTTCTTGTATACGGAGGTGAAGAAGAGCTCGTCGCTAAGTGTTATGTCGACGCTAGCTTTGACAATCGATCCGATGACTCTAAGTCTCAATCCGGATACGATTTCTCATGAATGGCGAGCGTTAGTTGGAGGAGCTCCAAACAACCTGGTAGCGGGATCAACAACGGAGGCCAATATGTTGTCGCTCGAAGCTCAGAAGCGCTTTGATGAAGGAGTTCATATCCGAACTAGGAGTTGTGGCAAACGCGTTGGATCCAATGGTGATCTATTGTGACAACAATGGTGCCATTGCCAATGCCAAAGAGCCAAGGTCTCACAAGCATTCCAAGCATATTAAGCGCCGGTTTCACTCCATCCGCGAGCATGTCAAGGATGGAGATATAAAGATTTATAAAGTACATACGGATCTCAATGTAGCAGATCCGTTGACTAAAACTCTCCCTAGAGCAAAACATGATCAACACCAGAACTCAATGGGTGTTAGATTTATCACTATGTAACTAGATTATTGTCTCTAGTGCAAGTGGGAGACTGAAGGGAATATGCCCTGAGAGGCAATAATAAAGTGTTTATTATGTGTATTCCAAGTATATGATAGATGTTTATTTTGCATGCTATAATTGTATTAATACGGAAACGTTAATACATGTGTGTTTAATAAACAAACAGAAAGTTCCTAGTTATGCCTCTCTCATAAACTAGCTCGTTGATTAACAAGATGATCAAGGTTTCCTGATCATGGACATTGGATGTTGTTAATAACGGGATCACAAAATTAGTGTAATGATGTGATGAACATTCATCCGAAGTATAGCATTACGATCAAAGTCATTGAGTTTATATTGCTATAACAACTTACGAAGTGATCCTAATCCTTAGACCATGAGATCATGTCAATCACTATCACCGGAAGAGTTTCTTGATAACATCAAACGTCACACCGTAATAGGGTGATTATAAAGATGGATTCAGAACTAATAAAGTGTTATGTTGAGGCTCATGGATCGAGAGTGGAATTTGTTCATCCAGACGGATAGATATACTCGGGCCCTCTCGGTGATATCACATTGATTAGCTTGCAAGCAAGTGATTTGATCACTAGAATGTTATATCACAGAACGAGAAAAGAGTGCATGTCGAACGAGATCAAACTAGGTATGGAGATACCGATGATCGAATCTCGGACATGTAATATATCGTGAAACAAAGGGATTAAGATACTAGCGTAAAAGGTTCCGACGATCGCAAGAAAGTCATCGTTGAATGTGTGGGAGTCAGTATGGGTCTCAGATCCCGCTCGATTATTGATCCGAGAGGGGTCTCGATCATGTCCGCATTATTCACGAACCGTAGGGTGAAACACTTAAGAGACACCGACATCCAATTGGAGCAAATGTTTCATGCCGAAAGAATGAACAAGCGCAGGAATTTATTTCACTAGATACCAAACAGTTTTGGGTGAAATTGCATAAAGTGGTTATGCATGTGAAATAGAATTCTAGCAAGGTTATTTGTGAATGTTTGTCATTAAAGTAATTGACAAAATTCTGAATAAAATAAAAGAGTTTTATTTAATGAGAGTTTGCATTAAATTTGGTGGAAATTTAATGGGAATTTTGAGTGGACTTTTGAGTGGAGGGAATTTAGAGGAGTTTTGTGAGTGGAGTGTCCACCCACATGAAGAGGGAGGGCAAGGGGCAGCCCATGCGCGGCCACCCCTTGGGGTTCCCTCCTCCTATAAAAGGAGCCCTCCTCCTCACTTGTCTCACACCTCCTCGTGAAGGATCTCTCTCCTCTAGAATTTATCCCCATGGTCTCGGACTAGCGAGATACATGTTCCGTGGCTATTCGGCAAGAAAGAGTTGTGCTTCCGCATCGCTGGAGCGAGGAGGCGGAGGTTGCTCGGTGCCTCGAACGTGTGTGCGAGCACGGATGCGCTGCTAATTTGCGGCGCTAGGACTTCCTCTCGATCTTGAGATCGGCAAGAGATCGTCTACATCAACCACGAGTTGAACTCGTTAAGCTTTGTCGGTCTTCAAGGGTATGTTCTCTACGGATATACATCCGCCCGTTGTTTGTATCTAGTATATATAGATCTTGGTATGTAGTTCACATCGTAGGAAATTTTTTGTTTTCTATGCTGCGAACCCTACAACATATTCTTTTGCTAGTTACTTAGGCCATTTTAGTTCATGAATTGTGTTGTTTCGTATGACGATTCACACCAACAAATTCACTATCCAATACTAAAGAACTACATTGCTTAACAAGCAAAGAATGTAGCCATAATATGTATATCCTCTATATACCTAAGCTAAACAATTCTTAGTCTTTTCTCTTCTGCCAAATATTTCTTAGATTTCTCTTGCAGTATTTCTTTATCATCAATAGTGGTGCCATACTTATGACGCATAGTCCAAAACATGTATAGTAAATACTAATGTCTTTAGACTTGCACTTTGAAGTAGATCACCATCATCAAATGTTTGGTGTTCTTTCAAATTCCATTCTTTAGTAATCTTTTAGTGTAGTAAACATTTTACCTACATCAAATATTCATCCTTATAATGGAACTATTCATGATCAAGCTAATTTAGCTTATAACGGTGAATTGCAAGTATAATGTTGCTCTCCAAAACCTTTTGGAGGATTAGGACAACCAGCGTCTCCAACCTTTTGCAAATTATCATCAAATATGAGAACATAAACTTTGCCATATTATACTATATCATGTTGTAAACAAAACATTGTTTCAAATATCGCAATATCTTCTACATATGATGGTTTCAAAAACAATTCTTTCTGCTCCTTGATAATCTTGATATTAAAACAATCTTTTGAATATCAAGAATCATGGATATAAACATGATACTTATATACTAACACTCGAATTGTTACTCTTGATTTAATACAAATTATTAAACTTCACGGAGTAACCGGAACTTACTGAAAGTTTGCAATAGGACTTTTAAACTTTAGATTAACACTTCAAAACAATACGATACCAGTTCATAAAGTAACTAACCAGAATTCTATAGTTCTATTATCTCAATTATAACTAAGTGTAAGGTGGTAAACGGATGCCAATTACTACAACAACTATGCAAATTCACTTTGATTTAATTTATGATAAATAGTGTTCAACTTTTAATCATATTGTTGTTGAACTCCCACTCAAAACAATATCCCTCACATTGTTTTAGTGATTACATGAACCAAATCCACAATACCAAGTTCGATCATCACGTGACATGATGTAGTTTCAAAGGCGAACAATCATCGTATCATATATATGACTCATGCTTTACCTTTCGGTATTCCGTGTTCCGAGACCATGTCTGTACATGTTAGGCTCATCAAGGTCAAACCTTAGTTTCCGCATGAGCAAATCTGGCTTGCTCCCGTTGTATAGACTCGCAGAATCTAACACACCGGATCATCATGTGATGCTTCAAAACAACGAGTCTTGGCAACGGTGCCAACTAAGGAGAAACACTTTATAACTTGATATTTTGTGAGAGGGATCATCTTATAATGCTACTGTCGCGATCTAAGCAATACAAGATGCATAAAAGGATTAACATCACATGCAATTCATAATATGTGATATGATATGGCCTTTCTTCTTGTGCTTACGATCTCCATCTTTAAGCACGAAACATGATCTCCATCATCATCGGCGTGGCGTCAAGGTCAATGGCACCGCTCCATGGTTTTCGTCCACCAACATCAACTATTACAACTACTTTGAATAATAGACATGCAGGTCTTAACGAAATTAAAAGACAACCATAAGGGTCCTACCGGTTGCCGACTTTCAATAAGGAACATTGCATACATCATATATAATCACAATCATGGCCATATCACATCATAGCACACCCCTGCAAAACAAAGTTAGACGCCTCTAATTTTCTTTGCATGTTTTACGTGGTTTGGGGCTTTACATAAGTGTCGTTCTAACTTACGAAAAAGAACCACAATGTTGATACTAGTATTGTCAATCACCCGTTGTAAATTGAATCTTCACTATGTTGGGAGAAACAGGCACCCGCAAAGCCACTTATGCAATACAAGTTGCATGTCAAGTGTGGAGCAAGTCTCATGAACGATGTCATGTAAGGTTAGCCTGGGCCGCTTCATCCCACCATCCCGCAAGATGCAAAGTACACCAGAAGCAATCGACAACAAAAGCATCAACGCCCACAATGACCATTGTGTTCTACTCGTGCAACAGATCTACATATAGACATGACTCTGATACCACTGTAGGGGTTCGTAGCATGGAAAACAAAAAAAATCTACCGCATGCACACAAACAAGCCAAGATCTATCTACTAGATTGTAGCAACAAGTCGATTAGACTACTCACCCTCAAAGATTCCAAAGAGGTTAAAAAGAGCCTATTCTCGTGGGTGATGTAGTCGTACACTTGCCGATCTCAAGATCGCGTAGACGATCCTTCCGGCGCTGCGTTAAGCCTTTCGCTTCATCGGTCACATGTTCACACTCAATGAAGACCTTCCTCTCCCTTGTTTCAGCAGGCAGCGGAGGTTGTAGTTCTCCCCTCGCGATTCCGACAGCACGACAATGTGGTGTCGAAAGTAGAGGGAAAATCCTGCAGGGCTTCGCCTAATGGGCGAGATTACGGTGGATCTAGGGTTTCGATGATCTAGGGTTTAGAGAGCCGAGAGGAGGAGGTGGAGTCGGCAAGGCTAGGGCGGCGGAGGATGGCGGCTGATACGCCCAATTTGAATCACCTTTCTTTATCATAATTTACCTCTATTCATTGATATATGTCTTATTATGAGGTATTACATATGGCTTTTAATCTGTTTATGCATGTTGGATGATTCTTGGAGGATGAACTACCGGAGTCTGGATTCTGATGGAAAATAAGGCGGTTTGGTGCAATTTCGCGAAGATTAGAAAAATACCATAAAATATGGAAACATATTATTTTATCAGAAGATGAAGGGATCCAAAAGGAGGAGCGAAGAGGGGCCGCAGGGGGCCCACACCACCTAGGCACGAGCCCACATTGGGCTGCTCCTAGGGCAGGTGTGTCCCACCTTCCCGGCCACCGACTCCGCCCCTTCGCCTATATCTTTCCTACGGAACCCTAAGCCTCAGAGAGCGAACACGGATAGATTTCCGCCGCCTCTAGGGGGTGGAAAACACCGAGAGAGAAAGATCTCTCCGGCAGACAGATTTCTACCGGGGGAATTCCTTCCCAGAGAGGGGAGACCGTCGCCATCAACACCATCGTCAAGCTAGGCTTCATCCGGATCATCATCATCCACACCATCATCTCCACCAGCACCATCATCACCACTCCATCCAGCTGTAATAATTGTGTTGGATATTGCTTTAGTTCATTAGGGGAAACCTTCCCAGTATTAATTACTATTGTAGTTGATGCTTGTGAGTGGAACCATTGGATTATTGTTTATGTTCGGATTGTTATTCATTATCATATCATCTTTTATCTTGATCCATATGATGTCTTGTGAGTAGTTCGGTGTGTTCTTGAGGACATGGGAGAAGTCATGTTGTTAGTAGTGAATCTGTGATGAGTTATTATTCAATGGTTTAGTATTTAAGTTGTGGTGCTATTCTTCTAGTGGTGTCATGTGAACGTATCACATGATACTTCACCATTTATGGGCCTAGGGAATGCATTGTGTATTTGGCTACTAATTGTGGGGTTGGTTGTGATGTAAAACTGAACCCCCGTTAGGACACCTTTGCACAAGGGAGTGTAGGATCTCAGAGTTTAAGGCTGTGGTTAGATTTATATCTTAATTACTTTCCTATAGTTATGGATGTTTGCAGGGGGTTTAATTACAAGTATGTATTAGTCCAAGTAAGGTCGGTATGTTAGCACAGGTTCACCCACACAACACTTACAACACCAGCGAAGAGTACTCAGCTATTTGCAACGAAAGCACTTGACAGAATTCCCATGTTTCCTCGTGAACGTTTGGTCCTTATAAGTATTTCCACCGGCTTGTCCTTTGCTAAGAAAGGATTGGGCCACTTGTTCCGTTTGTTTGTTACCTTTGTTACTTGCTATTTTTTTGTTGCCTTATCATAAAACCACTAAAAATCCGTTTGCTAAGTATTCACAGGGATTTCCTGCTCCATACCACTGTTCAGCACCTTCTGCTCCTTGTTGGGATCGACACTCCTATTTATCGAAAGTACTATGATACAACCCGTATACTTGTGGGTCATCAAGACTATTTCCTGGCGCCATTGCCGGGGAGTGAAGCGCTATTGAAGAGTGGAACTGGTAAAGGAAACTTTTAGTGTGAGTATTGTTTTTGTTTCTGTTTGTTGCTTTGCTTCCAATATGGATAACCCACTTGGTTTTCTATTTGGGAGAACTACTACCACTGAAAGGGTAGTAGAGGAATCACCACCTATTGAGATAGATCCTTTTAAGATACCTAAAAGTATTGTTGACCATATTATGGATAATTATTATTTAGGGGATGGAACTGTCCATCCCGGTGATCACTTGATTTTTATCCATGAATTATGCAGGTTGTTTATGTATGCAGGTATCACAACTAAATAGGTGAAGAAGAAGTTACTCTCCATATCCTTGAAAGGGAGAGCTAAAGAATGGTATAAGCTGCTGAAGAATGGACAATCCATGGAATGGGAGGAGATGGCATCTCTCTTTTACTCTAAATTTTATCCTCCCAATGAAATTCATAAATATAGAAATCTTATATATAACTTTTGGCCTCTTGATGGAGAGATTACAACTCAAGCTTGGGGGAGATTGAAGTTACTAATGCTTAAATGTCCTATTCATGAACTCCCTAACAATATTATTCTCAATAACTTTCATGCTAGGGTTTCTCTTCATGATAAAGATTTACTAGATGCTTCTTGTGCTAGATCATTCACATGCATGAAGGAAGAAGCTAAATGGGATCTCCTAGACCGTATTCAAGAGAACACTGAATCTTGGGAGAATGACTAAGGAAGAAAGTCATGTATAAATTGTGATTATGAATGCATTAAATCCTTTATGGGAACTGATAGTTTCCGTGATATTAGTAATGAGTTTGGTTTAGACTCTCAAGTTCTTGCAAAATGTTTTGAGGCCTTTGCATCTTATATAGAAATTCCTAAAAAGGAGTGGAATAAGTACCATGCTCCTTTTAAAGACATTGTTACTCATGTTCCTGCTAGTTTAGAAGTTTGTACTGTTGATCCTATTTTGTCTGAGCCCTATATTGAGAAAGTTCCTTTTCCTGCAAAGGTAAGGGAACATTCTATCATAGCTAATGTGTAACACCACGGTTCTGAAAAGACCATGGCTTCTATGTGACATGCCAATCCCTGGATCGGTTCATTGGCCCACAATAGAATAAGATGAATAACATAGAAAAATATCCGTGTATCATAAGTAACGAATATCCAGTACCATTATTACAATAAAAGCTTAGCAAGGCTAGCTCAAATTATTCAGTAGCAACATAAATAAAGTAAATCCTCCATTCTTCAAATTGCCCACAAGTGAACAAGTGCCGAGTGGAGTACCGTGGCCTATATCGATTACTCAGAATCGGAATATCCTGCAACATGAAACGTAGCAGCCCCGAAGGGTCAATACATGGAATGTATGGCAAGTAGAGCTAGTAAAGAAGACAATAGTACTAACATCTACATGCATATTTGGCAAGTGGAGCTGTGTCTGGCTTGCATTTGCAAATAACTTTGTCCTACTTTCATAAACAGTTTTTGATTTTCTTTGAAAAGATCCCAATTAAGTTAACCCAACAATATTAAAACAATTATGAAATTAGAATGAGCGAGAAACATGTCATGGAATCAATATCAAGCAACTCAGATGTCCATAACCGGGGACACAGCTAATCGATTAGATTACACACCCTGCAGGGGTTAGTACACTTTACCCATGTGACTTGGCCAGCCCAGCTCGTACCATCACTCTCATTATGGGTGATGATAGGGAGAAGTCCAAGAAGAGACTGTTCGGGAAGTAGCTCCCCAATCCCGACACGCACCGGTCCAACCTATCAAAATTCTACATCTCTGGATACGCGGGTTCGGGTTACCACAACCTACTAAGTCCAACCAACCGCCCATTTCATTATTGGCACATGGTTGTACACGTAAGCTACCAAATAAAGAAGCCAATTGTGGCATCCCGCAAAACCACTACTAGATAATCGCGTTGAATTTGTGCATTGCATCGTCATCATCATGCATTGTTTGCCAAAACTATTTTCGCAACACCCGTTTTGTTTTCTAAAACGCCCCCTATTGATTCAAACATCCAAAACCGGGTCGCCGGAATATTTTATTTTGGCCGCTATCGGTTTGCTTGACCCGTTAAAACAAATACAAAGTTCAATTATTTTCAGAGGGCATTTAACGGGCCAAATAGACCCGATCGACCGCCCAGGGAAAAACTAAACGGTCCACCCCAATCAGCCCCATCTAATCCTATTCCTACCAACTAGTCTACCCACACCCCTTGGCCACATCACTCCACCCAATCAGTGTGTGCCACCTCCTCTCACCCTCCCCCCTAACCAATCTAAATCTGCCACATCAGCCGGCCCACCCTCTCTCTCTCTCTCACCCCTCTCCCACCCCACACGCACACACTCCACACCCACACAGCCCCCGCCTCCCCCCACCGTGGACCCCGCCCCCCCCACGGCCCCACCTGTCCCCACACACACCCCACCAACCGCTGCCATCCCCCTGGCCCCGCCCCGGTCCACCCTTCCCGCGGGACCCACCCTCTCCCCACGCCCCGCCGCCCGCGTCGCGTTCTCCCTTTCCCCTCCTCTGGCTCGCTCCCATCCTTCTTCCCCGAGCCGCCTCTCCCTCTGCCCTCTGCGCCGCTCCCCTTCCTACCTCCGCTCGCCGCCGGCCTCTCTCCACCCTCTCCCCTCGCCGCGCCGCCCAGGTTGCCTCAACCTCGCCCTCCAACCACCGCAGAGCCGGCCGCCGCCCGGACTCAGCTGGCCTCCTTCGCCTCACTGGCCTCGCCACCACCGCCCGAGTGCCACCCGTCCTCACCTCCTCCCCCCTCTCCGGCTACCTCAGAGCCGTCGGCGTCCTCTTCCGGCCGAGCCTGCCGTCGCGTCGAGCTGCGCGCCGCCAACCTCGACCTCGCCTCCGCGCCGCCCGCCCGCGAACCCCTCGCGGCCGCCCGCCGCCGGAGTTGCCACCGCCTCCAGCCTTGCCCCCGCCGAGCCAGCCTCCTCAGACCGCGACCTCCGCCGCTGCTCCTTAAGCGCTGCTGCCAGCCTCGCCGCGCTGGCTGCCCGGCGATCTCGCCGCCTCCCCAGCCGTGCCGCTCACCGTCGTAGGCCCGCCTGCCGCTCACTCGCCTCGCCTCGGTCAGCAGGCATGCGGCCGCGCGCCGTGGGGCCCCGTGCCGTCGGAGCCTCGCCTGCAAGAGGCGTAGCCTCGGGCGCCATCCCCTCGTCCTGCTGTCCGCAGCGGTAGCCGCCTTTCCCCGCGAAGGATTCCCCAAGCGAGCGGCGCTCCACCCGCATGTGCGCCGTGTCTTCTGTCTGTCAAGATGGTGCTATGGTGTTCCCAGATGGTGTTACACGTGCTGCTTTGGATGGGAAGCAGTGGCGGTGATGGATTGGGGTTACCACGGTGAAGGTCATATGAGCTATGAAGATGGTGGTGCCACCCAAACAATACCAAAACCGCGCGAGATATCTACTCCCTCGTTTTGTCAAGATCTTACGAAGATGGTTCAACAAAGTCCGATGCGACGAGATCTTCCCGTTGACAAGGCCACCGACAAGATCTACATCGACCCGAAGGCCGACCCTGTTTTGGTGAGACCCGAGGACCATCGACCAAGTTCGCCCCTAACGCCAAGATCGCCACACGGAGGCCGACCCATTGGAACGTCAAGAACCCCGGACACGGATGCCAAGATCATCGGCATGAGATCGAGACCCCGGACCCGAAGGCCACATGCGACCAGACCTTCGCCCCGTATGCGAATCAGTACCGAACGCCAAGACCTCCCGGAAAGGACAAGACCAACGACATGACCCGACGTCATGCGCGACAAGATCGTTATCGGACGCCAAGTACTTCTTCCCGAACGCAAGATCTGCCCGTATCGAGAGCGAGAACGATCCCGCCGAACCGTCGAACCCTGGACCCTGAGACCGACCCCGAACCCCGGAACCCCAAGATCGTCGAGACCCCTAATGTGTGAACCCCTTCCCGAAAACCCTATCTTATAAAATGACAACTTGTTGCATATTAAATTGTTATTCCCGCATGCATAGCATTGGTTTGGGGGCCTTATGCCGATTCACCTAATAATTAAATATGGTGCCCATATGCGGGCAAATCTAGCCTTATATTGGCCTCATTTAAACATGTGTAGCGAACCGTTGCCATCTATTGTCTTGCTATATAACATTTAATTGCGGGGTAGATAAACAACTTGAACCACCTAAATATTTGTCGGGACCCCGGTTCCTCTTAATATGACCTAATTGCATCGCACCTTTGCCATGCCATGCACCATACATGCATCATGCCGATCTTCTGCCGTTGTATTAAATATTGCATCCGGTGATTCTTCTAGTGTTTTGCTTCTTCGCGGATAAGGCCGTTGAGTTGTTGTGAGCTTCGCCCGATCTTCGGATAAAACCTTCGACAATGTTTTCAGGCGAGCATCTCCCCCTTTCTACCTATCTTACTTTTATAGTATTTATTCCCTCCGGTTGTTCTATTGCTATCTGTGTTGCGATGCTCTAGATTCCGTACCCTTGATATACCGTGCAGCCCTATATTGCCTTGGACACATCCTATTACCTATTGTTTGGTAGATAGATGGACTTGCGCGTCGTAGTTGCTTGCTCAAGTGCTGATGTGTGTCGTCATATGCCACAGTTGCTGATGTATTGCCGCATGTTGATGTTGGAGATGATTCTAGTTTTACTTATCGTCACTTTAATTTCTGTTTAACAACTAAAATTGAAATAAGCAGAGGCATCGGTGGGTGATAGAAAATATTTGGTTTCCGAACGCCCACTTGTGTCCCGTAAGACCCCGAGTACTTGATACTGTCTTGATTTATCGCTATCCACATCCGGGAGGTATATGGGACCCCGAGCGAGCTTGATTCATTCTTATTTCTTGGGGCCACAAACTAGTTTGAGCTTTTATTTACGATCCTGCATTATGCCATGCTACTTTCAGTATTTAATTTGTGCGAGGAGCACCTGCATCGCTTAGGTAAGCGTAATGTTTCACGTATCGACAGATTCCCGATTGGGGACCTGCTTCGTTCTGACCATTTTCGCAAACCTTGGGTCCGTCTCAAGCTTGCTTACCGTTGGTGTACTTCAAGGGTGGCCCTGAAATATTTCGAATCTGTGATTATTCAGTCGTGAAAGCCTCGTTGGGTTTTGATTTGGTTTTTCCGAGGTTGATCGGCGTGTGTTGCTATTGGTGCACCCGCCGGTAAAACTTTCAAAGCCGTGTCCATGGATATGGACGACTTGGAGCACAGTATCTCGATCATAGACAAGCATAACTAAAGTTTACTGCTATAAATTTGACTTATAATGACTAGTAATCAGCTTCACTATAATGGAATGGCTAATTAATACTGCCCACAATTGCTTGTTTGGTTGTCGCTTGCGACAATTGTATCTGACTAGTAAGTATTGCAACTACAACGGAATGGCTGAATAAAAGTACCAACAACTGCTGGGTTTTGGGGTTTATCTCAGGCTATCTGTACCTGATTAGTAATTGTTGCAACTATCACGGAATGATTAACTAAAAGTGCCCACTGCTTATTTTATCAGGACGGTTATCCAAAACCTGACTAGTAAAGTGCCGCAACTATAACTAAATAAGTAAAACTGCCAACGGTGTGAGTTCCTCGGTTGACTTCCTCGATCGGTCTCGAGGGGGAAACGCCAGGATGGGTTTGTTTGATGATAGAATCAGGTTGGTTCCGAATAGGTCCTTCTTACCCCCTCTGTTTGCCGCCAGTTTATCGAGTCTCTATAGGTTGTTTAGTGCATGCTGCCGCTGCCGCTCAGTCCACCATACCTATGTAGGCGAGGACCGCCGAATTCTAGCCTCGCCGTGTACTGGCCTCAGTACTGACGCTCCTTCTTTTTCCTTTGCCCTTTGTCGGCGCCCCTTTTGTTTAAGCAGGTTTTGAGATCGACGTCGTTAGCAGGGTTACCCTTCCGGCTTGGCCTGGGCAGGGTTATGGACGCCATTGGTTATTCTTCAGGGCTCTTAGCCCCATTTGCATCTTGTCCGTAGCTGGACGTTCTATCATTTTCAAGGTGATTTGGATCTTTGTATATTATATCTGTATTCTTGACTCTTTGAGTCGCTGTCATATATATATCTGTTCTGTGGGTCCCATCGAGGACTGTTGTGTCATGTTATTACTTCGCTTTCCACCCGCATTTAAAGTGCTGGTGGCACCTTTGAATCGCTTTATGCGGGTTTGGCGAATTTTGCTCAAACTTGCATAGGTCCGATTCGAGGGTGTTCTGAGTATCGAGCTCAGCAGCGATACCCCACAAGTCCAGCCTGTAGGATAACCTAGCTAACGGCCGAAGTAGAGTGTCAAAACTATTTTGCAAAATCGGTTGGATAGTTCTGGTTAGGTCTGATTTTACTCCTTACCCCTCTGCTATTCTCCTCTCACCTCTACGCGTTTTGAATCTGCTCTCTTATCTTGTCTTCGAGTCCAGGATTTCTCGTGGTTGGGTTTCCGTCGTACCTTCAGGGTTTCGCTTCTCCCTTTCTTAACGGAGGTGCTACGATCATCAATCTGCAACTTGTCTGTTGTACCCTTCCTCCAATATCTTGTTCTGGAGCTCTTTATCTATGTGTGTTCCGTGCTGGACATCAGTGTCGTTGAAAAGCATATGAGGAGGACGAGCTTTGGCGAAGTTGGGGTTAACCTTGAGCATGTGTTGTTCATGCCAATGGAACCACCGCGAAACCTAATCAGTGTGTCTTTCATACGGTTTCTGCTGGAAACACTCCCTTGTTTCCGAACCTCGCTTGTCGAGATCTTCAGTCTAATTCCGAGAGTTAGATGCTTAATCCGCTTATTCGTGTGCAGAGTAATGGTTTGAGTGCGGGAGGGAGTAGCTACCCTACCACTGCTCTTATCATTCGCTCTTGTACGTTGAATCAGTGGATCCAGCAGTTTTACTCTATCCATGGAAGTTAGAGGTGGCCTTACCTTCAACTTCGTCCTTTGTTTCCCCGGAGTGTTCTCTCGACGATCAGGAGCTACGAACCTTTGTTGGTGGTGTCGCCGATTTCCAGATGGAGGACGAACCCTTGTTAGTGGTGTCGCGAGGATCTACACGAAGCGCGAAGGATCAGACCGCCGACCTTCTTTCCGGTAGCATGAGGCGGATCTCGAGGGCGAGATCCATTGTTAGTGGTGTCGAATTGTGGCATCCCGCAAAACCACTACTAGAAAATCGCGTTGAATTTGTGCATTGCAGCGTCATCATCATGCATTGTTTGCCAAACTATTTTTCGCAACACCCGATTTGTTTTCCAAACGCCCCCTATTGATTCAAACATCCAAACCGGGTCGCCGGAATATTTTATTTTTGGCCGCTATCGGTTTGCTTCGGCCCGTTTAAAACAAATACAAAGTTCAATTATTTTCAGTAGGGGCAGACGAACGGGCCAAATAGACCCGATCGACCGCCCCAGGAAAAACTAAAACGGTCCACCCCAATCAGCCCCATCTAATCCTATTCCTACCAACTAGTCTACCCACACCCCTTGGCCACATCACTCCACCCAATCAGTGTGTGCCACCTCCTCTCACCCTCCCCCCTAACCAATCTAAATCTGCCACATCAGCCGGCCCACCCTCTCTCTCTCTCTCACCCCTCTCTCACACCACACACGCAGACACCACAGACACACACACCTGTGCCCGCCTCCCCTCGACCGTGGACCCGCCCAAGGCCCCACCTGTCCCACACACCCCACCACCGCTGCCATCCCCGGCCCCGCCTGTCCACCCTTCCGCTGGGACCCACCTCTCCCACGCCTCACGCCCCAGGTTGCCTCCTCGCCCAACCACCATAGCAGAGGCCGCCTCGGGACTCAGCTGGGCCTCCTCCCGCCTCCATGGCGGGCTCGCCACCACCGCCGAGCGCCTGCCCTCACCTCCTTCCCCTCTCCGGCTACCCCGCAGAGCCTGGCGTCCCTCTTCCCGCCGAGTCTGCGTCGAGCTCCGCGCCAACCTCGGCTCGCCTCCTCCGCCACGCCCGCCCGGCCAGCGCCCTCGCGCCTCCGTCCCTCGCCACGAGCCGCCACTGGCCTTGCCCCAGCCCAGCCAGCCTCGCTGCCCCCTGACCGCGACCTCGCCAAGGCTCCTCAGCCATGCGACCCCCACCGCCTGCCGCCCTCGACGCCAGACCCGCCGTCTTCGCCTCGGCTGCCCGGCGAAGCTCGCCGCCTCTGGCTGCCGCTCACCGTCGCAGCCTCCCGCCTGCCTCGTGCCTCGCCTCGCCTCGGTCGGCCGCGTGGGCCCCGTGGGCCTCGCGCTGCAAGAGGCGTAGCCTGGCGCCATCCCCTCGCCCCGCTGTCCGCAGCTGCGCCTTTCCCGCTGAAGGATTCCCCGGAGCCAAGCCTCCACCCGCATGTGCCCGCGCCGTGTATTCTCCAAGATGGTGCTATGGTGTTCCCAGATGGTGTTACACGTGCTGCTTTGGATGGGAAGCAGTGGCGGTGATGGATTGGGGTTACCACGGTGAAGGTCATATGAGCTATGAAGATGGTGGTGCCACCCAAACAATACCAAAACCGTGCGAGATATCTACTCCCTTGTTTTGTCAAGATCTTCCGAAGATGGTTCACCAAAGTCCGATGCGACGAGATCTTCCCGTTGACAAGGCCACCGACAAGATCTACATCGACCCGAAGGCCGACCCTGTTTTGGTGAGACCCGAGGACCATCGACCAAGTTCGCCCCTAACGCCAAGATCGCCACACGGAGGCCGACCCATTGGAACGTCAAGAACCCCGGACACGGATGCCAAGATCATCGGCATGAGATCGAGACCCCGGACCCGAAGGCCACATGCGACCAGACCTTCGCCCCGTATGCGGAATCGAGTACCCGAACGCCAAGACCTCCGCCGGAAAGGACAAGACCAACGACATGACCCGACGTTCGCGAATGCGACAAGATCGGTTATCGGACGCCAAGTACTTCTTCCCGGAACGCAAGATCTGCCCCGTTACCGAGAGCGAGAGAACGATCCCGCCGAGCCCGAACCGTCGAACCCTGGACCCTGAGACCGACCCCGAACCCCGGAACCCCAAGATCGTCGAGACCCCTAATGTGTGAACCCCTTCCCGAAAACCCTATCTTATAAAATGACAACTTGTTGCATATTAAATTGTTATTCCCGCATGCATAGCATTGGTTTGGGGGCCTTATGCCGATTCACCTAATAATTAAATATGGGGCCCATATGCGGGCAAATCTAGCCTTATATTGGCCTCATTTAAACATGTGTAGCGAACCGTTGCCATCTATTGTCTTGCTATATAACATTTAATTGCGGGGTAGATAAACAACTTGAACCACCTAAATATTTGTCGGGACCCCGGTTCCTCTTAATATGACCTAATTGCATCGCACCTTTGCCATGCCATGCACCATACATGCATCATGCCGATCTTCTGCCGTTGTATTAAATATTGCATCCGGTGATTCTTCTAGTGTTTTGCTTCTTCGCGGATAAGGCCGTTGAGTTGTTGTGAGCTTCGCCCGATCTTCGGATAAAACCTTCGACAATGTTTTCAAAAGCATCTCCCTTTCTACCTATCTTACTTTTATAGTATTTATTCCTCCGTTGTTCTATTGCTATCTGTGTTGCGATGCTCTAGATTCCGCACTTGATATACCGTGCAGCCCTATATTGCCTTGGACACATCCTATTACCTATTGTTTGGTAGATAGATGGACTTATGCCGTAGTTGCTTGCTCAAGTGCTGATGTGTGTCATCATATGCCTGATTCTTGATGTATTGCCGCATGTTGATGTTGGAGATGGTTCTAGTTTTACTTATCGTCACTTTAATTTCTGTTTAACAACTAAAATTGAAATAAGCGAGAGGCATCGGTGGGTGATAGATAATATTTGATTTCAACGCCCACTTGTGTCCCGTAAGACCCAGTACTTGATACTGTTCTTGATTTATCGCCTATCCACATCCGGGAGGTATATGGGCCCCCCGAGCCGAGCTTGATTCATTCTTATTTCTTGGGGCCACAAACTAGTTTGAGGTTTTATTTACGATCCTACTTATGCCATGCTACTTTACGTATTTAATTTGTGCGAGGAGCACATCTGTCTGCTTAGGTAAGCGTAATGTTTTCGCTGGTATCGACACCCCCGATTGGGGACCTCTTTGCTTCTGACCATTGTCGCAAACCTTGGGTCCGTCTCAAGCTTGCTTACTTTGTTATGGTGTACTTCAAGGGTGGCCCCTGAAATATTTCAATCTGTGATTGTTCAGTCGTGAAAGCCTCGTTGGGTTTTGATTTGGTTTTTCCGAGGTTGATCGGCGTGTTGCTATTGGTGCACCCGGCCGGTAAAACTTTCAAAGCCGTGTCCGGATATGGACGACTTGGAGCGCAGATCTCGATCATAGACAAGCATAACTAAAGTTTATCGCTATAAATTTGACTTATAATGACTAGTAATCAGCTTCACTATAATGGAATGGCTAATTAATACTGCCCACAATTGCTTGTTTGGTTGTCGCCATACAATTGTATCGACTAGTAAATCTTGCAACTACAACGGAATGGCTGAATAAAAGTATCAACAACTGCTGGGTTATTGGGGTTTATCTCATGCTTTCGGTATCTGATTAGTAATTGTTGCAACTACAACGGAATGGTTAACTAAAAGTGCCCACTGCTTATTTTATCAGGACGATTATCTAAACCTGACTAGTAAAGTGCCGCAACTATAACTAAATAAGTAAAACTGCCAACGGTGTGAGTTCCTCGGTTGACTTCCTCGATCGGTCTCGAGGGGAAAACGCCAGGATGGGTTTGTTTGATGATAGAATCAGGTTGGTTCCGAATAGGTCCTTCTTACCCCCTCTGTTTGCCGCCAGTTTATCGAGTCTCTATAGGTTGTTTAGTGCATGCTGCCGCTGCCGCTCAGTCCACCATACCTATGTAGGCGAGGACCGCCGAATTCTAGCCTCGCCGTACGCCTCGATCGACGCCTCCTTCTTTTTCCTTTGCCCTTTGTCGGCGCCCTTTTTGTTTAAGCAGGTTTTGAGATCGGCGTCGTTAGGTGGTTACCCTTCCGGCTTGGCCTGGGCAGGGTTATGGACGCCATTGGTTATTCTTCAGGGCTCTTAGCCCCATTTGCATCTTGTCCGTAGCTGGACGTTCTATCATTTTCAAGGTGATTTGGATCTTTGTATATTATATCTGTATTCTTGACTCTTTGAGTCGCTGTTATATATATATCTGTTCTGTGGGTCCCATCGAGGACTGTTGTGTCATGTTATTACTTCGTTTTCCACCCGCACGAAAGTGCCTGGTGGGCACCTTTGAATCGTTTCTATGCGGGTTTTGGCGAATTTTGCTCAAACTTGCATAGGTCCGATTCTGAGGGTGTTACACCAATCAATTTCTCTAGATACCTGGGTGCCTTTCCGCAATGAAACCACCAAAAATTATCAATACCATCACACCCAGGAGATTCATTGATTAAGTTGTTTTAGTTTTCACAAACCAATACTTTTAGAAACAAGTCTCAGTGATGTAACCCAGCCCTCGTTCAACATAGCATGGCTAAGCACATCTACCAACGGTGGTTCATCTACAAGGAAGGCCCTACCACATAATAGGACATAGCATAGCGATAATATCATCCTACTCATGCGTATACAAAATACACGACAATGCATAGAAAATAGTAGGACAATATCACGAACAAAATAGCATCTACTTGCCTTGGTTGTAGCGGTCGGAAGAACAATCCACACACGAGCAAGCGTTGCACTCGTCACAATCTACACGATACAATTGCAATCATAAACAAGCAGTCCACAAGCATATGCAACAAAGATGATGTATGAATGCATGCATGGCAAGTGGATTGGTGCTACAGCTGCACCACATAATAGAAATCAGTAGAGGTACTGATTGCATGCATGGAAAATAGTTTTAGCGCAAGAAAAACCAATATGCAAATTATAATACTCAAAACTAGAGTTAGAAACCAATTAATTCACTACCGGTAGTATACTGTTTGTAAAATCTTGGGAAAATTCTACAGTATATACATTGCTATTTAGAAACAGTACCAATTGGAATTACTCAAAAAGGAATTATTAAACTCCCTGAATAATTAAAACACTGCAGAAAGACACTAGGCAGTTTCTGCAGAAGTTTTTACTGTAAGCCTATCCTTTTAATTCACGTTAAGATTACCCTCGTCCTACTGAATCCAGGGACATTATACGCAATTTTTGGAGTTACAGATCTTTTTCTACGAATTAATTACTCCAAAAAGGCCATTAACTCAATTCATTAAACTGTACTAAATATTGCTGCAAAAGTGTGAAACTATGGTACAGCAAGATTCTACACGACTTTCTGAACCTACACATATTTTATTTGCAATTTTTGGCCCAGCGGATTAATTTCTACGGAATTTACAAGTTTCTACTAAAATCTGCCTATTAAATCGATTAAGGAAAATACCCAGTCAACTGTGTCTGTTGACTGGCCCACGTGGCTGCTGACTGGGCGTTTGACTAGTCAGCGCCTGGGGCTGACCGGTCAACGGCCGATCTGGACCGTTGATCAGAGATCCAACGGCCACGAGAGATGGCGGCTGCGGACTCACCGGAGACGGCGGCGGCGAGCTCGGGACGGTGGCGGCGATCGGCTCCGGCGACGGCGGTTCCTGCGCGGAAGGGAAAAGCGGTCAGCGCGGAGCGGTGGCGGTCAACGCGGCGGCGGCGGCTGCAAGCGGCGTCAGCAGGCGGCGCGGCAGCTGTAACTACCGTGAACTACGCCCTAGATACAAGCCTAGATGAGTGATAGCGGTTGAAATAGTACGGTGGGGCCCCAAAAGCCACTCACCGGTAGTCCTTTCAGACGTCCCAACCGCTACCCTCTCAACGGGACCTCAGACGGCGTGAGTCGGCAAAGAAGGGATCAACTACGTACACAAGTGGGTATGTACGCAAGCCACCATACAAGAGTACATCACAGCCATCCCATCTAGAAAGAAAGAAAATATAGCAACGCCATACGGCAAGATTCAAATGACCTAGATAGACCTATATTTTAGGATAACTCCTCATACAGAATCCGAGTACGGATAAGAAGCAAATCGGCATAAGATGCCATGAAAATAAGCACATCCCAACTACAGGTCTCACGGATCCTCGTTCCCGGAATCTCTACACCGAACGATCGTTGCCCACATCATCGGCTTCTTCCACCCAGTATCCGTCCTGAGAAGGTACCTGTTCATCTGAATCAAGAATTTATCGTGTGAGACCCTAAGGGTACTCAGCAAGTCTTAATGCCTCTAAAGGGGACACAACCTGGGGTGACGCAATTGCAGCAAAAGGTAAACCCTAGCAATTCTACAGATAAACGCTAACCATCCGCCTAACCAATGATAGACGGATGTCCGTGAATTTAAATACAACAGTTATAATGGTAATCTCATCCGATCCATCCTCCTCCCTGCTTACCAACAAGGAAGCGGACGAACAACCCCCCATCCATTGGCAATTTTATTAACCATTCCATGAGTATTGCACTATTTACTAATCAAGTTACTTTGGTCAGATTAAAAGCGGTACTTTAGTTATGCTTGTCTATGATCAAGAAACTGGCTCAAGTCGTCCATATCCGCGACACGGCTTTGAGAAAGTTTTACCCGCCGGGTGCACCAATAGCAACACACGCCGATCAACCTCGAAAACCAAAACAAAACCCAACGAGGCTTTCACGACTGAACAATCACAGAATTCAGAAGTATTTCGGGGGGCCACCCCTTAAGTAGATCCCGCAACGGAGTAGGCGAGCTCCGAGACAGACTCAAGGTTTGGGTATACGGTCAGAACGATCGGGAACCCGAAAGTGTGGCTGGGCTTGTCGACACCGCGGAATCGTGTCCCGATCCTAAACAGTACAGTGTGCTCCTCGCACAAATTAAATGCAGAAGTAGCATGGCATAAGTACAGGATAGTAAATAAAACCTCAAACTAGTTTGTGGCCCCAAGAAATAAGACGGAATCAAGCTCTGGCCCAGGGGGGTCCCATATACCTCCCGGATGTGGATAGCGCGATAAATCAAGGAACAGGAATCAAGTACTGGGTCTTACGGACACAAGTGAGCAGGAAAACCAAATAGCAGATGTTGCTCACCGTGCCACTTTCTTTAGTTATCCCAACTACTCAGGTTAAGTTGTTTAGGTACCTCGTTATCCAGCAGACTCACAAACCCTACACATGTTGTTCTACGACTCGCATGGCTCAAACAACTCCTATAGTAGTGGCTCATGGGTGGAGGAAACAAGCTTGGTGGGGTTTAAAAGTAAAGGCTATGCATACTTGGGATTCAATTTAATGCAATCGCGACTCAATGATGCAAGAATAAGATAGAGGCAATAGGTATGTATGCAAGCATGTGGTAGTGCTTGCTGGTATCTCTTGAAGCAAGGGACGGACTGGTAGTGCTGGTTCTCTTGATACAACCCCGCCGGTGTCTATCCGAGAAAAACCAAACAAACAAGGCCAACATGAATATAGAGCACAAGCATATGAATAAGATGCGTCAAGCAAACAATCATGCCATGATGAATGATGCACAAATTACATGGCAAGTAAGGTAGCATGGCATGGGTGAGGTGTGGAGGACAGAAAAATAACATTTGAATTGGTTTTTAGTCACATTTTGTTGCCATAACCATCTTGTTCAATATATATTTATATGATGCATGCTGCAATTGAAGTACTGGATAGCATAAACAGAAAGGTCTCGCTGAGCTGATCAATTTAGACTACTTATTTGCTTAATTTGGATTTACCAAACAAAAGTTATGAATTAATGAAAATCCAGTGGCATTTGATGTAATTAACATAAGCTTGGAATTTTACTTGTGTAAACTACAAAATGGATGGCATATTTGGTATCCTCTCATTTTTCTGATATTCATACATATATTATTTGTCAAATTTGGAATTAGTATGTAAAAGTTATTAAAAATCTGAATAGAATTTGAATTTTTGAATTTATTTGAACAGGTTTTGAATTTAAAACAGTGTCTGAACGTTTTCCACTTCTCCTACTCGCTCCTGAGTCGATGACAAGTGGGGCCAGGGGGTTCTCTGGCCCACACGCCAGCGGCTGAGGGCACAGGGGACCGCGGGTTGATACTAGCAAACATCAGGAGCCTCTTTGCAAAAACCTCACAGAACCGGAGACTGATTGAATGGACCGCTGGGTTGAGCACACAGCTTGGTAGGGTGATTCTGCAAAAGCACACGCGTGCTGGGAAGGACTGCGGGTTTAGTTTTGGAAAGCTCAGAGCCTTTACAAAAATTACCGCCACCGACTGTGGGGGCCCGAGGATCGCGGGTTGGCGGCAAAACGGGAAGGGTATGCGCAAAACGAACACGCCAGACTGTTCTTCTTCTCGGCGTCGTCGATGCGCGGGCGTGTGGCGAGGACAGGGCTCGAACTTGGGACCTGACACAGCACGCTGCCACGGGCTAGGGCTGTAGGTCCTCGTGAGGGGCGCGCTAGTTAGGATGGACGCGTCTGGGAGCTAGCAGGAACGAACTCACCGCCGCCGCACAGAGAGCGCTTGACGAAACGAACGCCGGCGGCAGGAAGCGAGGCGGGTGCAGAGCGTGTCTAGGAGGGTCGGTGGCTTACCGCGAGGCTGATGGAGGGCTTGGATCGGGGCGGGGAGTAGCCGTGCGACGGGGTAGCAGACGCTCCAGGAGCTAGGGTTTTCGGGGACGGGCGCGGCAGGTTCTGGCGGTGCGGGTCCTTCTCCTCCTTGCTCCGTGTACCGTGGCGACGCCGGGAACCTCCTGAGCCTCCCAGACACCCGCGGCACAGCTCTTGCCTCCTGGATCGAGCGCGCGAGCGAGAGGCCGACGATCGCCGGCGTCGGAGCACTGCGGTGGAGAAGGGGCAGAGGAAAAGCGAGGCAAGCCTCGGGGCGGATCTGGGGCCGAGTAAAAGTGCGGGAGGATAAGAAGGGAGAGGGCAGGTTGCGTGGGGAACAGCTGGCCAGGGCGGCACTTTATCGGCCTCCCTCACGTGATCGTCATGGCTGCCAGTGGGGGAAGGCACTAGGAGGGGTGAGGTCCGGTGGCCTGGGCGCCTGTGGCTGTGAAGCAGTGGGTCTGGGAGTGTGGGCAGTGAGGAAAAAAGGGAGAGGGAAGGTCGGGCTAGGGCTAGGGTTGGGGTGGTACTTGGTGTGTGGGGTAGCTAGGTGGCATGTGGGGCCAGGTAGGTGGGTGCTGGGGTGGTCGAGTTAGAGCTAGAAGGAAGGAGGTAGAGGGGCATGGGGTATGCTTGCTATGCTAGAAAGGGGGAAGAGGAGAGGTAGGATTTTTGGGTTTTGTTTAGAGGTAGATGTAGATTAGGGTTTAGTTTTGGATAGATGTAAAAATAGGGTTTAGTTTTGGATAGAAAGGGAAGAGAGGGAGTACTTGGTTTTGCAAAGATTAGGTGGGGTTGTTGATTTAGCTAGGTAGAGATTAGGGTTTGGTTTAGAGAGGGTAAGGAAAAGAGATGGTCATGTGATGGAGTTCCTCTTTAGACCAAGCAAGATTCAAACAAACCAAGCAAGAGCCAAGCAAGCAAAGAGGGAGAGGGGGTGGTTCCTTGATTCATGCATGCTCCAACAAAGAACAAGCAAGCTCAAAGAAAAAGGGGTTTAAGGGTTGGGTTTGGTGTGGTGCATGCCACATAAGAACATGTGGGTGCATGGGGCATGGGGGCTAGCTAAGAGGAGAAGATAGATAGATGAAAAGATAAAGAACACTACAAGCCAACAAAAGATTTAAACAAAAGAAGATGATCCAACTAGAATTCAAATAAACCCAAATACTTGGAAAGGTGGCACTTGCATGGCCCATGCAACATAATCAATGCCAACTGGTTATATTGTGAAAACAATATTATTTCATGTGGCTTCAATCCTTGCATTCCCAAAAGTGGGCCAGGGCCAAGCAAAAGATGATGGGTGGATCCAACCAACAACATGAGCTAGAGATAAATCAACAAAGCCAAGCTCAGAATAGCTGGGTGGTGGAATTATAAGGTGGTGAAAGAAAAGGTGGTGGAGTCAAAAGAGAGATGCCCTCAACTCAACTTGGGCACTTAACAATTTAACAAGACCCAAATACAATATCAAGAGGCAAATACAATTAATCATGCACATGAGATAAGAACCATACAAGAAAGGGTTTTATATGATGCTCAAATGCAAGGGAACATGATGACATGAGCATGTTATGATGATGATGCAACAATTATAAGTTGGGAAGTGGCCCATTTTATTATTATGACATGTAGCATTACAGGGGTTAGACAACTGGGATGCTACAGCGACTCACCTGGAGGCGGCGGCGCACAACTCCCGAGGCAGCGGCGCGCGCAGATCGAGGGGAGGCGACGACTGCGTGGGGAGAGAGGGCGCGGGTGGGGTCCGCGTCCTTTTGTGGGGGGCCACGCTGGGTCCCTCGGACTCGGCCCACTGCCGGTGGGCTGTAGCGTGGCAGACGGCTATCTGCCATGGGAGGCTTGTTGGCAGGCTGGGCGGCCCCTAGCAGGCCTGCCTATTTTTTTTTTATCCTTTTCTTTTTCCTTTTTGCAGTTTAGTAAAACCTCCGTATCTCCTTCATACGAACTCCGAATCGGGCGATTCTTGTTCCTAATTTTTTGTAAAATCAAGGAGAACAACCTAGGGTCAAGGGATGAGTGAAACCTCTAGGCTACAAGGGTGGACAACACAAGTCCTACTAGAACCTCCCGCAGGAGCCTCGTAGTAAAATAGAGTAGGGTTTAGAAAATAGTGTTTTGCCGAATCCTCCCAATCGATGGTTTTGCATGGAAGAGTATGATGCAATGACATGAATGATATGCATAACCAAATCTAAAATTTGGGATGTGACATAATTTGGTTAGCAAAAGTGCAAAGAAAACCGTGGAGCCTGATGAGCAAATTAATATTGAGCCTGTGGTAGATATTGTGAAAGATCTGGTCACTAGGAATATAGAGGATGAGCATATTGTCTTCTGTGAAGACACTACTAATATTGTCTCTCATCCTAAAAAAGCTAGAAAAGCTAGTGTCCCTGTGCTTTCTGTTAGAATTGGTAATCATAGCTATTATGGTTTATGTGATATTGGTGCTAGTGCTAGTGATATTCCCTATGAGCTTAAAGGGAAATTATGCATGAAATTGGTCCTTGTGAGCTTGAGGACATTGATGTGGTTATTCACCTTTCCAATAGAGAACAAGTTTGCCCCATTGGTATTGTAAGATATGTGGAGGTCCTTTGTGGTAAGATTAAATATCCTGCTGATTTTCTTGTACTTGGTAAAGAAGCTAGTAAAACCTATCCTATTATCTTTGGTAGACCCTTCCTGAATACTTGTGGGGCTATCATAAACTGTAGGAAGGAAAAAGTTTTGACTAAGTTTGCTGGAGAGTCTTATGAGTTTAATTTTTCCAAAATTTCCAAAACTCCTTATGAAAATGAACTGTCTGATGAGGATTTCAGGGTTGAACAACTTTCTGCTATTTCTCTTGCCCCTAACAATGCCTTGCAGCAGTTTATGGAAGATCATGAGAGCGAGGTCTTTATGAAGGAAAGAAATGAGATTGACGAGGATTTTCTTCGTCAACCTGAGTTACTTAAACATAATCTACCTGTTGAGGATTTGGGTACCTCACTACCACCTAAAGGGGACCCTGTTTTTGAATTAAAACCTTTACCTGATGATCTTAAATATGCTTATCGTGATGACAAGAAGGTATATCCTGTTATTATTAGTCCTAAACTTTCAGTAAAGGAAGAGGAAAGGTTACTGGAGATACTAAAGAAACACCGATGGGCTATGGGGTATACTCTTGATGATTTAAAAGGAATTTCTCCTACTATATGTCAGCATGCTATTAATATCGAACCCGATGCAAAGCCAGTTGTTGAGCACCAATGTCGTCTAAATCCTAAAATGAAGGATGTGGTAAGGAATGAGGTATTAAAACTCATTGATGCTGGTATTATTTACCCTATTGCTGATAGTCAATGGGTTAGTCCTGTTCATTGTGTCCCCAAGAAAGGGGGAATAATTGTTGTTCCTAATGAAGATAATGAGCTTATACCCCAAAGAGTAGTGGTTGGGTATAGAATGTGCATTTATTTTAGAAATATCAATAAAGTTACTAAGAAAGATCGTTACCCTTTGCCCTTTATTGATCAGATGCTTGAGAGGTTGTCCAAGAAGACTCACTTTTGTTTTCTTAATGGTTATTCTAGGTTTTCTCAAATTGCTGTGAAAGCACAAGACCAAGAGAAAACTACTTTCACTTGTCCTTATGGTACTTATGCTTATAGGCGTATGCCTTTTGGTTTATGTAATGCTCCTGCTACCTTTTAGAGATGCATGTCTGCTATTTTTCATGGTTTTTGTGATGAAATTGTGGAGGTTTTCATGGACGATTCTCTGTCTATGGAACTTATTTTGATAACTTTTTGCATAACTGTTTGCACAATGTTGATAAAGTTTTGCAGAGATGTGAAGAAACCAACCTTGTTCTTAATTGGGAGAAATGCCATTTTATAGTTAATGAAGGGATTGTCCTTGGACACAAAATTTCTGAAAGAGGCATTGAAGTTGAAGAGACAAAATTGAAGCAATTGAAAAGATTCCTTGCCCAAGAGATATAAAAGGTATTCGTAGTATCCTTGGTCATGCTGGTTTCTATAGGAGGTTTATTAAAGATTTATCCAAAATTTCAAAGCCCCTTACTAATCTTCTTCAAAAAGATGTACCTTTTGTTTTTGATTGTAGGAAGCTTTGAAACTTTGAAGAAAGCTTTGACTATCGCTCCTATTGTTCAACCACCGATTGAGTTTACCTTTTGAAATTATGCGTGATGCTAGTGATTTTGCTGTGGGTGCTGTCCTTGGGCAACGTGTTGATAAGAAGTTGAATGTCATTCATTATGCTAGCAAGACTCTAGATGCTGCTCAAAGGAATTATGCTACTACTGAAAAAGAGTTTTTAGCTGTAATCTTGCTTGTGATAAGTTTAGACCTTATATTGTTGATTCAAAGTTACCATTCATACTGACCATGCTGCTATCAAGTACCTTATGACAAAGAAGGACGCTAAGCCTAGGCTTATTAGATGGGTGCTGCTTTTACAAGAGTTTGATCTGTATATTGTAGATAGGAAGGGTGCTGAAAATCCTGTTGCTGACAATTTATCTCGTTTGGAAAATATTTCTTTTGACCCTTTGCCTGTTAATGATAGTTTTCCAAATGAGCAGTTGGCTGCAATAAAGGTAAATCAGCATGAAAGTCCTTGGTATGATGATTATGCTAACTTTATTGTTTCCAAGTATTTGTCTCCAACCTTTACAACTCAGCAAAGGATAAAATTCTTTTATGATCTAAGGCATTACTTTTGGGATGACCCACACTTATATAAAGAAGGAGTAGATGGTATTATGCGAACATGTGTTCCAGAATTTGAACAACAAGAGATATTGAGAAAATGTCACGGAAGTGCTTATGGAGGACATCATGCTGGGGATAGGACTGCACAAAAGGTTTTACAATCTGGTTTTTATTGGCCTACCCTTTTCAAGGATGAAAGGAAGTTTATCTTATCATGTGATGAATGTCAAAGAGTAGGTAACATTTCTAGATGCAATGAGATGCCTATGAATTATTCTCTTGTTATTGAACCTTTTGATTGTTGGGGATTTGAATTTATGGGTCCTTTTCCTCCTTCAAAAGGGTAGACTCACATTGTTGTTGCAGTTAACTATGTTACAAAGTGGGTGGAAGCCATACCTACAAAAAGTGCTGATGGTCTCGTCTCAGATTTTTTGCAGGAAAACTACTCTTAAAATGGGAAGGACCTTTTATTATTAAGGAAGTTTATCGTTCAGGTGCTATCAAAATATCTTCTATGAAGGACGACACCATGCAAGTGGTGAATGGTCAAATACTTAAACATTATATCTCTGGAGATTCCTATAATGAAGATGCTGATGTTATTCAAATGGTGACCCCGGAAGAATTTATCAAAAACCAAACACCAGAATCTGCAGAGTTCATCGATTGAATAGGTAAAAGTGGTGAAAACAGAAGGTTCGTGAACACCCAATCTTTCTATATTTTTATGTTTTATTACATATGGAGAGTTTCGAGGGAGACAGAGGAGGAGGCGAGTGGGTGGCCACACCACCCTGCACAGCCCCACTGGCCACGCTGAGGGGGTGTGAGCCCCGAGTTCGCTCCGCCTCGTTCTCGTGACGACCTTCCTTATGCATTGAAACTTCGTAATATATAACCCCCCGGGTTCCCCGAGGTTCTTGTATCATGTTCTCGTTGTGTTTTCGTTTCGATCTGTTTCTGTCAGGGAAAATTCTCAGCATCTGAGCCACGATGTCTTCCTTTGGATCACCCATAGAGGATTCCTCCGCGGATGCCATCAACCCATACATGTATGAGTTGAAGATCCATCTCAAGGAGTTGATTCTCAAAGATGGGGAGGTGCAAATAAAAGAAGTTCAAGGCCCTAAAGGAGAAGGCAGTCTAGAAGACAGGATGGAAGCGTTGGAATAGGAAGTTTTCAGGTACAAGAAGATGGCGGAACGCGAAGTGGATATTATCCATAAGATCAGTTCAGAACTTATCGCCAAGCACAAGGAGGAGGTTGCTGAACTCCATGGCGAAATCCTTTCACTACATCAAACCACCAACCAATTACAAGTACAACTTTACGACATACAAAACCAAAACTATGAGTATAAGGCTAGATTTGCTCGCATGAGCTCTGCTGCTAGTTTCAGGATTGTGGAAACCAAGACATCCTTTTTGGATGGGGAACCCTTACCTTGGAAGTCTCATGATTACAAGGGACCAACACCACCACCACCGAAGGAGTAATTCATCAGTAGGTTTGGCATCCCCTTGGCTTGTTCCAAGCTCGGGGGAGTGCCGCGGTATCACCATCATTATCTTTCATCTTTTACCTTTTTAGTGGATTCATGTCTTTGGTAGAGAAGTTATCTTATAGTTTGGTTTGCATGTGGAAGTATCTTTCCTTTAATTGATTATCTATGTATCCCTTGGTGTGAGTGCCTTTATTGAATATTAATAAGAAGTATCATCTTTTACTTTTTGCACTTCTTATTTTAGTTTGCAATCTCTATTATATGATGGATCTTGTTGATAAGTATTGGCACCACTTTGGGAGCATCAAGTGGATCTAAATTGGTTTTGGCAAATCAAGTTATGGTCGGTAGCAATACTTTTTAAGGTTTGAAAGAAAAAGAGAAAAAACTTACAGGTATTTGGTATCATCTATTTTCTTTCTTGTTGGATCATAAGCTTAGTATTCTTTATTTAAGATCTTTTGTGTCTTCAAGGAAGGTTGCATGTTTGGCTTTATTACTTGTATGGTTGCTTGTTTCTTTCAACTCTCTTGCTTGCTACCTAGCCTTGCTAGCCAAAAACCCGTTTTGAGAAGGCATACTTCTCATGTTTCCAAATCCCTTTAAACCAAACCTTTGCCATTTGTGTCCACCATATCTACCTGGTAGCATAATTGCTATTCCAAGCAAATTCTCAAGCTTCATCTATCTTTCGAATTAAAAAGTATTTTGTTATGTGAAAACTAGTTATTAAAGCTCTCACAAACTTGATGGCACACTTTATTTTCTTGCCCCTAATAGACTTGAACCATTGTGGACATCAAAGTTGTATATGCTTGAATCTATACGCTAGAATTAGCAGAACCGTGCTGTCACGGGGAACGTTTTCAACATAGCACTTGTACTCTGTACATCGTTGATATCGTGATCTTTTGTCTATGGATGTCAACGGTGTGAAATAAAAGGGGAACTTGTGAGTCCATGGAGTTTGAACTTTGTGTTAGAGAAATGCCTGGGCCTCTAGCCTAAGCCATGCCTAATCATGGTGGAAACTTGCAGCACCACCATAGTGAGCAATCTGTGAAGCATCCTCAATAAAAAACTATACACATAGTAAATAAAAAGATTGTTGAGATGCTCACTATCTGCTTGCCTTGTCATTTTGGTTATGGGAAAGCTCCTGTACCATGAGCAAGGGTACCAGTTGGGTTCTCAATGATATGCAAGTACTTACAATAACAAGACCTTGCCTGGGCCTAAAGTTGATGTAGCATGAGGAGTGGCCCTCATATTCAAGGGACATGAGATTACCAACTTATATTTCGTCAAGCATATACTCCATCCTTGTTCACTTTAACCTTAATCATCTCAAGATGCTTATGATAGGGGCAATGAGGGCTCAAAGCTAGTAAGTACCATAATCTTTTGGAAGCTCTTTATGACTTGTAATCCCTGCTTCCCTCTATAAAGGGACCTTTCTCCCACTTCCAAGTTGAGTCAGTAAACCTACTTCCTCTCTATCTCCAGCAAGCATTTGAGTTGTTGTGTTTCAAGCATTCATACAGTGCTTTATTCAATCATGTTTTCCATCTTCCTTGTTTGCACAAAACTCTTATCTATTGAGTATTACTTTGAAAGCCTTCACTTGTAGAAAACCTTTTTGAGCAAATAGTGCTGCTGTTTTGAAACTTCTACAAAAAGCTTGTTGTGAAACTATTTGGCAGGTGTTCTATGACCAAGAACAAAAGTTATCCAATTCCAATTATGATTTATCTTTATGCATTCTTTATTGTGACTGTTGTACTTGGTTGCGAGCTAATTTATATAATGGTGAGTTGCTTTCTTCTATGAGTTGTGCAATGGTAAGTGTGATGCTTCTTGTTCGTATTCTTTTATCGACACTTCACTCCATAAACCTGTGGACATGTTTACTGAGCTTAGTTTTCGCTTGGGGACAAGCGAAGTCTAAGCTTGGGGGAGTTAATACGCCCAATTTGCATCACCTTTCTTTATCATAATTTACCTCTATTCATTGATATATGTCTTATTATGAGGTATTACTTATGGATTTTCATCTGTTTATGCATGTTGGATGATTCTTGGAGGATGAAATGCCGGAGTCTGGATTCTGATGGAAAAGAAGGCGTTTCGGTGCAATTTCGCGAAGATCAGAAAAATACCAGAAAAATATGGAAACATATTATTTTATCAGAAGATGAAGGGAGCCAGAAGGAGGATCGAAGAAGGGCCGCAGGGGGCCCACACCCCCTAGACGCATGCCCACCTTGGGCCGCGCCAGGGTAGGTGTGGCCCACCTGCTCGGCCTTCGACTCCGCCCCTTCGCCTATATCTTCCCTACGGAACCCTAAGCCTCAGGGAGCGACCACAGATAGATTTTCGCTGCCTCTAGGGGGCGGAAAACACCGAGAGAGAAAGATCTCTCTGGCAGACAGATTTCTGCCGGGGGAATTCCTTCCCAGAGAGGGGAGACCGTCGCCATCAACACCATCGTCAAGCTAGGCTTCATCGGGATCATCATCATCATCATCCACACCATCATCTCCACCAGCACCATCATCACCACTCCATCCCGCTGTAACAATTGTGTTGGATATTGCTCTAGTTCATTAGGGGAAACCTTCCCGGTGTTAATTACTATTGTAGTTGATGCTTGTGAGTGGAACCATTGGATTATTGTTTATGTTTAGATTGTTATCCATTATCATATCATATTTGATCTTTATCCATATGATGTCTTGTGAGTAGTTCGTTGTGTTCTTGAGGACATGGGAGAAGTCATGTTGTTAGTAGTGAATCTGTGATGAGTTATTATTCAATGGTTTAGTATTTAAGTTGTGGTGCTATTCTTCTAGTGGTGTCATGTGAACATCGAATACATGATACTTCACCATTTATGGGCCTAGGGGAATGCATTGTGTATTTGGCTACTAATTGTGGGGTTGCCGAAGTGACAGAAACCTGAACCCCCGTTAGGAAACCTTTGCACAAGGGAGTGTAGGATCTCAGAGTTTAAGGCTGTGGTTAGATTTATATCTTAATTACTTTCCTATAGTTACGGATGTTTGTAGTGGGTTTAATTACAAGTATGTATTAGTCCAAGTAAGGTCGGTATGTTAGCACAGGTTCACCCACACAACACTTACAACACCAGCGAAGAGTACTCAGCTATTTGCAGCGAAAGCACTTGATAGAATTCCCATGTTTCCTCGTGAACGTTTGGTCCTTATAAGTATTTCCACCGGCTTGTACTTTGCTAAGAAAGGATTGGGCCACTTGTTCCGTTTGTTCGTTACCTTTGTTACTTGCTCTTTGTTTTGTTACCTTATCAGAAAACCACTAAAATCCGTTTGCTAAGTATTCACAGGGATTTCCTGCTCCATACCACTGTTCAGCACCTTCTGCTCCTCGTTGGGATCGACACTCCTATTTATCAAAAGTACTGCGATACACCCCCTATACTTGTGGGTCATCAGCGGCGGCGGCGCGACGACGGTGGTGCGGGAGGGGCTGGTGTTCTGTGGTCTTGGGGCAGCCCCTCCCCTCTATTTATGAGAGGGGGGGCATCTTGGGAGAGGGGAGTTTGAATTCTTCCCTAACTCCCTCTCCTAGTTGGATTGTGGTGGAGGGAAAGAAGGATTCTTTCCTTCCTCCACTAGGAAACATTGTCCCATTTTGACTTTTCAAACCTGCCTTTTGACTTTCAATTTGGAGCTTAATTTCTCTTTTGCAAATGCCCAACCAAGTGACCTAGGACATGATCCAATCATTCCACTTATCCATGACACATTCATGTACCATTCCCCTTCCGGTCTGGTGAACCTTCTAGACCCTTCTAGAACCTCTCCGATGAAAACATCGAAATCATTCCCGAACTCCGGAATTTGACTTTCCTTATATGAATCTTATTCTCCGGACCATTCCGGATCTCCTCGTGATATCCCAGATCCCATCCGAGACTCCGAACAACATTCGGTCTCCCTACTTACATTCCATATCTACTAAACAACATCGAATCATCAAGTGTGTCTCCCTACGGTTCATGAATTACGCGGACATGACCAAGATACTTCTCCGATCAATAACCAATAGAGGAATCTGGAAATTCATATGGCTCCCACATATTTCTACGATTACTTTGCGATCGAATGAACCACTTACATACGATACCAATTTCCCTTTGTCTCGTGATAGTTTACTTATCCGAGGTCTGATCGTCAGTATCTCTGCATACCTAGTTCAACGTCGTTACTAATAAGTACTATTTTATCGTTCCCGTGATATGTGATCCCTTGTGAGCCAGTCACATGCTTGGAAGCCAATTGGATGACATTCAACCGAGAGGGCCCAGAGTATATCTATCCGTCATATGGATGGAAAAATCCCACTCTTGATCCATGTGCCTCAACACATACTTTCTGAACACTCAATGCCACCTTTATAGCCACCCAGTTATAGTGTGGTGTTTGATGTCATCAAAGCATCCATCCGGTGATGGTGATTAGCATGATCTCATGGTCGAAGGAATTAGGTCACTATGTATCAGAAAGCTTATAGCAAATGAACTATTTGAATGACTTGATCTTATGCTACGCTTATATATAGGAGTATGTCCACCACATCATTCTCCTAATGATATGATCTTGTTGTTAATAACATCTCAATGTTCATGATTACGAAACCATGATCATATATTAACCAACAAGCTAGTTTAACAAGAGGCTTTACTAGGGACTCTTTTATGTTTACAAATCACACAAGTATCAATGTTTTCAGTTAATATACTTATAGCATATGGTATGGAAACATTTATCATAAGCATGAAGATATGGTAATAACTACTTTATATAATTGCCTCTTGGGCATATCTCCAGAAATTTGGTAGAGAAGAAAAACTTCCAATCCCACAAGTTCAAAAACAAGAACAAATCTGAAGGAAAAGGGAAGTTCGATGGCAAGAACAAGGCCACGCACTCAACCAACTTCAAGAATAAAAATGATAAGAGGAAAGGCTCTTGCCACGTCTGTGGTGATCCTGATCATTGGGCTCCTAGCTGCCCTAATCGCTTTGACAAGCTTCAACATGGGAACATCGGCAATGCCTCTAGTGTTGTTATTAGCGATACTGAGATGAAGGATGTCGAGTACGGCATTTTACCTACTATCCTTTTCAGTATGTCATTCTGTTTATTGGTGGATAGACATGGGTGCTAATACAGATGTATGTTCTGATATTTCCATGTTTTCCTCTTATCAGGTCTCAAGGACTTCTTCCGTGCTGATGGGAAACGTCTCACGTGCTTCTGTTCATGGTGTTAGTATGGTAAATCTGAAGTTTCTTCGGGGAAGACCGTACAGCTGGAGAATGTGCAGCACGTTCCCTCCATCAATAAGAATCTCGTCAGCGGATCGCTTTTATGTCGAGATGGTTTTAAGTTGGTTTTTGAGTCCAATAAAGTTGTAATTTCTAAGTATGTACAATTTGTTGGAAAGGGTTATGAGTGCGGAGGTCTGTTCCACTTGTCTTTGTCAGACTCATGTACTAAAGTTATTAATCATGTTTGCAATGATAATGAGTCCAATGTTTGGCATTCACGACTTTGTCATATTAACTTTGGTTGCATGATGCGGCTAGCCAATATGAGTTTAATTTCAAAATTTACCACTGTCAAAGGTTCTAAGTGCCAAGTTTGTGTGCAAGCAAAGCAACCCCGTAAGTCTCATACGACTGCGGAACCGAGCAATTTAGCACCACTGGAACTTATACATTCAAATCTTTGTGAGATGAATGGTGTGTTGACAAAAGGTGGAAAAAGATACTTTATGACATTGATTGATGACTCCACTAGATACTTCTATGTTTATCTTCTGAAATCTAAATATGAAGTTTTGAAGTACTTCAAAATCTATAAAGCTGAGGCAGAAAACCAACTTGATCTTAAAATCAAGCGGCTAAGGTCGGGTCATGGTGGAGAGTACTTTTCAAACGAATTTGATTTATTCTGTATGGAACATGGTATTATACATGAGAGGACGCCTCCCTACTCACCTCAGTAAAATGGGTGGCCGAAATGAAGAACCGCACTCTAACTGATTTGGTTAACGACATGTTAGATACATCGGGTCTTTCCAAGAAATGGTGGGGGGAGGCGCTAATGACTGCGTGTCATGTCCTAAACTGTGTTCCTGTAAAGGATAAAACCATAACTCCATTTGAGGAATGGGAAAATAAAAGGCTTAAATATGAACTTGGGGTTGTTTGGCGAAAGTCAATATTCCAATATCCAAGAAGCGAAAGCTTGGACCGAAAACCGTTGGTTGTGTTTTTCTGGGATATGCTTTTCATAGCATTGGCTATAGATTTTTGATAGTAAAATCTGAGGTATCCGACATGCATGTTGGTACAATTTGGAGTCGAATGATGCGACTTTCTTTCAGGACATCTTTCCTATGAAAGGTATGTCTAGCTCATCAAATCAGGAGATGACTAGTTCATCTAGTCAGGAATTTGCTATAATTCCTGAACCCACTATGCCGATAGAACACCATGATGATACCGTGGAGGATGACAATGAAGATCCCAAAAGGAGCAAGAGACAAAGGACTGTAAAATCATTTGGTGATGATTTCATTGTGTACCTTGTGGATGATACTCCCACCTCTATTTCAGAAGCCTATGCATCTCAAGATGCTGACTACTGGAAGGAAGTTGTCCGAAGAGAGATGGACTCCATCTTAGATAATAGTACTTGGGAAGTTACTGATCGTCCTTATGGGTGCAAACCTGTAGGATGTAAATGGGTGTTCAAGAAAAATCTTAGACCTGATGGTACAATTGAAAAGTACAAGGCACGTCTTGTGGCCAAGGGTTATACCCCAAAATAAGGTGAAGACTTCTTCGATACCTACTCACCCATAGCCAGATTGACCACTATTAGAGTACTACTATCCTTGGCTGCCTCACATGGTCTTCTCGTTCATCAAATGGACGTTAAGACAACTTTTCTAAATGGAGAGTTAGATGAGGAAATTTATATGGAGCAGCCTGACGGATTTGTAGTAGATGGTCAAGAAGGAAAGGTTTGTAAGTTAGTGAAGTCTTTGTATGGTCTTAAGAAAGCTCCTAAGAAGTGGCACGAGAAGTTTTAAAGAACTTTAACTGCTGAAGGATTTGTTGTAAACGAAGCTAAAAAATGTGTGTACTATCTCCATGGTGGGGGCGAGGGAGTTATTATGTGTCTCTATGTCGATGACATATTGATATTTGGGACCAACCTCACTGTTATCGAGGAGGGGAAAGAGTTCCTATCTCGCTGCTTTGAGATGAAGGACTTGGGAGTGGCCGATGTAATATTAAACATGAAGCTACTAAAGGATGACAATGGTGGGATTACACTGCTTCAGTCTCACTATGTGGAAAAGATATTGAGTCGCTTCGGGTATAGCAACTACAAGTTTTCTCCAACGCCTTATGATCCGAGTGTGCTACTTCGAAAGAATCGAAGGACTGCTAAAGATCAATTGAGATATTCTCAGATTATTGGCTCGCTCATGTATTTAGCCAGCGCTACTAGACCTGACATCTCCTTTGTTGTAAGCAAACTAAATCGATTTGTGTCAAATCCTGGAGATGATCATTGGCATGCTCTTGAAAGAGTTTTGTGCTATTTGAAAGGCACTACGAGTTATGGTATTCACTATACTGGGTATCCACGACTACTTGAGGGTTATAGTGATTCAAACTGGATATCTGATGCTGATGAGATTAAGGCCACGAGTGATTATTTGTTTACACTTGGTGGTGGCGCTGTTTCTTAGAAGTCTTGCAAGCAGACCATCTTAACGAGGTCAACAATGGAAGCAGAACTCACATCATTAGACACAACCACTATTGAAGCAGAGTGGCTTCGTGAGCTCTTGATGGACTTACCTGTGGTTGAAAAACCAATACCCACCATCACGATGAACTGATAATCAAACGTGATTGTCAAAGTAAATAGTTCTAAGGATAATATGAAGTCATCAAGGCATGTGAAGAGGAGATTAAAATCTGTCGAGGCGAAACTCCGAAGTTATTGCGTTGGATTATATCCAAACATCTAAAAACTGCGAGATCCTTTCACAAAGGGTTTATCACGCAATGTGATAGATGATGCATCGTGGGAGATGGGTTTGAGACCCACGCTATGAGTTGATCCCAGTGGCAACCCACTCTATGTGATCGGAGATCCCATGAATTAGAGATGGGAGACAAGCTGTTGGTCAGCTGAGAGGAGAGTATCCCCATATTATATTTACATATCCATAAAGATGCAATACTCTCTTAATCTGCAAGGCAGGTTGATATCTATCTTAATGTATTCCAAGTGGCTTTTATAAGCGGAGATATTGTCCTGCAGAACATCTCTTGAGGAACACATCTATATGAGTCTGACTGTCAAATGTCGTAGTCTGTGAGAGTTGGATGCTCTTTAATAAACTCATGAAAGGCCCTGGAGTATGACACATAGGCTCCAAACCGCGGGGAAGCCGACGGCAGCCCTGTACCGGTCTAGATTTTGTGTGAAACTAGCGCGCAGAAAACTTGTGGTTCAAGGCATAGTCCACTATTCAAGTTGCTAGCTAGTGTAACATGAAGTTTAACGTGGAAGTTCAACTTAACAGTCTCCATTACACACCGGTATATAAAACAATATTCTGGAAAAAAAGTGATGTGATGTGCCAATGAGACTTTGTGGGGAATTATTGGAATTTGGTGAGTTTTGGGCTGTTGGCCCATTAGACAATTCTGAAATTCTCTTTGTCCCACTTGTGTATGGCAGCTTATGACTGTGCTAATGGTCCTAAAGTTTAGTCCCACATTGCTAGTGGAAGGAGAGTTGGACCACCTTATATAGTAGAGTGTTGCACCACTTACTAAGGTGTGACAAGGAGAGAAGCCCTCGCGCACTCCTCCTCCGACGCCGCCCGCCTCGCCTCGCCTCGCCTCGTCACGATGCGCGCGCGCCGCGGGTTGCGGAAATCTCGCCGAGCAGAGCTTTATTTTGCTGTTTGGGAAAATTAATTATGAGTCATTAACGAACGCGTTAATTACAGCCGTTTCCAGCTTTTATGGATCGTGGGTTGTGCCCCACGATCTCCCCGAGCTGCACTATATAAGCATCTGCGCTAAACCTAATCGGTGTCTAATCAATCGACACACGCTCCTACCTCCAGAACCATGCGCCGCCGCTTTCGTCTGCCCCATCCCGGTGGCGGCGTGTACTGCAGATCAGGACAGTAGGCCTCCGGAACCCCGCCTCTCGTGAACCTGTACGGGTGAGGGGCGATCAGGTTTTTGGAGAGCGCTCAAGCACGACTACTGACAACCACGACGTCGTCCGACGACGAGTTCCCGAACGACAACTTTTTCCCGGACGTCAGCGACCTCTTCGGCAACCTCAACATGGGCGACAACGTTGCGGCTGCTATTCAGCCTACATTGTATGTGATCTCGATTTCTCTCTTTCGGATTATGTTAGAGTTTTTTGTTCTAGCGTTTGGTGTAGATGTGATAGGTTTATCTCTTATAGATGTAATATGTTCATCTATTTTGTTGATCTGCATAATTGGTTTTAGTATCATTTGTATGATCATGATTTATCTGTTTATTATTCGGATTAAATCATATGAATTATTGCTTATATTTCCAACATTAACACAACTTCTTGCTACCCTAGGAGTTTTTTTTTTTGCACCATTTGAGACTTTTCTATCTAGAACCTGTCAATTCTCATGTTTTACAGTTCCATGTGTGTCAAGACGTTTGAACACATGTTTTCGTCCGAACATATTTCAAGGATAGTGCAACTTATTATTATAGATCTTTTTATGTAACATATTTATTGCAGATATAAATTTCAGAAGTTTTGTGTGTATTTTTTCTTGACATAGATGAACAATCTATTCGACAAACATATCTTTTAAACTATAGGTAATGATTTTTTTTAGGTATCCTCTTATTTTCATTTTTTGGTAAATACATAAATATATTTTACTAAAGCATATAGATTTTTATTTGCAAAGTCATGAACCAGGCATGGCAATGCATGAGTATTTTTGTGGTGGGCTAGGATTATCACTTTTTGAAGGTAGGCACATTTGGTCTCAAAATCATATTGTTTGAAACAGACTAACATTTTAACATGTATGTCAAGATTTATATTTGTGATTTTGCATAAACTCCACATATGAAAATGAGAAAAAGTGAAAAATATAATAAGTAAATAAATCAAACGACAGTACACAATAAAAAGAAACGAAAGAATGAAAAGAAACGGCAAACAACAAAACTGGAAAGTAAAAACAAAAACTACTACTCCCTCTGCTCCGGTATAAAGGGCCGCTAAGAATTTGCAGCAGGACCAAGGCGTAAAATGATTGGGGGTAGCGGTCAGCAGGAGATCGATCGAAGGGCCAATCAGCGAAGGAGTTTTAGGCATGCAACATGTTCAAAAAAAATGATGAGAAAAAGATCGGTTCCGAAATTTTTTCCGTCACGGGTCGGAGCGTTTTTAGGAGAGCAAATAAACAACAATTAATTCTTTTTAGCCTTGTCTCCTCCACAATTCGGAACAGCAAGAAAAACACTAACGGCCCTTTATACCGAAAGACGGAGGGAGTAGTAAAGAAAAACAAAAACAACTTGGGCCAGCCCACGTTTCTATTTGCCGAGGGATATGCCGGCGGCTGGGTTTTCTTCCTCACAGCCTCATCTCCGTCTGCGAGCTCCCCGGCCGGTGAACCTACTCAGCGTGCGGGACAGCGTCCTCTCGCAGCGAGGAGGCCGCGCCTTGTCCCCGTTGCGCCGCCCTCCAGCTCCATCGCCTTCTGTAATTTGTACCACCGCGCGCCGCCGCCCATTCGTCGTGAAGTATAAGGTGGGTAGGCTTGGTTCAAATCTTGATTGTTTTCCAAATTTGATTTCCCCACAACTTCTTAGATGGAGTCATGGATAGCTTCCACGCATCCAAAAAGTTGGCCTGTTTGGGATTGAGAGGTCACTGTCGTCAGATTTAAGTTTGGGATATGTTTGTTTCGTTAAAGGCTCGACTTCACTCTGTTTGAAAGTTCTTGATCTAGTACTAATTTAAAGCTTATTTTTCCAGGTTGGAAGTTGAATTTTCTGTTTGCATTGCAAGCCTGCCATACCCGTTGCATTTATCTTCACCATGACCAAAACTCCACCTCTGAAGTTGGACATGATCAGCTACCCAAGATATTGTCGAGATGCTTGACAGAGAGTGCCACGGTGGTACATGATTTTGAGGTGACTAGTTACCAGTTGCTCGACGGCATAGGTGTTGGCAAGTATGTTTCCTCATGCAAATTCAGTGTCGGTGGCTTCGATTGGGTAATAAATTTCTTCCCGGATGGTATAAGGCATGACACTGCTGGCGACCCGTCAGTCTATTTGTGCCGTATCCACCAAACAAATGACGCCCATCATGTGAGGACCAAGTTTACTTTAAACATTCTGGAGAAAGACGACGAAGCACAAGTAACTAATTTTGATGTGATAGCCCATGTCTTTTCGAAAGCAGCTTCAGATCGGGGCTATCTAAAGTTCGTTGAGAAATCGAAGTTGATATCATTGTCGCAAGACAACAATGGCTACTTTATTATACGCTGTGCTCTCACCGTGATAAAAGATCCTCGAGCAGAGCTTAAGATGAAGACTGTTGTGGTTCCTCAGTCGAATCTGCAAGACCAGCTCTGGCAAATGTGCAAAGATGGACAAGGAGCAGATGTGACATTTAGTGTGGGTGGCCAATTGTTCAATGCTCACAGATGCTTGTTGGCTGCACGGTCACCGGTTTTCAAGGCAGAGCTCTTTGGTCCAATGAAGGAGAAGGAAACAAAGTGCATCCAAATTGATGACATGGACCCTCAAATCTTTGAGGCGCTTCTTCACTTTGTATACACAGATTTGATGCAAGATGATGAGCACTACAAAGAAGGCAAAATTGCAAAACTGCAGCATCTTCTTGTTGCAGCTGATCGATATGGATTGGATAGGCTAAAGGTGATGTGTGAAGGTAGATTGTGTGAGGCCATTGACGTGGAAACTGTTGCGACTACATTGGTTTTAGCAGACCAGCATCATTGCACGGATCTCCAGCAAGCTTGCATTAAGTTTATGGCTCCCGGGAGCATGCTACGAGATGTCATGGCAACTGATGGATTTAAGCATTTGCTAGCGAGTTCTCCTTTGGTCATGAAGGAGATATTGAACATGCTTTCTCTTAGTGACTAGTCCTGTTCAGAGGTCCAATGATCATATGCTCAACTCATTGTGTAGAGTGCTAAAACATGACCATGTTCAGCTATATACACTTTATTTTGTGTGTTAACGTGATACTATAATGCATTCTTGTATGCATTTCGATGCTACTTTTATCATATCAGGTTGAGTACATCTTGAAGGCGTAATAGTTGACAAAAATCTTGCCTCTGTTTTGTCTTTTCTTAAAGGAGGGTGATTGGTTCATTCGTTGGCAGTACAGATTCCAATAGGTTCATTCATTGCAGTATACTAGATTCTAATAAGTATCTCCATTTGTTGGTTCATCCATTAGCAACATAGGCCTTATTTTCTGCAAGATAATACTCCGTAGGCTGTGTGCTGTCCCAGTCATCTGTTTATTCAGATTTTGTTGTATGATTGCACTAGTAAAAACAATTTATGTTTGGTGCAGCAGCAGTACAAAAGTGTAAAATTTAATTAATGAAGATCATCAAAAATCTGAACGACTTATAGATGTACATCATTGTTTTCTATACAATTGTGTAAAATTGTATGTTTCAGATCCATTCGAGGTTCAGATTAACCAAGCATCTGTCAATTTACTAACTGTCTGAAATCCTTTTATTATTAGGCTAGTATATAATAATGCTGAATTTTGATTTTTATACTCTTCCCTGGAGTATTTTTGGAAGATATACATTCATACTTTTCTTTGTGGTGCTAATTAGTTAGCCAATGATACACGAAATTAACCACCAGCATACATATTACAAGTGCTGCAAGAAAGCTTCACAAGACAAATTTTGTTCGACTTAATCTAATTGGGCATGTATTGTCTGCCTAATTTCCAATTTGGACACGGAAGGTGGCAATGCACTACAGGACGCAACGGCTAGGCCGACGGCAAAAAGCCCTCGGCGTAGCCAGTTTCGCCGTCGGCGTACGGTACGCCGAGGGCAGCCGTCGGCGTACGGTACGCCGAGGGCAGCCGTCGGCGTAGCCTCCTCGGCGGAGCTCTCCTTCGGCGGAGCTCTCCCTCGGCGGAGAGAAAACAGCCGTCGGCGTAGGCCTACGCCGATGGCCGTAGCGTGGCCGTCGGCGTAACGGCCGTCGGCGAACGGCGGCGCTGCCGTTACACGGCCGCTAACGGCGCACCGGATACGCCGACGGCCGTACCCTCGGTGTAGGGTCACCACGTGGCTCGCGCTGGGCCTTCCCCGGGAGGGGCTACGCCGACGGCCGCGCCCTCGGCGTAAGTGGACATGTGTCCACCGCCTGGGCCTCCCAGGCTGGCGCGAGGCTAGCGCTAGGCCTACGGCCTGCCCTCGGCGTAGGGGCAGGTGCTACGCCGACGTCAGTGCCCTCGGCGTAGCCCTGACCATATGGCACATGGCAGAGGTCTACGCCGAGGGCATTGCCATCGGCGTATCACATGCAAATTTTTTTTTTTGAATTTTTGCACAGCAGCACGCTCATAGCAGCACACTCACAGCAACACTAACAACAAATTTCAATGCAATATATATTCCACACCAATTGAAACAAGATCACATATGCCATACATATATGAACATCATCTATACATCAGCCATACAAGATCATCCATACATCAGTCATACAAAATCATCGACATCATCACACATGCCTACAACTCTGGAGGAGACGGGGTGTACCCGAGATCTCCCCTGGTGAAAAGTGGCTACCTCTGGCGAGGGTTACGTCCAGTAGATGCTGCAGAAGAGCCACCTGGCGAGGGAGTAGGAGAAGTGTGAAGCTCAGGAGAACCACCTGCAGAATGGCCAGGAGATGGACCATTGTCATGAAGCGGTGTGATATGACGCCCATCCGGCGAGGCGTGGCCAAAGTGCCGGTTCCCAGAAGCTCCTGTTCCCTACATGTTGCCTACATGTTAGCAACTTGCGAGGCAAAGTAAAGCGATAACCAGTGGGTTAGCAAAGAACTTACCGGTGTCGATGCATAGTAGGTCCTAGCGAAGCTGTCCTTCGATGGCAAAAATGGCGCCGGCCCTGGCATGGGAGGCACGGGCCCCAAATCTCTATTCTGTCAAGTTTGAGTATTCAGCAACATGGCCTGCAAGATAGTTTAGATGTCAGGCCGTAGTACAAAAAACGGGGGGAAGTGGGACTTGTATCTTTTGCAAAAATAAAGGTTCGGACTTACATTTATGTATTGCATGTAGACCGCATTCGCCTCCTGATGATGCCGAAAGGCCACCTGATATTCCTCATGAACGGCATCGTAGGCCACTCTAATTCATGCTACAATTTCAAATACAAGGAATCTCGTCAGCGGTTAGCCATGCAGGAACAAAAGTCATAAAGATGATGAAAACGAGAAAAACTTACATCATCTCTGGATCGACGAGGCTGTGCACGAGGCGGGATAGGGGGCCGTCGGCGGATTAGGTAGCCTTGAGACGGCTGAAGATCGTGCTGATGGTAGGCTTTACCTTCTTATTCAGAATCTTGAGGCGTCCATGCTGCAATCCGTGCCCCGACAGGACCAACGACTCCTCGTCGATCTCCGCGTGAATGGGGTCATCCACATGGGGGTGACGAGCCTTCACCATCGTCTTGTAGTTCCCCAAGTCGTTCGGCGTGCGAAGTACACGAACAACGAGGGTTGAGGCTCAGTAATTGGGCTTCTTTCGCGCATCATCTCAGATGGCGGCGTCATGAATCACCTTCCGGGTTGTGCCTCGGCCACGCATTGCGAAAAGAAATATTATGCATATGAAGTACAAACATGGCGAAATACACGCAGGTCGTTCCATGTATATCGTACCACCTTCCCTTAAAGCGGTTAAAGTTGCGGTTTCCGCGGTCGTTCCACCATCGCCTCGGTTATCCGCGTTCGCCTCGACAAGGCTGCAAACTCCCGTCTTCTCCGAGCCACCTCGTCCTAACCATCTCCTCCCATGCGAGTCGATGCGGCTCAATCATCGGGATAACACGAAAATGCAATACTCAACTCTAGACAATGCAATGGCAACTTAGCGACAATGTAGAATCTCATTGACATTTTACTCACCGACATGTACTCTTGGCCATCGAGTACTCAGGATTAGGGTTCCTACCGACAATGTCTTCCTTCACGACCCTCACGCCCTGTCGGCCCGTAGTGGCTAGCGGCCGTGACCTTGGTTGTACCACACCGGGGGTCAACTTCACACAAGCCCAAGCAAAGTCCTCTGCGCCTTCTCTGTCCTCCCGGACACGGTAAAAGCACTTCAATCATGCATAAGAGTCATGGGTTAGCACGGTGGGGTCATCAAGTATGAACATAACTCGAGAAATATGCCTTACCCAAAACTTGGTGATGACAAGATCGCCATTGTCGGAAAAGCCGGGACACGGTAGTCCGGTAGTCCCCAAGTAGTAGCTAGCTTCCTGTCACCCTCGTGGGTAATGTGATAGCCAGAACTTCCTAATCGAGCTCCAACGAGGCTGTTAGGAAGCGAGCCTTGGTCCCCGAGGAAATGTCCAATTGCTGCACAATAATAAACATTAGTACACAATAATTATTTATGACCAAGATGAAATAAAATGTTTTAAATTGCCAAATTAGTACACTTACTCAAGGCCATCTGGAATAATAAGGGCTTTCGCCTCCTGAGTCCTAGGCTCAAAGTTCTCCTCAGGGACTCCCGATTCCCCACGATTCCGCAATTTCTTCGGCCCCACCAACTCGCGGCTAGTGTCCGCCTCCGTATCGGTCCCCGCCTCCCTCTCAGACTCTGCCTCCTTCTTGGACTCTGCCTCCCTCTCGGCCCTGAAAGGCTGCTCTGTCAGGAACAACTCAGGAGCCATGTCGCCAGAAGAAGAGGGTGGTGGGTCAAAGTCCACACCTCCTCCCGTGGCACCTCGTCCTCGTCCTCCTCGACCTCGACCTCGACCTCTGTGGCATCCCGCAAAACCACTACTAGAAAATCGCGTTGTTTTTGTGCATTGCATCACCATGACCGGATGATCATGTCATCATGCCACATTGCATTTGAGCATCGTCATCATCTTGCATTTGCTTGCATAAAACTATTTGCAGAAAAACCTATTTTGTGTTTTCTAAAACGCCCCGTCTTTGTTTAAACGCAAAACCCGGGTCACCGGATTATTTTGTTTTGTCCGTTGTCGGTTTGCAAAAACGCTGATTGAAATAAATAATTAATTAATTATTTTAGGGGGGCAGTCGAACGGGCCGAATCGACCCGAACGACCACCCCCAGAAATTAAATCGGTCCACCCAAATCCCTAGTCTACCAGTCCTATTCTACCCACACCCTCTCCACCTTACCCCGACCACTCCCCTCGTGACACCTCACTCCACCCCTCTCCCTTACCCAACCCCAGCCCGCCACCTCAGCTGTCCCCATCTCTCTCTCCACCTCTCCCCCACGCCAGCCCCACACACACCCCCACCAACCCACACCACGCCAGCCTCACTGGCCCACCCCAGCCCACTGCTCCCCCGCCGTCTCCCGAGAGCCCCTTCTCTCCCCCGCAACTCCCTCTCTTGCCTCCGCCATGGCGCCAGCCGTTCTTCACCACCTCGCCCGCCTCTCGCCTCCCCGCCCATCGAGCCTCCTCCTTCCCTACCTCTCTCTCTCGCCTCCTCCGCCTCATGCTCCCAGCCCCTGCCGTCTCATGCTCCCCTCGCTGAGCCCCGCCCGGCTCCTGCCGTCCGCCTCCGGCCGCTGGCCCCGCCTCGAGCTCCCTCCCTCAGCCCTCCTCAAGGCCCCGCTCCTCCCTTCCGCCGGCTCACGCCTCGCCCGCTTCCCCGCCGCTCCTCGGCCGCCTCGACCTCGGCCTCCAGACCTTCCCCAGCAGGGCCGGCCGCCTCGGCGCGACCAGCACCTCTGTCGCCACCGTGGCTCCTCCCAGGCGCCACCGACCCCGAGCCTGCCCCGACGCCTCTGCCTCCCCGTCCTTGGCCGTGAGCAGGCCCGACCCCGTCACCGCCTCGAGCCGAGCCCCATGTCCTCTCGCCGCGGCCCCGAGATAAATCTGCTGCCGTCGCCGTGCGTGGCCGCGAGACCCCCTCCGCCGCGCGTTCAAGACCACCCCTCAACAAGAACGGCCACATGTACAAGTGACCGCCAAGATCGACACCGAACCCAAGTGGCGCCCTATTCCAAGATCTTCGTCATGGACCCTGATGGTCGAGATTGGACCGAACCCTCAACGCCAAGATCTCCTCTCGACCAAGGCGCCAAGACCCGGACCCCAAGATCTCTCGTGAGGCGACAAGACCGTCGGCACGACCCGACTATCGCGGATGCGAGATCGCCCCGGACGCCAAGATTGCCACGAGAACGCTCGAACGCTAACACCGATTCGATGGCGCGGGCGACAAGACCTCGAACGGCAAGATCGACCCGTGGGACCCGACAAGATCTGACGACGACAAGAACGACGGCGACCAGAGAATCCGATGCGCCCCGACACCAAACCAAGTCCGGCTTCCCGGATGCGACAAGATCTACCTCAGATATCCGAGACCAATCTCGTCGAACCCTGAACCCCGAGACCGACCCCGAACCCCGGAACCCCAAGCTCGTCGAGGCCCTCTAATGTGTGAACCCCTTCCCGAAACCCTATTTTATAATATAATACAACTTGTCGCATATTAATTGTTCATGCATGCATCCTTGTCATGTGGTTTGGGGGCCTTACGCCGATTCACCTTATAATTAAATATGGGGCCCATATGCGGGCAAATCTAGTCTTATATTGGCCTCATTTAAATTGTGTAGCGAATCGGTGCTATATTTTGCCATGTTCAAATAACAATTAAATTGCGGGGTAGCTAAATAACATGAACCACCTAATTAATTGTCGGGACCCCGGTTCCACTTAATATTGACCTAATTGCATCGCACTTCTGCCATGTCATACATCATACATGCATCATGCCGATCTTCTGCCGTTGTATTAAATAGTGCATCCGGTATTTCTTCTAGTGTTTTGCTTCTTCGCGGATAAGGCCGTTGAGTTGATGCGAGTGTTGACCCGATCTTCGGTTGAACCCTTCGACAATGTTTTCAGGCGAGCATCTTCCCCCCTTTCTACCTATCTTACTTTTATAGTATTTATTCCCTCCTGTTTATCTATTGCTATCTGTGTTAAGATGCTCTAGTTTCCGTACCCGTGATATCCCTTGCAGCCATATATTGCCTTGGACACATCCTATTACCTGTTGTTTGGTAGATAGTTGGACTTGCGTGTCGTAGTCGCTTGCTCAAGTGTTGTTGCCTGTCGTCAAGTACCACAGTGTTGGAGTAATGGCCGCATGTTGATGTTGGAGATGATCATGGCTTTACTTTTCGTTCACTTTAATTACTGTTTAACAACTAAAATTGAAGTAAGTAAGCAGAGGCATCGGTGGGTGATAGATAATGTTGGTTTCCGACCGCCCACTTGTGTCCCGTAGGACCCCGAGTTCTTGACACCTGTTCCGAGATCGAGCGCGCTAACCACAGGTGGGGAGATATGGGCCCCCCATTGATTATTACCTGATTTCAAAGTATTGTACTGGGGGCCACAAACTAGTTTGAGGTTTTATTTACTATCCTGTACTTATGCCATGCTTTACTGCTTTATTTAAATTGTGCGACAGATAGCACCTGTACTGTTTAGGAAGCGGAGTGTTTTCGCGGTATCGACGGTCCCAGTTTTGGGATTTGCTGTCGTTTACAGCCACTGACGCAAACCCTGAGTCCGTCTCGGAGACCGTCCGACTTCGTTGCGGGTGTACTTAGTGGGGTGGCCCCCCGTGCTTGCTATGGGTCTGGGAACGTCATGACTTAGGCCCCGCCTACATACCGATGGGTGTATGTTAACTGATCTGGCAAAAAGGGTCGAAGTGCTTGTGGATACTTTGGTGCACCCCTGCAGGGTTAAATCTTTTCGAGAAGCCGTGTCCGCGGTTATGGACGACTTGGAGCACAGTGCTTGATCATAGAAAACCATAACTAAAGTTTACTGTTATAAATTGACTTGTATCCGATATGACTAGTAATCAGTTTCACTATAACGGAATGGCTAAATAAAAGTACCAACAACTGCTGGGTTTTGGGTTATCTCATGCTAAATGTATCTGACTAGTAAGTGTTGCAACTATAACGGAATGGTCAACTAAAAGTGCCCACTGCTTATTTATCAGGATGATTATCTATACCTGACTAGTAATTACTGCAACGATAACTGAATAAATAAAACTGCCAACGGTGTGAGTTCCTCGGTTGAATTCCTCGTTTGGTTTCGAGGGGGAAACACCAGGATGGGTTTGTTTGATGGTAGAATCAGGTTGGTTCCGAATAGGTCTTTCTTATCCCTCTCTGATACCGCCAGTTGTATCGAGTCTCTATAGGTTGTTTAGCGCATGCTGCCACTGCCGCTTCAGTCCACCATACCTATGTAGGCGAGGACCGCCGAATTCTAGCCTCGCCGTGTCTTGGCCTCGATCGGCGCCTCTTTTTCCTTTGCCCTTTGTCGGCACCCTTTGTTTAAGCAGTTTTGAGATCGGCGTCGTTAGCGAGGTTACCCTTCCGCTTGGCTCAAGGGTTATGGACGCCATTGGTTATTCTTCAGGGCTCTTAGCCCCATTTGCATCTTGTCCGTAGACGGACGCTGTATCATTTTCAAGGTGATTTGGATCTTTGTATTGCATATCTGTATTCTTGACTCTTGGAGTCGTGTTGTATATATATCTGTTCTGTGGGTCCCATCGAGGACTGTTGTGTAATGTTATTAATTCGTTTTCCACCCGCACGAAAGTGCCTGGTGGGCACCTTCGAATCGTTTCTATGCGGGTTTGGAGGGTTTCGCTAAAACTTGCATAGGGCCGATTCTGAGGGTGTTACAGAGTGGTATCAGAGCCCAGCAGTTGCGATACCCCACAAGTCCAGCCTGTAGGATAACCTAGCTAACGGCCGAAGTAGAGTGTCAAAAGTATTTTTGAAAAATCGATTGGATAGATCTGATTAGGTCTGCTTTTACTCCTTACCCCTCTGCTATTCTCCTCTTACCTCTACGTGTTTTGAATCCGCTCTCCTCTTCCTCTTTGAGTCTAGGATTTCTCGTGGTTGGGTTCCGTCGTACCTTCAGGGTTTCGCTCCCTTCATTGATAACGGTGTTCTACCATCCGGTATTCAAGCTGTCCGAGGAATCCCTCGTCTGTGGTACCATTCTTTGTTCCTTGTTTGTGCCTTCCGGTGTTTGCCGACGCGACGACATCATCTATGCCAGATCCGATGCAGAGTCTGCATCACTCCTTTGTTTCCGAACCTCGCTTGTCGAGATCTTCAGTCTGAAACCTGAGGGTTGGTTGCATAATCTGTCTATTCGTGTACATAGTAATGCTTTGAGTGCGGGATGGAGTCGCGACCATACCACTACTCTTATCATTTGCTTTGTATATTGAATGGTGGATCGATGCAATTTTACTCCGTCCATGGAAGCTAGAGGTGGCTTTATTCGTTGATACCTCTACCTTCGACCTTTTGTTCCCGGAGTGTTTCCTCGGCGATCACGGACAACGACCTCTTGTTAGTGGTGTCGCGAGGATCTACACGATGCGAGAAGATTCACGTCGCCGCCCTTCTTTCCGGTACCATGAGGCGGATCTCGAGGGCGAGATCAATTGTTAGTGGTGTCGAATTGTGGCATCCCGCAAAACCACTACTAGAAAATCGCGTTGTTTTTGTGCATTGCATCACCATGACCGCATGCCCATGTCATCATGCCACATTGCATTTGAGCATTGTCATCATCTTGCATTTGCTTGCATAAAACTATTTGCAGAAAAACCTATTTTGTGTTTTCTAAAACGCCCCGTCTTTGTTCAAACGCAAAACCCGGGTCACCGGATTATTTTGTTTTGTCCGTTGTCGGTTTGCAAAAACGCTGATTGAAATAAATAATTAATTAATTATTAGGAGGGCAGTCGAACGGGCCGAATCGACCCGAACGACCACCCCCAGAAATTAAATCGGTCCACCCAAATCCCTAGTCTACCAGTCCTATTCTACCCACACCCTCTCCACCTCACCCCGACCACTCCCCTCGTGACACCTCACTCCACCCCTCCCCTTACCCAACCCGCCACCTCAGCTGTCCCCATCTCTCTCTCCACATCTTCCCCACGCCAGCCCCACACACACCCCCAACCACCCACCACGCCAGCCCGACTGGGCCCACCCCACTGCCAGCGTCGTCTCCCAAAGCTTCTCCCCCGCAACTCCCTCTCTTGCCTCCGCCCCGCCTCCGCCAGGCGTTCTTCACCCCCGCCATGACCCTCGCCCCCACTTTGAGCCATGGCGACCAACCGCCCTCCTCCCCGCCTCCATCCTCCCCTCTGCGCCTTGCCCTCCCTTCCCGCCCAGCCTCCCTCACGCCCGCCTCCTTCCTCCCTCACGCCTGCCTCACCTCCCTGCCTCCTCCTTCCCTACCTCTATGCTCCGCCTCCCGTCGCCCCCCTCATGCTCCGCCCCGCGTCACGCCTCGCTCCCGCCGCCCGAGGCTGCTGCCGGACGTCCGCCTCCGGCAGCGCCCGGCCGCCTCCCCTCAACCGCCTGCCTCGAGAGCTCCCTCCGGCCTGCCTTCCCACCACTCTCCTTCCGCCAAGCGTCGCCTTGCCGCGCGCCCTTCCTGCCGCCCGCCTCCTGGCCTCGCCACCTTCCCCATGGGGCCCGGCGGCGCTTTGGCGACCCGAGCACCTCTGTCGCCACGTGGCTCCTCCCGAGCGCCACCGACCCGAGCGCCAGCGCCTCTGCCTCGCCGTCGTTGGCCGTGAGCAGGCCCGACCCCGTCACCTCCTCGAGCCGAGCCCCATGTCCTCCTGCCGCGGCCCCGAGCTCGTCCTGCGCCGTCGCCGTGCGTGGCCGCGAGACCCCCTCCGCCGCGCGTTCAAGACCACCCCTCAACAAGAACGGCCACATGTACAAGTGACCGCCAAGATCGACACCGAACCCAAGTGGCGCCCTATTCCAAGATCTTCGTCATGGACCCTGATGGTCGAGATTGGACCGAACCCTCGAACGCCAAGATCTCCCTCTCGGACCCGAAGGCTCCAAGACCCCGGACCCCAAGATCTCTGCCGTGAGACGACAAGACCGTCGGCACGACCCGACTACCGCGGATGCGACAGGATCGTCCCCAGGACGCCAAGATTGCCACGAGAACGCTCCCAAACGCTAACACCGACTCGATGGCGCGGGCCCGACAAGACCCTCGCAACGGCAAGATCGACCCCGTGGGACCCGACAAGATCTGCACGATGACAAGAACGACAGCGACCAGGAGAATCCGATGCGCCCCGACACCAAACCAAGTCCGGCTTCCCGGATGCGACAAGATCTACCTCAGATATCCGAGACCAATCTCGTCGAACCCTGAACCCCGAGACCGACCCCGAACCCCGGAACCCCAAGCTCGTCGAGGCCCTCTAATGTGTGAACCCCTTCCCGAAACCCTATTTTATAATATAATACAACTTGTCGCATATTAATTGTTCATGCATGCATCCTTGTCATGTGGTTTGGGGGCCTTACGCCGATTCACCTTATAATTAAATATGGGGCCCATATGCGGGCAAATCTAGTCTTATATTGGCCTCATTTAAATTGTGTAGCGAATCGGTGCTATATTTTGCCATGTTCAAATAACAATTAAATTGCGGGGTAGCTAAATAACATGAACCACCTAATTAATTGTCGGGACCCCGGTTCCACTTAATATTGACCTAATTGCATCGCACTTCTGCCATGTCATACATCATACATGCATCATGCCGATCTTCTGCCGTTGTATTAAATAGTGCATCCGGTGTTTCTTCTAGTGTTTTGCTTCTTCGCGGATAAGGCCGTTGAGTTGATGCGAGTGTCGACCCGATCTTCGGTTGAACCCTTCGACAATGTTTTCAGGCGAGCATCTCCCCCTTTCTACCTATCTTACTTTTATAGTATTTATTCCCTCCTGTTGATCTATTGCTATCTGTGTTGCGATGCTCTAGTTTCGACGTGATATCCCTTGCAGCCATATATTGCCTTGGACACATCCTATTACCTGTTGTTTGGTAGATAGTTGGACTTGCGTCGTAGTCGCTTGCTCAAGTGTTATTGCACGTCGTCAAGTACCACGGTGTTGGAGTAATGGCATGTTGATGTTGGAGATGATCATGGCTTTACTTTCGTTCACTTTAATTACTGTTTAACAACTAAAATTGAAGTAAGTAGCAGAGGCATCGTGGGTGATACATAATGTTGGTTTCAGGCCAGCCACTTGTGTCTCGTGGGACCCCGAGTTCTTGACACTGTTCCGAGATCGAGGCTAACCACGGTGGGGAGATATGGGCCCCCATTGATTATTACCTGATTTCAAAGTATTGTCTGGGGCCACAAACTAGTTTGAGGTTTTATTTACTATCGCATTTATGCCATGCTTTCCGCTTTATTTAAATTGTGCGAGATAGCACTGTCTTTAGGAAGCGGAGTGTTTTCGCGGTATCGACAGTCCAGCTTTTGGGATTCTTGTCGTTTACAGCCATCGACGAAACCACAGTCCGTCTTGAAGACCGGCCGACTTCGTTGCAGGTGTACTTAGTGGGGTGGCCCCCCGTGCTTGCTTTGGGTCTGGGAACGTCATGACTTAGGCTCCGCCGACATACCGATGGGTGTATGTTAACTGATCTGGCAAAAAGGGTCGAAGTGCTTGTGGATACTTTGGTGCACCCCTGCAGGGTTAAATCTTTTCGAGAAGCCGTGTCCGTGGTTATGGACGACTTGGAGCACAGTGCTTGATCATAGAAAACCATAACTAAAGTTTACTGTTATAAATTGACTTGTATCCGATATGACTAGTAATCAGTTTCACTGTAACGGAATGGCTAAATAAAAGTACCAACAATTGGTGGGTTTTGGGTTATCTCATGCTAAATGTATCTGACTAGTAAGTGTTGCAACTATCACGGAATGGTTAACTAAAAGTGCCCACTGCTTATTTATCAGGATGATTATCTATACCTGACTAGTAATTCTAGCAGCGATAAGCGAATAAATAAAACGCCAGCGGTGTGAGTTCCTCGGTTGACTTCGCTTGGTTTCGAGAAACACCAGGATGGGTTTGTTTGATGGTAGAATCAGGTTGGTTCGAATAGGTCTTTCTTATCCCTCTCGATAGCCGCCGGTTGTATCGAGTCTATAGGTTGTTTAGCGCATCTTTCCAGCTGCCGCTTGAAGGTCCACCATACCTATGTGGCGAGGCCTTGGTCTAGCCTCGCCGTGTCTTGGCCTCGATCTTGACGCCTCTTTTTCCTTTGCCCTTTGTCGGCACCCCTTTTGTTTAAGCAGTTTTGAGATCGGCGTCGTTAGTGGTTACCCTTCCTTTGGCAGGCAGTTATGGACGCCATTGGTTATTCTTGGGCTCTTAGCCCATTTGCATCTTGTCCGTGAGCAGACGTTGTATCATTTTCAAGGTGATTTGGATCTTTTATTGCATATCGTATTCTTGACTCTTGGAGTTGTGTTGTATATATATACATTACGTGGGTCCCATCGAGGACTATTGTGTAATGTTATTCGCTTTTCCACCACTCGAAAGTGCCTGGTGGGCACCTTCGAATCGTTTCTATGCGGGTTTGGCGGGTTTCGCTAAAACTTGCATAGGGCCGATTCTGAGGGTGTTACAGCCTCGACCCCATCCTCCGCCAGTAGGAGAAAGATCGGGGTAACGCGGATTGGGATTTGGCTGTCTCCCACTCCATGCAGCTCTTTTCTTGCGCTGCGTCAGCGCATTAAGCAAGGACGAACTGGTTGCCTTGCCGTTGCTCATATTGTTCAATCACCTGCATTAATTAAGAGAAAACAGTTAAACACAAAGACATAATAAAATGTATATACAAAGAATAAAGGCATAATGCAATTAAGAAAACAGTTAAGCACAAAGACAAAAAATAATTACTCACTATCATTTTCATTCTCATTCTCACTATCACTATGTTTTGAGTAGAAATCTGGATTCTAATCGAAGGGTGTAGGCTCATCATCGTTGTCATTCTCGGTATGGAGCTTCTCGAGCATACTTATGTCATGTAGATTCACCACTGACTCACCCCGAGTTTCTACATCGTTCCCAAGGTTCTCAAGATCAACCGGTTCTAAATCAAAGTGTCCGAAGTCCTCTTTCTCTTGATAGAAAATTCTCTCGTACGTTACAGGGTTAATGTTGTTGTAATTGTCCTCGGAGGGAATCGGTAAGTTACCATGTGGCGATACCTGGAACACGACTTCCCAGCCCTGGAGTTCCACTTTCTGGCATGGGTAGGGCAAATAATAAACTTGGTTGTCTTGGTGAGCAACAACAAAGACATAGGCTCCGCTATAGGTGGTTGAAGGCCTAACTTTAACTAACCCAATGGAAGGGGTACTTCTCAGTCCACCCCTTGGGTCAAACCAGTGGCACTTGAACACAATAAGTTTGAGTTCTACATTCGTACGATTGAAGGTCAGCTCGTATACATTCTCTAACCTTCCGTAGTAATCAAGGGAATCGGCTCCTTTGGTGAACACCCCAGTATTTACCGTTTTGCATTGATTAAGCCCTTTACGGTGCGTCTGTATGGAAGCGAAACCCATTCACATCATACTTCTCATACTTCATGACAACCTTTGTTACAACCTTGGGAAACACATTTCAGCTCATCGACATCTCAATGTTGGGATCAGCTCCCTGTGCAGTTCAAATTTGTTGCGTTCAGTAGTTACGTGGAATAAGAGGGACAAGTCACATATTTCAAGGTAAGAGGGACAGGTTAGAAATTACTTTTTCCATAAACCAGGACACATAGTTTTTTTAATTTCTGGGAGCACCCTCTTTCGATGAGTGTCCAACTCCATGGGAGAGGGATCCGTCGTCGACCCTTTGTTCATCAGTGAAATCGCTAAGAAGGAGAAATAAGCATTGAGCGGAGAGGGTTACTAGCTGCATAGAGCATTATGCATAGAGAAATAGGGTGTTCACCATTTTACCTAATGAAATCGACCACTTCCTTCATGTTCATAAGCACATAGAGCATTATGCAATCCTTCTCTTCCTTCGACAACCTGTATTTTAGTCCTTTACCGGCCTTGCCACCGGGAAATTGGAATAGTTCGAGCTTGGGGTCATTCTTGGGCAGGTCGACATTGTAACGAGAGACTGGGTTATGCATAGTGGGAACATCATCGGGCGATGGGTTGTCATGGCGTCTGCCATCTCCCGAAGGCATGTTGCTTCAGCTATGCATGCTTCAATCTTGGCTTTGTTTCCAGTTATCTTTCGAATATACTTAAACTCTCTCTCAATACAAAATTGCCAACGAAACTGCACTGGCCCCCCCAAGAGTGCCTCGTTCGCGAGGTGCACAATGAGATGTGCCATCGGAGTAAAGAAGTGTGGCATCCCGCAAAACCACTACTAGAAAATCGCGTTGAATTTGTGCATTGCATCGTCATCATCATGCATTGTTTGCATAAAACTATTTTATAGCGCCGATTTGTTTTCAAGCGCCTCATCTTAATTCAAATACCAAAACCGGTCTCGGATTATTTTTGTTTGAATGCTATCGGTTTGCAAAGGTGCATATAAATTAAATAAAGATTTAATTATTTTAGTGGGAAGCGTCGAGCGGGCGAGTAGACCCGAGCGACCACCCTGTTCATCGGTCCACCCTTGACCCATCTAAATCCTAATCCCACCTAAAATCCTACCCACACACCCCAGCCACATCACCCTGGCCAATCAACATGTGCCACCTCACCCTCTCCCTCTTCCCCCTCCAATCCTATCCTGCCACTTGTCCTACCCTCTCTCTCCTCCCTCAACCCACTCACTCATCCAGCCAGCACACACGCGCTAGACACTCACACGCGCCAGGCTACCCCTGCCCCGTGGCCCACCACCTGCCCTGGGACCCACCGCGCCGCGCAGCCCGTCTCTCTCTTTCCCCCGCGTTCCCCTTCTCCCTCCTCTGGCTTGCTCCCTCGCAGGTTCCCGCGCCGCCGGCGGCCCCAGCCGCCCTGCCCGCCGCCCACGGCCTCCACCATCGCCCCGCCACCGCCCGGTCCACCCCGCCTCCGCTTCCTCTCCCTTCGCTCGCCGAGCCCCGCCCCCAAGCTCTTCCTCCTCCCCTCCGTCCCGCTCCCGGCCGGCGAGCCGCCAACCTCCCCTCCACCCTCTGGCCACCCTTGCCGCGCGCCGCCCTGCCTCCCCACCTCGCCACCGCTCCGCGCCGCCGCTGGGCTCGCTGCCCTCTCCCGAGCACCGCCCCAGCCGTCCTGCCCCTTCTTCCCCTTCCTCTCCGGCCCTCAGCCTTGCGCCGCCCGCGCCTCGGCTCCCTGCGCCTCCGCGCATCCCGGCCGCCCTTCGCTCAGGTCACCCTTCAACCAGCGCCGCCTCTGCCTCGAACCTCAGCGGCCGCCGTCCATGAGCTCCTCGGCTGCCTCCGGTCAGCCGCGCCGCCCCTCGCGCCCGCGCCCCTACGCCGGCCCCCTCCTCTTGCTGCCCCGCGCGTCGTCCCGCTCGAGCCCGGCCCGCCGCTCGTCCCGCCTCGCCTCGGCCCGTGGCGCCTCCTCGGCGATCCGCGCCGCTGAGCCCTCCCGACCGGCGCCTCCTCTGCTCCCGTCGAGCCTCGCCCGGCCTCGCCCGCGCCGCGACACCCCTCAGCCTCCTGCTCTGCCTTGGGCTGCTGGCGTGCCGACCTTATTGTTTAATAGAGATGTTTTAGCCCCATTTGTAATTCTTTAGGCACATCGATGTATGTTCGCTGCAGCGATCTCGAGCCTCTGTGTTTGGTTTGAGTTATGTCAACTCGGGTCCGAGGGCGCCGAGTAACAAGATCTTCTTCATGGACATGGACCCGTACCTACTCTCCCGAGCAAGGCGTAACGGACCACGAGAACCGTCCCCAGCCCGCCATCGACGGCGACACGAACATCTGCGACACTAAGGCCATCGCGGTTGCGACAAGATCGTCTCTCGGCGCCAAGTTCTACCCAGTACCGATCCACGGACGCGACAAGACCTCCTTTCACCCGATGCGAGGGCGCTCCGGGCGCTATTACCGACTTCGATGGCGTGGGGCCGGCGAGACGCCATAGCGGCAAGCTCGACCCGTGGAACCCGACAAGATCGCATGCGACAAACGCCCCGGGAAATCCGATCGCCCGACACGAACAAGTACCCCCTTCCGGACGCCGAGTCCGCCGAGAACAGATTCAACAAGATCTACCTCCGTTATCGAGCGCACCGTCAAGACCCTAACGGTCGAGAACGATCCGCCAAGTCGAATCCGGACCCTAAGACCCGAACCCCCAGAACCTCAAGATCGTCGAGACCCCTAAAGTGTGAACCTCTTATCCGAGAACCCTATTTTATAATATAATAACAACTTGTTGCATAATTACATTGTCATACTCGCATGCATAATCATGTGGTTTGGGGGGCCTTATGACGATTCACCTCATAATTAAATATGGGGCCCATATGCGGGCAAATCTAGCCTTATATTGGCCTCATTTAAATTTGTGTAGCGAACCGATGATATAATCTTGTCTTGTTAATCCAACATATCAATTGCGGGGTAGCTATACAACTGGAACCATTTAATTAATTGTCGGGACCCCGGTTCCGCTTAACATGACCTAGTTGCATCGCACCTTTGCCATGTCATCCATCATACATGCATCATGCCGATCTTCTGCTGTTGTATTAAATACTACATCCGGTGTTTGCTCTAGTGTTTTGCTTCTTCGCGGATAAGGTCGTTGAGTTGATGTGAGCTTCGCCCCGATCTTGAGGAAAACCTTGACAATGTTTCGGTGAGCATCTCCCCTTTCTACCTATCTTACTTTTATAGTATTTACTTCCCTCTGTTGACCTTTTGCTATACGTGTTGCGATGCTCTAGTTTTCGTGCCGTGATATCCCTTGCAGCCTATATTGCCATGGACACACCCTATTACATTGTTTGGTAGATAGTTGGACTAGCGTCGTGGTTGCTTGCTCAGCTGCTGATGTGTCGCCATATGCCCGCGATTCTTGATGTATTGCCGCATGTTGAGGTTGGAGATGATTCTAGTTTTACTTATCGTCACTTTAATTTCTGTTTAACAACTAAAATTGAAATAAGCGAGGCATCGGTGGGTGATAGATAATATTTGGTTTCGAGCGCCCACTTGTGTCGTAAGACCCAGTACTTGATACTGTTCCTTGATTTATCGCGCTATCCACATCCGGAGGTATATGGGACCCCAGGCGAGCTTGATTCGGTCTTATTTCTTGGGGCCACAAACTAGTTTGAGGTTTTATTTACGATCCTGTACTTATGCCATGCTACTTTACGTATTTAAATTGTGCGAGGAGCTTTGTCTTTGTTAGGAATTGTGACCCGTTTACGTGGTATCGGCAGTCCCGTTTGGGGATCTGCTTTGGTTCGCCCTAAACCTTTAAACGAGTCCGTCTCGAAGCTTGCTTACCGTTCGGTGTACTCAAGGGTGGCCCCAAATATTCTGAATCCTGTGATTGTTCAGTCGTGAAAGCCTCGTTGGGTTTTGATTTGGTTTTCGAGGTTGATCGGCGTGTGTTGCTATTGGTGCACCCGGGTAAAACTTTACGAAAGCCGTGTCGCGGATATGGACGACTTGGAGCCACGATATCTCGATCATAGACAAGCATAACTAAAGTTTACTGCTATAAATTTGACTTTATAATGACTAGTAATCAGCTTCACTATAATGGAATGGCTAATTAATACTGCCACAATTGCTTGTTTGAGTTAAGCTTGCGACCATTGTACCTGACTAGTAAGTATTGCAACTACAACGGAATGGCTAAATAAAAGTACCAACAACTGCTGGGTTTAAGGGTTATCTCATGCTAATTGTATCTGACTAGTAAGTGTTGCCACTATCACGGAATGGTTAACTAAAAGGGCCCACTGTTTACTTTATCAGGACGTTTATCTATACCTGACTAGTAATTGCTGCAACGATAACCAAATAAGTAAAACTGCCAACTGTGTGAGTTCCTCGGTTTACTTCCTCGAATTGGTATCGAGGGGGAAACGCCAGGATGGGTTTGTTTGGTGCTAGCTTCAGGTTGGATCCGGTTAGGTCATTCTTATCCCTCTCTGATAACCGCCAGTTGTATCGAGTCTCTATAGGTTGTTTAGTGCATCTTGCCGGCTGCGCTCATCCACCATACCTTTGTAGGTGAGGACCGCGAATTCTAGCCTCGCCGTGTCTTGGCCTCGATCTTGGCTCCTTCTTTTCCTTTGCCTTTTGTCGGCACCCTTTTAGTTTAAGCAGGTTTTGAGATCGGCGCCGTTAGCGGGGTTACCCTTCCGGCTTGGCACAGGCAGGGTTATGGGCATCGTGGTTATTCTTGGGGCTCTTAGCCCCATTTGCATCTTGTCCGTAGCTGGGCGCTCTATCGTTTTCAAGGTGATTTGGATCTTTGTATACTATATCTGTATTCTTGACTCATTGAGTATTTGTATATATATCATTACGTGGGTCCCATCGAGGATTGTGTAATGTTATTACTTGTTTTCCACCCGCGCGAAAGTGGTGGGCACCTTTGAATCGTTCCTATCGGGTTTGGCGAATCGCTAAAACTTGCATAGGTCGATCTGAGTGTTCTGAGTGTCGAGCTCGGTTGCGATACCCACAAGTCCAACTGTAGGATAACCTAGCTAACGGCCGAAGTAGAGTGTCAAAACTATTTTGCAAAATCGGTTGGATAGTTCTGATTAGGTCTGATTTTACTCCTTACCCCTTTGCTATTCCTCTCTTCCCTCTACGTGTTTTGAATCCGCTCTTTTCTCTTTCTTTGAGTCCAGGAATTCTCGTGGTTGGGTTTCCATCGTACCTTCAGGGTTTCGCTTCCTTCTTTGATAACGGTGATCTATCGTCCGGTGTTCAAGCTGCCTGAGGAATCCGTCTACGGTGCTACCATTCTTTGTTCCTTGTTTGTGCCTTCCGGTGTTTTCCGACGCGACGACATCCTCTACGCCAGATCCGATGCAGAGTCTGCATCACTCCTCTGTTTCCGAACCTCGCTTGTCGAGAACTTCAGTCTAATTTCGAGAATGGTTGTACTCTTTTCCACTGATTGTGCAGAGTAATAGTTTGGGTGCGTGATGGATTGGCCCCATGCCGACTACACTTTCTATTCGCTTTTGTGCATTGAAGTGGATGAGAATGCATCGGTTCCCTCTTTCCATCGAAGTTAGAGGTGGCTTTAATTGTGGATACCTCTACCTTCGCCCTTTTGTTCCGGAGTGTTCTCTAGGCGATCACAGACAACGAACTCTTGTTAGTGGTGTCGCGAGGATCTACACGAAGCGCGAGAAGACGCAGATCGCCGGCCTCCTTTCCGATACCATGAGGCGGATCTCGAGGGCGAGATCCATTGTTAGTGGTGTCAAATTGTGGCATCCCGCAAAACCACTACTAGAAAATCGCGTTGAATTTGTGCATTGCATCTTCATCATCATGCATTGTTTGCATAAAACTATTTTTAGCACGGAATTTGTTTTCCAAGCGCCTCATCTTAATTCAAATACCAAAACCGGTCTCCGGATTATTTTGTTTGAATGCTATCGGTTTAAAAGGTGCATATAAATTAAATAAAATATTTAATTATTTTAGTGGGCAATCGAGCGGGCCGAGTAGACCCGAGCGACCACCCTTTTATCGGTCCACCACCCATCTAAATCCTAATCCCACCTAAAAATCACCCCACACACCCCACATCACCTGCCAATCAACATGTGCCACCTCACCCTCTCCCTCTTCCCCCTCCAATCCTATCCTGCCACTTGTCCTACCCTCTCTCTCCTCCCTCAACCCACTCACTCTTCCAGCCAGCACACACGCGCTAGACACTCATATGCGCCAGGCTACCCCTGCCCCGTGGCCCACCACCTACCCTGGGACCCACCGCGCCGCGCAGCCCGTCTCTCTCTTTCCCCCCCCTCCCCGCGTTCCCCTTCTCCCTCCTCTGGCTTGCTCCCTCGAGGTTCAGCCGGGCCAGCCGCTTCGCCGCCCGGCCTCCACCGTCGCCCGCCACCGCCCGGTCCACCCGCCTCCTTCCTCTCCCTTCGCTCATGAGCCCCGCCCCAAGATCTTCCTCCTTCCTCCGTCCGCTCGGCGGCGGGCGCCAACCTCCCTCCACCCTCACAGCCACCCTTGCAGCGCCTGCCTCCCACCGCTCGCGCCCGCTTGGCGGGCTGCCCTCTTCGAGCACCGCCCGGCCGTCCTGCCCCTTCTTCCCCTTCCTCGGCGGCCCTCCGGTAGCGCGCCCGCAGCCCGCCTCTGCGCTGCGCCTCTCCGCATCCGGCCACCCTCGCTCGGGTCGCCCCTTCAACAGCCGCCTCTACCGCCTCGAACCTCCGCGGCCCGTCCGGGAGCTCCTCGGCGCTGCCTCCGATCGACAGCGCTGCAGCCGCCCTCGCCCGGGCCGCCCTCAGCGCGGCCCCTCCTCCCTGCTGCCCCGAGCCCGCGTCGTCCCGCTCAAGCCGGCCCCGCCGCTCGTCCCCGCCTCGCCTCCGGCCGGCCAGCGCCTCCTCCGGCGATCCGCGCCGCCTGGAGCCTCCCCGACCCCGAGCGCCTCCTCTGCTCCCCGTCGAGCCTCGCCGGCCTCTGCTTCGCGTGCGCCGCCGACACCCCCTCTGGCCCTCTCTGCTCTGGCCTTGGCTGCTGCTTGCGCGTGGCCGACCTTGTTGCGTTTAACAGAGATGTTTTTAGCCCCGTTTGTATTTCTTTAGGCACGTCGATGTATGTTCCGCCTGCAGCGATCTGCGAGCCTCAGCTGTGTTTGGTTTCAGAGTTATGTCAACTCGGAGTCCGAGCGCCGAGTAACAAGATCTTCTTCATGGACATGGACCCGTGCCTACTCTCGCCGAGCAAGGCGCCAGACCACCGAGACCGTCCCCAGCCCGCCATCGACGGCGACACGAACATCTGCGACACTAACCGGCGACCGCGGTTGCGACAAGATCGTCTCTCGGACGCCAAGTTCTACCCAGTACCGATCCACGGGCGACAAGACCTCCTTTCCACCCGATGCGAGGCGCTCCGGGCGCTAGTACCGACGATGGTGTGGGGCCAGCGAGACCCTCGCAGCAAGCTCGACCCGTGGAACCCAATATACGCATCGACAAAACGCCCCGACGAAATCCGATGCGCCCGACACGAACCAAGTACCCCTTTCCGGACGCCGAGTCCGCCGAGAACCGGATTGACAAGATCTACCTCCGTTATCGAGAAACGCCGTCAAGACCCTAACCCGGTCCGGCGATCCCGCCAAGTCCGAATCCGGACCCTAAGACCGACCGAACCCCGAACCTCAAGATCGCCGAGACCCTAAAGTGTGAACCTCTTGTCAAGAACCCTATTTTATAATATAATAACAACTTGTTGCATAATTACATTGTCATACTACATGCATAATCATGTGGTTTGGGGGGCCTTATGACGATTCACCTCATAATTAAATATGGGGCTCATATGCGGGCAAATCTAGCCTTATATTGGCCTCATTTAAATTTGTGTAGCGAACCGATGATATAATCTTGTCTTGTTAATCCAACATATCAATTGCGGGGTAGCTATACAACTGGAACCATTTAATTAATTGTCGGGACACCGGTTCCGCTTAACATGACCTAGTTGCATCGCACCTTTGCCATGTCATCCATCATACATGCATCATGCCGATCTTCTGCTGTTGTATTAAATACTACATCCGGTGTTTGCTCTAGTGTTTTGCTTCTTCGCGGATAAGGTCGTTGAGTTGATGTGAGCTTCGCCCCGATCTTCGGGGAAAACCTTCGACAATGTTTTCAGGCGAGCATCTCCCCCTTTCTACCTATCTTACTTTTATAGTATTTACTTCCCTCCTGTTGACCTTTTGCTATCTGTGTTGCGATGCTCTAGTTTTCGTACCGTGATATCCCTTGCAGCCTTATATTGCCATGGACACACCCTATTACCTGTTGTTTGGTAGATAGTTGGACTTGCGCGTCGTAGTTGCTTGCTCAAGTCTTGATGTGTCGCCATATACCCGATTCTTGATGTATTGCCGCATGTTGAGGTTGGAGATGATTCTAGTTTTACTTATCGTCACTTTAATTTCTGTTTAACAACTAAAATTGAAATAAGCGAGAGGCATCGGTGGGTGATAGATATTTGGTTTCAACGCCCACTTGTGTCCGTAAGACCCAGTACTTGATACTGTTCCTTGATTTATCGCGCTATCCACATCCGGGAGGTATATGGGACCCCCACAGGCGAGCTTGATTCAGTCTTATTTCTTGGGGCCACAAACTAGTTTGAGGTTTTATTTACGATCCTGTACTTATGCCATGCTACTGTATTTAAATTGTGCGAGAGCACCTTGTCTGTTAGGAATTGTGACCCGTTTACGTGGTATCGACAGTCCCTTGGGGATTGGCATCGTTCTGCATGACCCCTGAAACCTTGAGTCCGTCCTCGAGCTTGCTTGCCGTTCTTGGTACTCAAGGGACCCCTGCCCCCAAATATTTGAATCTGTGATTGTTCATGTGAAAGCCTCGTTGGGTTTTGATTTGGTTTTTCCGAGGTTGATCGAGCGTGTGTTGCTATTGGTGCACCCGGCGGTAAAACTTTTCAAAGCCGTGTCCGCGGATATGGACGACTTGGAGCACAGTATCTCGATCATAGACAAGCATAACTAAAGTTTACTGCTATAAATTTGACTTTATAATGACTAGTAATCAGCTTCACTATAATGGAATGGCTAATTAATACTGCCCACAATTGCTTGTTTGAGTTGTCGCTTGCGACCATTGTACCTGACTAGTAAGTATTGCAACTACAACGGAATGGCTAAATAAAAGTACCAACAACTGCTGGGTTTAAGGGTTATCTCATGCTAATTGTATCTGACTAGTAAGTGTTGCCACTATCACGGAATGGTTAACTAAAAGGGCCCACAGATTACTTTATCAGGACGTTTATCTATACCTGACTAGTAATTGCTGCAACGATAACCAAATAAGTAAAACTGCCAACTGTGTGAGTTCCACGGTTTACTTCCTCGAATTGGTATCGAGGGGGAAACGCCAGGATGGGTTTGTGTGGTGCTAGCTTCAGGTTGGATCCGGTTAGGTCATTCTTATCCCTCTCTGATAACCGCCAGTTGTATCGAGTCTCTATAGGTTGTTTAGTGCATGCTGCCGCTCGATCCACCACCATACCTTTGTGGCGAGGGCCGAATTCTAGCCTCGCCGTGTCTTGGCCTCGATCTTGGCTCCTTCTTTTTCCTTTGCCTTTGTCGGCACCCTTTTGTTTAAGGTTTTGAGATCGGCCGTTAGCGGTTACCCTTCGGCTTGGTTATAAGGGCGCCATTGGTTATTCTTGGGGCTCTTAGCCCATTTGCATCTTGTCCGTAGTGACTCTATCGTTTTCAAGGTGATTTGGATCTTTGTATACTATATGTATTCTTGACTCATTGAGTTTGTTGTATATATATTTGTTACGTAGGTCCCATCGAGGACTGTTGTGTAATGTTATTGCCGTTTCCACCCATCAAGTGCTGGTGGGCACCTTTGAATCGTTCCTATGCGGGTTTGGCGAATCGCTAAAACTTGCATAGGTCCAGTTCTGAGGTGTTCTGAAGGCCAGCTGGAAAGATCATCTCAAATTGCATAGCAACTCCGGCACTGAACTTGCGGCTTCTCAATAACGGAGGACATATCTGCTTAGCAGTGCGGAAGAAATGGCTCAACTCCGGAAGCACTTCGCCATACTTTCTGGGGAGATACCTCGAACCATCACCGGCATCGGCCGCTCAATCCATATATGATAGTCGTGACTCTTGAGCCCGTTAACTTGTCCCGTCAAAGATTGACTCCCTTACTTATATTCGAACAATAACAGTCGAGAACATCACGGCGTATTTGAGCCACCTAAATGACTCCTTCTTTTGGACATTATCAAGCGTAGCCAGGCATGCGGCTTGAACCAATTCTTTCGACCAGACGATGGGGCGCAACATGTGTAATATCTTCCTATCATAGAGCTTCTCAACATCGACTCTAGCCTTGACATTATCCTTTGACTTCGAGGAATGTTCGGGCGTGAAAAAGGACTCCGAAATTCTTTTGGTGCATCACATCGATGTTATGGGGAAGTTGAGGTCCTTGTAATACGATATTCGTTAAGGCTGCCACGTGAGCCCAATTATCGTTACACCATATCCCGCAAATTGATGGCGTTCCGGCAGGGGCACGAGAAACACGTATCTTGGCATCAACGGTGGACCTCAACTTTGGTACATCTTTACTTCATGCACAACTTTGCCCTTCTTGAAGTTCTTTCTATCTTCTCTGAACGAATGATTTCTTTTGAGTCTTGTTGATTCGTGTCAAAGCAACATATTTGCGACCCGACTTTAGCCAAAGGAACTCAAGTCGGTGCTGCACACAGGCATGGCCACTTACCGCGTACACCATACGCACGTTAGGGCATACCCGCATGTCATGCATAGTATCTTTACCAAACTTTCATCAAAAGTTTCTCTTTGATGCTCGGTTGTCAACGTCCGTGTATCCAAAAAGTGGTTCAAATCATCCACAATCGGCTGCATGTAGACACTCAAGTTTTCCCGGATACTGTGTCTGGAATTATCTCGACAAAAACATGGTCTTCCGTTGCATTAATACTCCCGGGAGGGAGATTGAGCGGAATAACATACACCAGCGGTGTCTGAGTCGTCGACATACCATATGGGTTGAAGCCATCATTGCTATCGCAATTCTAACATTCCGAGCCTCTTCTGCCCACCGGGGGTATTTGTCATCGAAGTTTTTCCATGCTTTACCATCAGATGGATGTCCCATCTTCTTCCGTCCGTGCTCGTCCTCATATCTTTTCCCCTTCTTGTGCCACGTCATCTGTTTGGCAGTCTCCTCGCTCAAGTAAAGCCGCTGGATTATTTTTTATGAATGGGAGATACGAAGTATCTTCTTAGCGACCTTCATTGCCTCACACGACCATCCTTCCCTTTATCTCTTCATATCTAGAGGCCTTACAAATGGCAAGACTTGTCACCCTCAAAGCTGTTTCCAAAACAAAAGGCAGCCTTTTGGACAACAATCTATCTTTCATAATCCATGTTGAGCTCCTTCATGAGTTTATTCGTTTATTGAAAGTTTTAGGCGGACAATGCCCTTGAGCAACATGTTACCACATGTTCTCAGATTATCTTCAAAGTGAGCGGGTGGAGGAGTACTGGCACTTGTCGGCTGAACGAGATATGGCATCGAGCTGAGAAATCTTTGCACCTCGACAGAGGCCTCTTAGCCGCGGCCATCATATCAAAGAAGGCCTTGTAGATTGGCTCCGGTTCCTTCAGTTCTAGCGGTTCCTCCGGTTCGTGATTCCTCCGTGGAGGTGGCGAATCAGCTGGTCGGCATTGATAAGATCATCTAGCATGTTTCTAATCCCATCGTTCTCATTGCCATTGAGCCGCTGACGCATCACCTCACCTCTGTCACGTTCGTACCGAGCAAAGTCGACTTGTGTGACATAGTTAGACATGTACCCATATTGCAGAAGGTGTTTGTACATGTCATCCTTTCCCTGACGATGACACTTAGTGCAATGAGCGCAGGAACAAAGTGGCCGAACCATTGCCTTCGAACCACGTGCTAACTCATTCACTAACAAATGAGTCTTCCATACCCAATTGTCTGTTTTATTAGTCGCACTAATACGGCCACTGTACATCCACCCATTATCAGCCATCCTCTTCTGCTTTGTTGGGAGACAAACAACAAATATAACATTTCATATCAAACAGGAGATTAAATGCTTCATATTTTTACGCATTCATCAACCTACATGTCCAATAGGAAAAGAGGGCCTAACCAGCCGCCGGATCCGTAGATTGGGTAAGTTCTCCCTGGTTCTACCCCGATCCAAGCAGAATTTCGGCAGCACCTCCCCGCTGCTCTCCCGATACATGTCTCGACAAAAAGCCAAGAGGATGTGCATCCGGAGAATAACGAGGAGGCGCCATCGAAATCCTATCTCGAATCGAGGTAGAGCCAGGGAGAACCAAACCCAACTACGAATCCGCCGACTGCCCGATAAAAGTCATAAGCGTTACGATCCAAAATATGCAAGACCACTAATGCATATTAAGTCGCGTAACGCTTACGGTCGGGATGACGCCTGGGTGACGCGATAGACTTGGTGATCTAGACGAAAATAAACCTAGGTACAAGAGGCGAGCAGTTCTCACCCTCAAAGCGTGATAAAATCGTCGAAGATGATCAGGACCCCGTGTGAAACACTCCCGCTCACCTCCGTAGCTGCAAAAACATGAAAAGATGGTTACACATGCAACATCTATTTAGCAAATTTCATCTATTTTGTAGGGTTTATTAGCATGGAAAACAAAAATTTCTCGCATACAAACAAACAAGCCAAGATCTATCTACTAGATTGTAAGCGAGATGGAATAACTTACCCTCGAAGATTCCAAAGTATTTAACGAGGCGGATTCGTGGGTAATGTAGTCGTACTCTTCCCGATCTCAAGATCGTGTGAGCGATCCTTCCATTGCGTTCCGGCGCGGCGCTTCCTTGATGGTCTACGTTCGATTGCTCGGCAGACCTTCCTCTCCCTTGTTCCAATGACGGCGGAGGTTGTAGCACTCTCCTCGCGATTCCGGACCTGGGCGTGGTCTGGGAGTGGGGGAGATCCATGAGGCCATAAGCGGAGGCAGTATGGTGGAGTATGTGAGAGCTATTAGTGGTCTGGGGTTTAGACACACAATTAGAAGGCTCTAAGCTTGAAGGCTAGGGCAATTAAAGCTCTAAACCAACGGCTCTAAACGGAGGCTTTGGCTGGGGTTTAGATTAGGATAGGAACTTGTGTGTCTAGAGGAGGGCCCTGCCCTCCTTTTATAGGTGGGAGGTGTGGTGTGGCATCCCATAAAACCACTACTAGAAAATCGCGTTAATTTGTGCATTGCATCGTCATCATGCATTGTTTGCTAAAACTATGTTTGCAAAACCCGTCTTTGTTTCCTAAGCCATCTTATTCAAACACCGGAAACCGATATTTGGACTATTTTGTTTTTATCATTATCGGGTTGCAAAGACTTGTTAAAACAAATAAAAATTATAATTATTTTAGTGGAAGTCGAGCGGTAGAAGCGGCCAGCGACCACCCGAAAAATATAAAGCGGTCCACCCAACTGCCCATCTAAATCCTAAACCCACCAACTATCCTACCCAACCCTCAGCCTCACTCCCTCCAATAGACATCGCCACCTCACCCCTCTCGCCCTCACCCAATCGCTCTCTACCTCACCCAATCCTCCCCTCTCTCTCCTCTCTCTCTCACAAACCCACTCGGCTCACCCGACCCCTCCACACCCACCAGCCCCCCAGCCCTCTCTGCGTTCACACCCCACTGGGCACAGCCCACCCGGCCGGCTCACCACGCAGTCAACCACAGCGCCCACGCCCCGTCCACCAACCGCCCCTTTGTGGGGTCCACCCGCCCCACGCTCCCCGGACCTCTCTTCCCCGTGCCCTCTCTTCTTCTCTGCTTTGGTTGAACCTCTCCGCCCGCTTTGCGCAGCTCCTCCCGCCGCTGCGGGCGCATCCTCGCCTCCGCGTCCCGAGCAGCGGCCCGCCGCCCGCATGACGCCCTCACCGCCCATCCTTGCCCCGCCGCCGCCCGGCCGCGGCATATTCTCATGACCCTTGAGGCCGCAGCTCTCCCGGTCCCCCCATGGCGCCCGCGGCTCATGCTCGCCGCTCGGCCTCCCGCGCCCGTCTGCCCGCTCTCCCTCGCCTCCAGCGCCCGGCGAGCGTCTCCCGCGTGGCACGCCTGCCATGGGAGCCTGCGCCCGGCCTCTCTTTCCCGAACCTCGCCGCGCCCGCCAGGCCGCGTGCTCCTCCCCTTCCGTGTGGCCCGCTCCCTCCTGCCGCCCGGAGCCAGCAGCAGCACGGCACAACCCTCCTCTGCGGCCAGCTCTTGCGAGCCGTGTCTGCGGCGCTCGTGGCTCGCCGCCTCCTGACCTCCCGGCTTCCTGCGCGGCCCCTCACTGTCGGTCCCTCGCCGCCTCCAGCCTGCGTCCGAGCCGTCCCTCCAGGCGCCTGCCTCGTTCATGTCCACCTCGTCGCTGGAGCTCCGGCCGTCCATGTCTGAGGACACCATCCTAACACTAATCTTAGTGCCGTGTTGACCTCTTACCCATATTTGCATCGCCGTCCAGCTTGCCAGGATTGTCAATACATCACCTTGATCATCGACAAGATCTTCCCCTTGAGAACTGCGGTGCCGGTCGGCACGGACGAGAGAGGTGATCGAGCGAGACCCGGCGACGAACCAGTCCGTCAATCACGAACAAGTTAGAACCCCAAGGTCTTCCCGACGAGGCGCTTGCGGGCGACAAGTTCGCCACGCAGACGAACCCCAAGACCACGAGGCCCCGAAGACCGAAGACGTCCGAGCGCCAAGGCCTTGACCCGGAAATCAACAAGATCATCGCGGACTCCAAGGTCTACTTGAGTTTTGCGACGCCGAGATCTTCAATCGGATCCGAGGACAAAGACCTCGATGCGACAAGTACTTCATCGAGCATATGAAGACAACATGGCCAGAAAAGCGGATGCGCCAAGACCTACGATGTCGAGCGATCCGTCAAGTTCGTGAACCTGAACCGAAAACGCTTCCGCCGAGAACCGAACCGTCGTACCCTGGACCCGACCGACCCCGAACCGGAACCAAGATCGTGAGAACCTAATGTGTGAACCTCCTTAGAAACCCTAATTTCATATAATACAATTGTTGCACATCAAATCATTCATCTACTTCCATATCATGTGGCTTGGGGGCCTTATGCCGATTCATCTAATAATTAAATATAGGGGCCCATATGCGGGCAAATCTAGTCTCATATCGGTCTCATTTAAACATGTGTAGCGAACCGTTGCCATCTAGTGTCTTGCTATATAACATTTAAATTGCGGGAATTCTAAATAACTTGAACCATTTAATTAATTGTCGGGACCCCGGTTCCGCTTAATCTTGACCCTAATTACGCCGCCTGTTCTTGCCATACCATCATACATGCATCATGCGATCTTACGCCGTGTATTAAATATTGCATCCGGTGTTTCTTCTAGTGTTTTTGGTTCTTAGCGGATAAGGCCGTTGAGTTGATGTGAGCTTGCTCGATCTTGATTGAACCTTGACAATGTTTCGAGCGAGCATCTCCCCTTTCTACCTATCTTACTTTTAGTGTTTTATTCCCTCTGTTGATCTATTGCTATACGTATTGCGATGCTTTAGTTTCCGTGCAGTGATATTTCCTATGACCTCATATTGCCTTGGACACACCCTATTACTGTTGTTTGGTAGATAGTTGGACTTGGCGTCGTGGTTGCTTGCTCAGTCTTGATGTGTGTCGTCATATGCCACGATTCTTGATGTATTGCCGCATGTCGATGTTGGAGATGATTCTAGTTTTACTTATCGTCACTTTAATTTCTGTTTAACAACTAAAATTGAAATAGCGAGAGGCATCGGTGGGTGATAGAAAATATTTGGTTTCGAGCATACTTGTGTCGTAAGACCGGTACTTGATACTGTTCCTTGATTTATCGCGCTATCCACATCAGGAGTATAGGACCCCCACGAGCGAGCTTGATTCATTCTTATTTCTTGGGGCCACAAACTAGTTTGAGGTTTTATTTCGATCTGTACTTATGCCATGCTACATACGTATTTAAATTGTGCGAGGAGCACCTTTGCTCTTTGTTAGGAAGGCGGAGTGATTGCAGCGGTATCGACAAATTGACCACACTTTCGGGTTCCCGATTCTGACCATTGGCGCTAACCTTGAGCCGTCTCGAAGCTAGCTTGCCGTTGCGGGATCTACTCAAGGGTGGCCCCACAAATATTTACGAATCTGTGATTGTTCGATCGTGAAAGCCTCGTTGGGTTTGATTTGGTTTTCAGGGTTGATCGGCGTGTGTTGCTATTGGTGCACCCGGCGGGTAAAACTTTCTGGCCGTGTCGCGGATATGGACGACTTGGAGCCTGATATCTCGATCATAGACAAGCATAACTAAAGTTTATTGCTATAAATTTGACTTATAATGACTAGTAATCAGCTTCACTATAATGGATAGCTAATTAATCGCCTACAAATTGCTTGTTTGGTTGTTGCTTGCGACAATTGTACGACTAGTAAATCTTGCAACTACAGCGGAATGGCTGAATAAAAGTACCAACAATGTCGGGTTTATGGGTTATCTCATGCTAATTATCCACGACTAGTAAGTGTTTGCCACTATAGCGGAATGGTTAACTAAAAGTGCCCACCGCTTACTTTATCGGGATGAATATCTATATCGACTAGTAATTCTTGCGATAACGAATAAAGTAAAGCGCCACGTGTGGGTTCCTCGGTTGACTTCCTCGATTGGTCTCGAGAAGCGCCGGGATGGGTTTGTTTGGTGATAACTTGGTTGGATCGGATAGGTCATTCTCACCCCTCGATAACGCCCGATTGTATCGAGTCTCTATAGGTTGTTTAGTGCATCTTTGCCGCTGCCGCTCGACCACCATACCTATGTGGCGGACCGCGGTCTAACCTCGCGATGTCACAGCCTCGATCTTGGCAGCTCCTTCTTTTCCTTTGCCCTTTGTCGGCACCTTTTTGTTTAAGCGGGTTTTGAGATCGGCGTGGATTAGCGGGGTTACCCTTGGCTTGGCACAGGCGGGGTTATGGGCGCCGTGGTTATTCTTGGGGCTCTTAGCCCATTTGCATCTTCCGTAGTTGGGCCTATCGTTTTCAAGGTGATTTGGATCTTTGTCTGTATATTTGTATTCTTAACTCTTTGGTCATTTGTTGTATATAAATCTGTTAGTGGGTCCCATCGAGGTTGTTGTGTAATGTTATTACTTTGCTTTCCACCATGAAAGTGCTGGTGAGCACTGAATCGTTCTATGCGGGTTTGGTAATTTTGCTAAAACTTGCATAGGTCCGATTCGAGGGTGTCTTGACCAAGGGAGGTCCCTCCCCAACTCGGACTTGGGTGGTGGCTTGGAGAAGGAGGACTCCTCCCCAAGTCGGTTCGACCTCCTCCTTCCTCTTTCCCTCACTTTCTGTTTTTAGCGGGTTTTGACTTTCAAGCGCGTTTGACTTTTCAGTTTGGGATTCAATTTAATCCTTTATTTGGAGCAGCGAGAACACTTAGTACATGATGCAATCATTCAATATGCAATGACACATTCATGTACCCCTTCCCTCGGTCTTGGGACATTAGGAACCTTCTAGAACATTCGATGAAAACACGGAATCATTCCCGAACTCGAAGCGGGACTTTCCTTATATGAATCTTATTCTCGGGACCATTCGGATCACCTCGTGATATCCGGATCCCATCAGAGACTCGAACAACATTCGGTCTCTTTCTCATAATACCATAACTACTCAAACAACGTGAGATCATAAGTGTGTCTCCCTACGGTTCGTGAATTGTCACGCGGACATGATCGAGACACTTCTCGACAACCAACCAATAGAGGAATGCGGAAATTCATATGGCTCCCATATTTCTATGATTACTGCGGTCGAATGAACCGCACATACGATACCAATTTCGCCGTATCACAATAGTTTGCTTATCAGGGGTTATGATCGTCCGGTATCTGCATACCTGGTTCAACCTCGTTACGATAAGTACTCTTTTCGTTCGTGATATGTGATCCCTTGTGAGGCAGTCCACATGCTTTCAAGCTAAGCGGATGGCATTCCAGGAGAGGGCCCAGTATATCTGTCGGAAGTCGGATGGATGGACCAAATCCCTCTTGATCCATGTGTCTCGCTAATACTTTCGAACACTCAATGCCACCTTTATAGCCACCCGATTCACGGTGTGGTGTTTGATGTCATCAAAGCATCCATCAGGTAAGGTGATATGCATGATCTCATGAGTGAAGGAATTGGGTTACTATGTATCGAGAAAGCATATAACAATTGAACTAATGAAATGACTTGATCTTTATGCTACGGCTTATCTATAGGATTATGTCCACCATATCATTCTCCTAACGATATGATCTTGTTGTTGATAACATTTCAATGTTCATGATAGGGAAACCACAATCATTTATCAACCAAGAAGATAGTGATGTATAGAGGCTATACTAGGGACTTCAAATTTAAGTTTACAAATCACACAAGTATCAATGTTTCCTTGTCAATACTATTATAGCATGAATGTAAACATTTATCATAAACACAAAGATATAATAATAACTACATTTATTGTGCCTCTAGGGCATATATCCAACAATTTTATTAAATTATATTTATATTTCACTTTCTAATTATATTTATATTTCAATTTCTAATTCTATTTTGAGCAAACTACTAGCAAACTCCTATTTCTACTAGCAAACTCCTATTTCTACTGACAAAATCACCTAACAAATTACAAAACCACCTAACAATTACAAAATCACCTAACAATTACTAAATTTCTACAAACTACTAAATTACTAATACCAAACTACTCCTATTTCTACTAGAAAACTCACATAGTACAAACTCCTACTTCTAAAAAAAGAAAAATGGAGATTTTTACCTCCAAGCGGCGGGACAGCGAGCTCGGGCCGAGCTCGGGGAGGAGGCGGCCTTCGGGGAGGCGAAGCCGAGCTCGAGGCGAGGCGGCTTCGGGAGGCGGCCGAGCTCGGGAAGGAAGGGAGGCGGTGGGGAGAGGGATGG